>JAWZYV010019936.1:0-600000 GCA_038373885.1 Cheiracanthium punctorium | reverse complement strand
TGTACAAACCCATTATCACTTCGAATGTATTGCAGAAATGCACTTTCTTGTACCAGAAGTAGGGTACTTTAGCTCCTTTTTCAAGCAATTTTTTTTTCATGCATTTTTTTCATGCCTTTTTCAGCTTAAGAACTGTTAAAGCTAACAGTTCTTAAGCTTTTTTGGATAGCCCCAAATCATTTAACACATGCTGCTCATCAATTTCAAAATCTTCGACATTAGGGTCACAGCAACAGTGTTTCCGGTGAACGAAGTTCGCTCTTCCGGATAGTGAAGAGAAGGTAGGCGTAGAGACAAAACTTGACGTGATCGAAGAAAACTAACAACAGTTTTGTAATCAGTGTGCCCATTGGACTCTAAAACAGCTTAAAAATTGAACTGAACAGAAATTATGTTAAAAATTGTTCCCCAGTGTTATATATGTATGGAATCCTCCCAGACTGCTCTATTTTTAAGGCCTATAATTGAAAACTCGAAAATTTGAGCAAATTTATGTTGCTTATGTCCTTAAACACCTTCAGTGCTCAAATAATGCGGAAAGTCGCAACTTGCCTACATGGATAAACTGCGTGTAACGAATATTTTTTTCAGTTCGCCATTCTATCTTAATACGTAGGTTTCACTATAAATCAATATTAATATATTTATACTGCATTCAATCAAGTGCTGTGTTCACTCTGATCACAGCGCATAATACTGCATCATAATTCATATTTTTAGGTGAAGACACACATCTAATGTTTGCCATTTACATTTTTTGTGCAGTTTTACAGGAATAAATGCGTTTAACTTGTTAAATAAAACTTACTTTTATTTATCTAAACTAAAATCTGCAGAGAAATTGGTAAACTGACTTGAATATAGTACATAGCCTTAAATTTATAGCGTAAAACGGGGAATTCTGGGTCAAAAACAATAACATCTTAAATTTTTCTGAAGTATGAAAGATAAAATGACTTAATTTAGCATGAAGTAATTTTAAATAATTTAGACGTTATACAAATAACCATTTTATCTAAAACTGAATTGCTATTTATTTTATTTAAATTATTGAATGACCAGGAATTACCCCGGATTTGGGTAATTATGGGTCACATATGGGATAAATATGGGTCACCCCTTTTCTTTTATAGTCATGCATATCAAAAGTAAAAACATATTTTAAGTTATTATTTAGCACACGAAACGATTTTTATTCATCGAATGTGTTCTTAAGAAAAAAAAAAATTAAAAAAAAAATAATAAATATAAGACTATTTTTACGAGCCTGTTACAGTGTTTTCGCTCCAAGTTCACAATTTCCGACATAATTTCTTGTATCATTTGTATACTATGTTCATCCTATGTTACTACAGTGAAATCCCTCTATAACGATATTTTGGGGGTCAAAATAATATATCGTTGTAAATAGAATTATCGTTAAAGAGAGAATCGATATTGGAACGAAAAGATTTTTGATTTTTGTTCTTGATATATCCCATACCCTGCGGTGTCACCAGAAAGTGTTCTGTTTTCATTCAGCACACCCTCGTAAGTAATATATAATAAATAAAAGGAGAGAAACATGTTTATAGTTTTTAGTAATTTTCACAACCCTCACAAATTTTAGCTAAATACCCTTGTCGCCTCGCCAGGGATTCTAGAGGAGATATAGCTTATAAATATTTATAGCATATTTGAATAACAAATATATAATGTCTAAATAAATAGTACCTGAATACCGCAAAAGCGTTTTTTAAAATGTATTAGATATTAATTGAAAATACATACCCATTAATTTATCCTTATTAATTTTCTTCATGCCTTTATCAAAAACTTTTGTGATGTTGAATCTCACTTCGATAGATATTTGCTTTCGATTTTTACTAAACAAACTTCAAAGTAAACAAAACTCATAAATAATTTAAAATACCCTCGTGTAATAATCGACCACGATTGGATTTATCGGAGGTTAAAATTCTTACTCAAGTTCAGACAAAAGAACGTATCGTTTATCAGTTCCGGTGAAAGGAATCCTTGACGATTTTTTAAAGAGGGGGATAGGAATCAAAGATGTGTCATCCAGAAAATGCCAACTGCCCTTCAACCTAACGAGAAATGCACTTTCTCATTACCATAGTGTTACATCAGAAAAACGAAACTTAGAAGACGTTCTTTGGCAGAGGATGGTCCAACCCGTTCCAACCACATTTTACCTCGACTTTCTTTGTGTAGCTTTGAATGTGTGTGCATGAGTTAAGCTTCGGATGAATCGTAGAAAAAAAATATATCGTAGTAGAGAGAATTATTGTGATGTAAGGGATAATTATTACCATCGTTGTAGAGAGAATTATCGTTTTAAAGGATATCGTAATACAGAGAACTGTTTTACATTAATCTAAAGGGAATTCAGCAGGACTATGAAAAAATATCGTAATAGAGAGAATTATCGTTATAGAGGACATCGTTGTAGCGAGATTCTACTGTATGAGCAACAAAAGGATTATTTACATTTAAATTAACTGGCCAGCGGTATATGCATTTGTTTTGAATTAATTTCAAAGCATCCTGTTTAGGACAATGAAAATTCCGGCACCTTGTTACAGAAATTTCATTTCTACTTTCTCCTTGTCCAAAATTTAAGGTATCTTCCCATTGTAGAATGGGTCATAATCCTAATACGCAACAAAATATTTCTGCTCTTCAAGTACAGTATGGATTCCTTGCAGCCCATTCAGCATCTTATTAAAAGGAATTTATTTGCAAATATTTTATTGCAATTTCTTCAGTCTTAATTTCATTGCCATTAGACAGTTCTTTATCATTAAACAGTTCCAAGTTAGCTCGTTTTGCCTTCAGGGACTGTCTATATCTTTACTTTCTTGCAAGCAAAGTTTCTCCTGATGTCTAAATTTTATGCTTTGGAGTTTCCTTTTTGTTCTTTTCATTTAGCTTCTCTTCTGTTTCTTTCTTTCTTGAAGTAACAAGGTCCAAGAAAGTTTAATTTGTTATAACTGTCTATTTTGTATTAATTTGCCTTCTTATTTAGGAATTCAGTACTCTAGATGTGCTTCCTTAATTGCTGACTGTATTTTTTCAAAGCCGGAATTCATTTGCGAGCCAGAATGGTGTGAAAGTACAAAACAGCATTACAGTATAATATAATATTACAGTAAAGGATAACAGTTACAGTAAGTACTAATATTATTTATAAGAAAATAAATAAAAAATACTCCTAAAATGCCAAAAAAAAACCCTGACCAAGAATTACCCCAGTAAAGCGGGGGATGAATCGACAACTTTAAAAATGAATTTTAAAAATAATGAAGAAAAAGTATATGTAAGTATGAAAAGCCTAAATCATTTACAATTAAGAAACAGCACCAAAAATTGTTTTTTCAAAAATGTTTCATTGACATGAATCTTTAAAAACATCATGATTTCCAGAGACAATCTTTTTTAAAGAAGTTTTTATAGTGCTGTAAAACGCCTTTTTTCGCTTATTTGCTTCATAGTTACATTGTTTCTGACTTGATATAAGAAAATAGAATGTATAAGGATGACTTGGCAGAATTTAGCTGTTTTGTAAAATAATAATAATAATAATAATAATAATAATGATGATGATGATGATGATATTAAGCTAGTAACCACCATCTACCCCGGAAGACGAATGACCCATAATTCCTCATCTGACCCTACATGCATTTTTATGTGAGTGACGTGAAAGTAAAATCAGAATCCAATAGAAAAGGGAATTCTAGATGTTGTGATTGTTATTGTTGTGTTATTCATTAAATCCGGAACCACGATTGAAAAATTAATGGAAATGATATTTCTATTTTTTGATAATTGAGGGAGAAATCTGTCTGGAATTATATCGTAGGTTCAACATTTTCTATTTTTCTAAAAGCGAATTTTTAAGCGACTACGCTATTTTTGAGTTTTTAAAAAATGCATTGTACTTAACTACTTTATTTGAAATATCGAATCTTTCAAAGTTACACAATACTAACTTTCATTTTAATGAAAATTCATTTAGCTAGCACATTATAATTTTATCACTAATTAGATAAGCAAATTTGTAAGCTTTGACAATTTTAATAAAATATTTATTAGTTATTAAGCTGACAATATAAATGAGTTCCTCAACAAATTTGTTGATCAGAGGTGTAAAAGTTTAAAGTATGTTAAGCAACTTTTCACATGTTATGTTATCCTCAATATACGGTATTTAGTAGTATGATGTTTTAGTACAGAACGTTCCTTTTTCTCATATTTTCTAATATTCTTTCTATTGATGAATTAAAAAGTAGTTTTCTCCGATACTAAGACTTAAAACTCATCTTTAAAGACGTGAAAAAAATTACCCATTTTTCAGCTCAAGATTAAGTCCGTCATTCATTATTAAATCAAATGATCTTTTAAATGATAATGGAATTCTTTAATTACTGACAATCATTTAAAGAGATAATCATTTAGTAATGAGTAATTCGCAAAAAGGAAACCATTTAACTGAAATAGTTGTAAGTTATTAAAAAAATAACTTATTACTGATAGTAAAAATTCTAGAACTCTAGAAAGCGTAAAAATAATCAAATCATGTGGAATGTACTATGGTCAAATTAAATTAAAGTCCTATTGATATAGGAACGACGAATCACAATGTAACGTAATTAATAATAGTTTAAAGTCTTCTGATATATTATTAAGTTAACACCTGAAATGGAAAATTAGTGCTAGTAGTAACACCTGTTTAAAGTTTATGATATGTGATGATTACCTTATTGATATTGCTTAGTAATTGCTAATTATGATAAATTTATGTTTAGATTATTCATATAATGTCAGGGAATTTGATGAAATTTAATGTGTACGCTGTTAATAATAGTGTATAAAACGTTAGATATTAATATTATTTTTTATACAGTAATTAGGAGTGAGAAAAGCTAAATATATTATAGATTCTTTATTAGTATATAAATTTTGTTAAATTCAGACAAGTTAATCTCTGATGAATAAATACATATATAATTGTAAATGATCGCCTAACCACGGATATTCATAATTTAAAAAATGAAAAACCAATTATACCCTAGAAATAAAATAAATGCAAAGTAAAAGGGACAGTAAAAATAGCTATTAAAATTTTACTAGTTTGTGGTTTCTTATGAGAAAAAAAAAGCAAAGGAAAAAAATAAAATAAAGATAACATCTCAACTGGCACGACATCTTAAAATGTTTATTAAAAAATATATAAGAACTTATTCTGAAATCCATATCTCAGTTTTAAAAGCTATATGAGCCTAACTCAGTTAGTAAATTCTTCGATCTAAAAAAATAGGCTCTGAAAGTACAGGAAGAAAATGTTAATCTCGCTTATTTTATTTAGTCCGACCAGATATATCAGACCGAAAGCCATTCTTTTCTTTGAACTCAACTGTTCGCTTCATATCTAAGCAGAAAAAAATACTGGTATAATAACTATGATATTTTCAACAGATTGTAATCGCATGTAGCTGAAACCGTACATTTCATACATTCTGCTTCTGCAAAATAACTAGATATTACCCACGGGTTTTAAAATTGTTATTGAACATCTACCCAGAATTATGTTTACAGACTGCAAGTCCGACAAAGTCCATTGAAAGATATATATATATATATATTAATTTTCAAGTAAAAATTTGAACTCTCCAGGGAGTTGAAGTAGGATTTCCTTCCATTTTCATATCTCTGAGTGAATGCAGTCTTTCATTTAAAGAGCTTTAAAGAACTTTTTCCAGATCCGGGAATTCGAAACTTCTAAACATTGATAAAAAATCCCCTTTTTATATGTCCGTGCCTTAAAAATGTAAATAAATGTACAGATAGCTGGTCTACGATTTTATTCTTCCATTTTAAGAATTTTATATTGGGTTATGACGAAACTATTTTCCATTTAAATTCAAATTTATTATCAAGATTATTGGTTATATAAACGGTTATATATATATATAACTGTTAATATAATATGTATATATAATTAAAATGTTATTTTACTATATATGTATATGCGTGTGTGTGCGTACTATTTTAATATTATATGAGTAAATTTATACCATAGTAAGGGATTTTAATATTTTTGACGAAACCAAATGAAAATTTAATGGTTAAAGAAGGTATTGATATCCATGATTTGTGCATACATAGAATAAATATAAGAGTATAAATGAAAATAAATCATTATAGGCAGTTCTATTAAATTCAATAATTGTTCCCTGTGACGTTGAGCTATGAGATCTGATGATTACTTTCTCATATTGCTTAGTAATTATTAATTATAATAAATTTATATTTAGATTATTCATGTAATGTTGGGAAACTTGATGAATTTATATATTGAAAGTTTAACATGTACGCTGCTAATAATGGTATATAAAACATCAGCTACTAATATTATTGCGTTAAACAGTAATCAGGAGTGAGAGAAAACTAAACATATGACAGAATCTACACTAGTTTATAAATTTTGTTAAATATAGACAAATTAATCTGAGATGCATACATACATATATAATCTAATAGTAAATGATCACATAACCAGTGATTTCGATACTTTAAAAAAGAATACTAATTAAGGAGGGACTTAACAGTGACAGTAAAATAAACGCTGTAAAAAGAGATAGTTATTAATATTTTACTAGTTTTTGATTGCTTCTGAGACCAAAAAGGGATAACAAATTAATTGCCATGACATCTTAAGAGCTTAAAAGTTCTATTAAAGAGTGTATAAAAACTCATTATGAAAGACACAGCTCATTTTTAAAAGCTATAAAAGAATAATTCGGTTAATAATTTTTTTACGGAAAAAAAATACCCACTGACAGTACATGAATAAAATGCTAATCCATCTCTATTTATTCGGTCTGATCGGACATACCAGTCCAAAAGCCATTCTTTCTTTGGAATTCAACAATTCACTTCTGTACTTAAGCAGAAAAAATATAGGTATAATAACCACTAAAATAGATTTTTGACATTTTCAACTGATTTCAATCGCATATAGCTTTAAAGAAACCATACACTTCATACATACTGCTTCTGCAAAATAACAGATATATATTACCCATGAGCTTTAAAGTTGTTATCGAACGTCTATCCAGAATTCTGTTTACAGACTCCATGTCCGACAAAGTCCATTGAAAGAAAGTTATTTTAATTTTCAAATAAAAATCTGGGATCTCCAGAGAGTTGAAAAAGAATTTTCTTTCCAGTTCATACCTCTGAATGAGTGTATTTTTTTTATAAAGAGATTGAAAGAAATTTTTCATATCCAGGAATTCGAAACTTTTAAACATTGATTAAAAAAATCCCTTTCTCAACTGTCATTGGCTTAAAAACATGAATAAATGTACAGATAGCCGGTCTGCGATTTTTACTTGAATCTTAAGAACTTTATGTTAGATTATCAGACAAATATTTTTTTTCCATTCAAATTCAAATGGTTGAACAAGGGTTGTATCATAATATATTTTATAAATGGTTTTATATCATAGTAAGGGATTTAATTCTTTTTGAGGAAAGCACAAAAAAATTGATTGTTAATGAAGGTATTGGTATTCATGATTTATGAGTAAATAAAATAAAGATTCGAGTTGGTATGAAAATAAATTATTATAAGCAGTTGAGTTCTATTTAATTCAACAAGTGTTCCTTTTGACGTTGGGGAAACGTTTCTTGAGTCTGACAGCGATTTTAACTTTTTGTTCTTTTATTGTGTGCAAAATAAAGAAAGAAAGCTATCCTCTCCCTGCGAAGAATGGATACTAGATTAGAATAAAATAAAAATGCTAGTTTTGAGTATTCATTATTTCTATCCTTGTTAAATAGTTAAATAATGTTATGAGTACATAAATAGTTTTATTTACTCATAACATTATTCAGCCATGCTGTTGCAATTCATTACTACTACGATATTAAAAGGAAGGATAAGAAATTAGAATGTCTCTAAAATCTGAAAATGAATCTTTCATTTTATAGATTTTGTATTGCCTTTTAAATTTTCTGACTGATAGCGAAGCAATAAATAATAAAGAAGTTGAAAAGCACTTGTCCTTTACTACATTACAAAAACAGAGAAAAATATATTCTTTTCTGTTCGCGAGAGTATACACTTTGAAAGTTCAAAGCACGTTATATTTGTACCTACAAGATTGAAAATAATGTTTACACTGCTCTTCAACTTCTTATACATGATCAATAACTATATATATGAGTCACGTAATTTTACTTTTCAACATTCGTCTTAATATAAGTTTTTTGAGAACATATTCACCCTGAAGATCAGAACGGCTCTATAGTTCATATTCAAAGAAAAAATAATATTATTTTCCGTTCACGAGAGTATGTCTTTTCAAAAATGCAAAATATGTTATATTTTCAGAAGTTTAGTATTCGACTTATATTCGGCACATCGTTTAGTAAACTTAATAACTAAATAAATAAACAGATTATAAAAGAGTTTTATTTTTTCAGAGAAAATTAAACAAACAGGTATCTACATAAAATAAATATCAAACAGCTTAAAGGCATAATTAGCTGCGACATTCTAGGACAATGTTTTACTACTTGTAATCCTGAATAATGCATCTGTCTTAAACATGTGTTTGCACTATGCCATGTTTATTTTATCGCCATTCTTCAAGCTATGTGTAATGAGCGCCTGTAGTTACTTTAAATAGATCAAATGTCTACTTTATAAAGAATGCAAGTTATTTATTTAGCAAATAAAATTGGAAAACGAAAGCTACATGGTAAATTTTTAAATAAAAGCGCCCTACTTAAGAGAATCTAAGTAGGAAAAATATTTATTTAGAACCATCATACCTTTAAAGTGAATTTATGAGAAATTAAAATGTATTAGATTCTCTGAAATGTCTATTAAACTAGTAGAAATTATGCTACAGACCTTATACTTGCAGGCTCCGAGTTCTTAAATTAGTAATTTTATTTTCAGTAACATCGATATAAAAACATTTATCGTAGCATACGGCAATGAATGTTAGCGAATATCTGTCATCATTGAAATGTAGTATTTTTTCAGAATATTTTATTGCTATGAATCGTATTTTGAGAGCTATATGTTAAAAAAACAAAAAGTCTAAATTAACAAGATTCGTGTCCAGCATTCGCTATTACTAAAATTTATTTTAAAAAATTCAGTGCTATTCAAACAACTTTTAAGATAAAAAAAGAAGTCCCCCGGAAATCTGCAGATAGCTACAAACTTGATAGCATTTTCAGAAATTCACCCCGAGGATTTCCACTTGTTATCGAAGAGACGACAATGAAAGGAGAATGCAAAAGATCTTTCTCTTCAGTTGCATACAAATCTACTGGAAAAGAATATTCGTTCCTGTTCTCGAGAGAATTACTTTGAAACGTTGCGGGGGGGAAAATCATATTTCCGTATAAAACATTTAAAGTTTTACTTGTTCGTTACTTAAAATCTTCAGCTTCTTTAATAACATGAATTAATTTAGAGGTTATTAAAAAAACCTCAATACTCTTAAAAAAAGTTTAAAGAGGACACAGTACGTCTCAAGATCTAATTTTTAGTCTGCTGTCGTGAAAGTCTCGGAATATACAGCGATGGAAACTGATTTATAAAATGACGGTATTTTTAGAAAAAGTATTGAGGTGTGCATTCAAATTGGTTGAAACTTCATATGCTGCATATTTTCTTAACAAAATACGCATTTTCACATATATTCATAAGCGAGAAAAAAGTGTTTGTTTCTTTTTCTATCTGAATAATATGGAAATTGATTTATGGGATTGTAGCTGTTCCTGCTCATTAGATATAACCACGTATTTGACCAAAAGATGAAACCTGTGTACAATGCACAGAAGTTGTACAAAATGTTATTCAGTCGAAAGAAATCAGTTCAAGTACCATTTGTCACGATGGGTAAACGATCAGTGTGGTCTGAGATTGGAAGAGGCAAAATCGATGCTTATCTAAAATATGGTAAATGTATTCCTGCAAATAGTAAATTACTTAAAAGGAGAGTTGATCTATACAATTATAAGAGAGACCCAGTAAATCACAGCTTAAAAACTTTAGTAAAAAGGGCAATCCACGCTTGAGTGGAAGGGATAGAGAAAAAGGATTCTGCAAAGTTAGTCTTAAAATGGCTAATGTGCAAAGCAGATTTGTGCTGATTTATACCTTCCCGTCTTTTCTAAAGAGTTAGACAAATTTTAAGCTCTTCACAGCCCTTCAGATGGTTAAAGATGAAAGCTGCTCCAAAATTGACTTATCGTCACAAGCAACTGCGTTTGCAATATTGTGATAAATATATGGGAATGGGTGAGAAATGAAAGAACATAATATTTTCTGACGAGAAAAAGATTGATTTGGATAGTCCCGATAGAAGTACAGTTGGAAGGATCTCAGGAAAGAACCATAGACTATCTTCAATCGAAATTTTGGTACAGTAGGTTAGAAAGTTTGGTCAGCAATTGCTTATAAAGTAAAACAATCTTCAACATTTTCAATGAATTGAAAGTTATTCAGAAAAAACTATGATTTCATAAATCAATTTTCATCACTATAGTATAACACTTCTGAAAGACAGTTTATATTTACATCTTCAAATCAAAAAAGCTTTTTAATAGTCATTAACGCTTTTTAATAGAAACGCGTTTCATTCTTAATTAAACATAAAAATAAAGGTCATAATTCAGTGATGAACATAAATTTATTGTTACTGCTTTAAATAAAATTAAAGTGCAAACATTTATACATTCTTACGACTTATTATTCAGTTAGAGTAGCTTTAACAACGACAAAAATAAATCCATAAGAGAACAAGCACTTTATAAGGATCAAAGAAGAGATCAAAATGTAGTAATAGGCTCATCAAACAAAAAATCTTTAAAAACAGAAAAGAAAAACGTTATTAGAAGCTGATGGTGAGAAATATTTAATTACCGAGTTACGTCTTCTTTGTTGTCAAGTAAAGGCGATGGATGTTATGAATCTGAGTATTATGTTAACGAGAATAATAAGAAAGACTCAGATTTTGAATATTTTCCAAATCTAGATCATGATCATGATCTTTTTATTCTAGATAAAATCGTTTATCCCTGTTCAAGACAGCACAGCTTTGATCTGTGGCTTCTGTTTCAACCACTCTACTCCAAGACAATGGAACTGAGTCAGAAAATAATTCATTGAGTAGAATCAACATTTTTAAGTTCAGGCAAGTACGGTCTCGTATAGGATTTCAGATAATGGGACGGAGCTAAGTCTGAAGAATAAGCCGCGTGCGTTAGTATTTCCGAAATGAACGCCTCGATTGCTTCCCTGATCCGTTTTGCTGTGCCTGAAAAGGCATTATCATGTAGAAAAATGACTTTGTATTGCCTTTTTCCATACTCCAATCGTTTTTCCCATAATGCTCGATTTAAATCGATCATCTGCTGTTTGTAGCGATCAGTGTTAACGTTTTTTCCAAGTTTTAGCAGCTCATAATAGATTTTCGATGGTCTTCCACGCTCTTCGTTCGTCACGTCCAAAGCACCACTTTTTAATTTTTTGAACCACTCGAAACACTGTGTTTTACCAAGAGTATGTTCAGCGTAAGCTTCGACAAGCATTCGATGCAATTCTGTAGCAGTTTTCTTCAAATGATACAGAAAACCAATGCTACCCGCAAATCGTAGTTCGTTGGCACAAAACTCGACATGTTTAAGGTTATATAAAAATATGCCGTTGTACAGAACTTGGGTTGTTGTGTGTTGAACATCTGCGTCAGCTGTTAGAGGGAGATAATGGCGCAGTAGAAGCTGTCTTGCGGTCTCTAAACTGATGGCTAGCGCCATAGAGCCATATATAGGGAAATTCCGGTTTCATACTTCTACACCTGGTAAATCTTCAAGATTTCTAAGACTTTTCTATGATTTCATGTTTGTATCTAAAAGTTCATAGAGTTTGCAATGCTGTTCTTGCGTCAGACACACTTGGCACTAGTGTAAGTTCAGACTCATCGTCATGAATATTATCCTCTACTTCTTCTCCATTATTTTCATTTTCACTTTTATTATCGTTATACATTCTTCCCATATTTGAGATACCGCTTGTCGCAACGTCTTCATTTATGGAATTATAATCATTAAATTTCAAACCATACACATCCTCTGCTGCACACAACCACCCTTCAACTACATCATCATCAAACCACGAAATCCTACTTAGAAGTAATTTGGTAGTTTATATGCCGTATAGATCTACTTGACTTTCAACTTCATTTCGGTGAGGAGAAAAAATTTAGAACGACGGAAGTGGGAGACTTTTTGACGAAGGATGCATGCGGGTTTCGTTAACGATATTTAAATAAAATTTGTGCGAAGACCATAGAAATAAAACGATCGATACAGAAAAACGACGAATGCGGGGACGATAGATCGGAGATTCACTCTAATAGCCTAGAAATGAATAAAAAATAATGAGTATTAAATATTTTGCATGCTTAATATGGATTGGGAATTCAAGGAAAAACTCTAAAATGGCAATGCCATAAAATAATGATATATCTTACACCATATTTCACCGCTGCATCTTAAAATTTTATGATCATAAATTATTCAAAAGAGAACAGCAATTTTGTTGATAAAAATTGATAAAAACGAATGCACTGAAGTGAATATAAAGCGGAGGATATCTTTATGATTTTCTTTTATATTTGATTCATTTTTATTGCAGTATACCTTGAAAACAACTTTAGTGAATGGATCACAGGCTATTTTACCATGGCTTTCTTGTCTCCATTCTATTAATAGTTTTTCCTAGAGGTAATTTATTCTCAAAAGTAACATTTCACATGCAAAATAAAACTGGATATCTACAGATGAACGAAAAAAATCTCTTTTCATGATAACATTCATTGAAATTTTCTATTGAATGAGGGTATGTTGAATTTATTCATATGCAAGATGATAAAAACTTTGCAGTCTCCATTTCATAATAAATGCTTTGACATATTTAAATCGCATATTTCATAGAACTAATTCTATTTTAACATTTAAGGTGCTATTTCGTGATGCAATTATAATTCTTTTTAAATAATAAAAATAATATAAAATTATTTTTTATTCAAATACAGAAAAGAATTGAAATTAAATAATATTAAAGTGGAGTCTTGGTACTTAAGTTCATGTGAATGCTCTCACAAAGATATTTCTTGCATGCTATTTACCTAGTATATTTTGATATAGGGAGTTGTGTTAAATTATTATGGTGTTATAATAAGTTTAAAACAGTTACTGTCATTAATTCAAGATTTCTAATAAAAAAATGTTTCGGGCACGTGCTTTTGGAAAAAAAGAACAAAGAGAAGTATCAAGAAACAAGATCGAGTAAGAGAACTGAGAGGATAGGATGTCTGCTATTTGACGCTGACCACACAAAAAGGATGGCTGGTGTAAAAAAGAAGAGACACGACCGCATACGGTATGGACCAAAAGTGACAGTATTGAATAATAAAAAACAGACAAGTAAAATTGATCCTATAAATTCTAAATATTTATGGAGAGATTGCCGTGTGAAGTCTGGCAGGTTAATGGTATCCATCGGAATAGCGAATTAAAAAAATGGAAAAACCCTTCCCAAAAAAGAGAAGGCTAATTGTAGAGGAGTGATGGGGGGAAATTATGCAAGAAGGGGAGGAGTGACCAGAAGACGCTCGCTAAATAGTGAGGTGGCTAAGAAAAGAGAAAAAAATTATAAGTTTCGCAGTGGAGAAGGAGAGCGAGCGGAAAAAAGATACCTTATATAGATATATAGCAGAAAGAGATCGAGGAGATGGACTTATAAAAATATCACCTCCGGGATTGAGAGCTACGATTAAGAAGGTGAAGAGCAAGAATGCCATTGTGAATACCCGTGGACAGCCAACTGTACCCAGTGCGTAAAACCTGTAGCTGAAATAAACCTAGATGCTGACGCAGGAACCAGACCGCCAGAAATCAGATGACTTACAAAAAGGTTCTGAGTTCGCCTAATTGTGATTGACCAAAATATAGCCGAATCCATTAAGTGTTTTTATGCGGAGCTGCGATACTGATGCCGGTCCGACAGACCTGAGAGTGAATCCGGGAGCAATTGTGATGTACGAACTGAGAAAGGTACGATTTATGGTTTTTGATTTAAATTGAGCTGCGTCATATCTTCCCTCTCTCCACTTTATATTTGGAAATCATTAAATTGTGACAAAAGAAAGGTTAATCGAGAAAGTAAATAAGTAAAAAAAAATAAAATAAGTAAATAATGTAATTTGTGAATTTGTAAAATAAAAAGATTTAGGTTTTAAATACCCTTTCTTGAACTGTGTGCTAAATATTTTATTTCAGTTAATTTTTTAAGGTCATGCTGCTTATTGAAGGATTTTCTAAAGGTAGGATTTTGGGTATTGCGGGCTTTGTACTAACACTACCGATCTGGCCAAAAGAAAATTAGTGCATTACCACTTTCACTTCACCCATTACCCCTTTCACTTGAATGACCAATATAAAAAATACAGAAACATTTATAATCTATTATATAGAAACAGAAATCAAATTTTCTTTTCAAATTCACCACATGTTTATTATACAATTTATGTACTTTATCATGTTTTAACTTTCGTTTTAAAAGAATCTTTTGCTAAAAGCAGTGTTACAACTGATCCTATTGATTACATTGCTCGCCAAACTCGGGTACTGCATTCGGCAAATAAATATCATTTATTGACAAAACATAAGGCATTTTTAAAGTAGCATGGAAAATTTGATTTCTTGAACATACAAACAAGTCATTTTCAAAACATCATCTTCTCCGAATTTGGATGATTTTGTCCTTGCGGAATATGATAAAACACTTCCTTCCTTTAAGTGTGGATGTATATCTAATAGTAAAACTGGTATTGGTAAAGTTTACGATGAATATTTTCATTAGTACTGACTAGCCAAGAATTTTAATAAAAATAAAGTCCAATACTGTTTTCATTATTTTAACTGTTAAATTTATTGAGCTAATTCTGCATATGCGAACTGTCGCATCGAAAAGTTTCACCCCTACAACATGAATAGATACTTTAGCAACGTGCCTCTTAGCAACCAGCCACAACATTTAGATATCAGGCTAAAATACATGAATTTGAAACCGTATACCATTTTTAATTTCATTTACCAAAAGTGACATGTTTTTCAGAATACTTCTTCCTTTTTTTTAACACATTAGTTTTATTTATTTATTTCGCAGATCAGTAAGATATTTGTTCTGTGTCCAGTTAACAGTTTTCAGAAAGAATCCAAGAACTTTTTAACAAACCTGAATTTAGCTGTATTGTAGTGAACTAGTTGCCAGGTAGAATTCGGAAGCCACGTGCAGAATTAAAAATTCTTTTTTTTTTTAACCAAAATATTTCTCACTTGTACTTTAAATGCCCCAATAGGTAATCACAAAACGACCATTTTAATAATTTTCACTAAACATTCAACGTATTCCTTTCCGAAATGCATTGTAACTGTAGTCGAACAGTAGCCATCCACAACTATAATGCACGGCGTCAGTATGATACACACTCACCAAAAGCAGGATGGTATAAAGGAGATTTGTACGAGACGATTGAAAATTAGCATAATATCATCATTTTAGAAGAACATTTATCGTTTTTAATCTGTTAAAGAGATGATTGATCGAATGAGTTCCATAAAAGAAACACCAAAGCAGTCGATCTGCACAGATAGATTTCTCGTGCACAAAATTATGTTTTGTTTTTCAAATCTGGTAACAATTAGCGAAGTAAAAAGTTGCAACTGAAAAAGGCAGTACAACCAATAACTTGAAAATTAGCGCATGAAATAATAAATCAGACTTGATACACAAACTGGAAATGTAGCAAGTTTTCATATTTTGAATGGGTTTGAACACAATGCTTCACTGAACAGCAAACACTATATTACACATGGGTGAAGAACACGCTCCATTCAATATTTCTTTAGAAGAAATGGTCTTCATAGCTCATTGTTAAGAGAGTATAAACGTATCTACTGAAGAAATATTAAGGTAAAAGTAGTCTTGAAAGAAAACATTTTTCAATTTTTCTTTGAAAAAATAAAAAATTAAATCAAAATTGAAAACAATTGCATGGGAAAAAATCAGGAAATTTTCATTCTTTCTTTCAAATAATTATTATTGATGAAGACATATTTATACTTTTCACTCACAGAAAAACTGTTTCGAATTTTTAAAACTTCTATGACTACATTATTTTTAAATGATTGAACAAAATTATATTACATTCGAACATTAAATACAAAGAAGACAAAAACTGTGGTAAAATGTTGCAGAATATTTGGATTCTTAAAATTCACTTTTTTTCCCATTTTTAAATTGATATCAATACAAAAAAAAATAAATGGTCAGCATAGCATTTTAATTTTAATACATCTATTTCATAATATTTATAAAATAGAATAAAAAATGTATGCGTTTTTATTAAACTTAATGGAAATAATATATAGTCTTTATTAACCTGTACGAATGTGCATTCTGTATGAATCTCACTTGCACTTTTGAAGATTGAATCAAGCTGTTTTTACGGATAATTTTTTATAAAAATATCGATAGCCATTGAAAATGGGCGGCAATCTTGAGGTTTTTTTCCGATTTTTCCATTCAAAATTTCTTTTACATCAAAATTTCGGCCTCATGTTTACTTCCTGTTCAGATTTGTTGATGTGCTTTATGTCTTTCCCAAATAACCGTATATTGATATGTACTTGAAGATCTATTATACTTTCTTACTATGGATGGAGCCTAAGTCCTCTGGGAGCAATAATAGCTCAAGAAGGCGAGAAGGCCAGCTGCTCTTAAGAGGTTATTCCTTGTACATTTTGAAATGAACAGTGCTTTTTTTCGCCTATGCAAGGTATTTGAACTTGGGCAGTCCTTCTATGAATATTTTTTTTTTTTGTGCCTGTGTGTGTGTCTCTTGGCTCTATTCCAACACCTGAGAATTTTACTATTGTCTTTAATCCTTTAACGCGCAGTGTTCCCGCTCTGGGAACACCAAACTCTGACGTTTTGACTATTGCCAGTCACGAAGAATAGATTTGATTTCTATAAAAATAGCTGCGGGTGACATAGCTCCACGAAAATCCTTTATTTTTTAGCACGTCATTTCCCGTAAAAAAATGGTAACGATTATTTTTGACAGCACTGACATCTGCTGAAAAATGGAAGAATGCAACAACTGGATAGATTGCCCAATGCTGAAGAAAGGGCAGCCGTTGCCATCGCTCGACTTAAATACCAGTAAGATGGCGGACGATCGAAACGTTCATCGCGTGCCACAGATCTAGAGACCCTTTTTTGACGCAGCTGGCTGTGCGCGCACAGCCAGCTGCGTCAAAAAAGGGTCTCTAGATCTGTGGCACGCGATGAACGTTTCGATCGTCCGCCATCTTGCTGGTAGTTAAGTCGAGCGATGGCAACGGCTGCCCTTTTTTCAGCATTGGGAAAGGGTTGCGCCTCAAAGAGTTTATCAATTATGCGCTTCTTTCGTGGGTAACTCTTCGCTGATAATGCGTCAAAATGCCCAAAATGAGTTCGGGGAAGCCTGGTAGGCGTTCCAATAGAAACAAATGTAAGAAAAAAGCAGCGCTTTCTTTCTTAAACCGTGTACCATATATGAAATAAAACTGAACTCTTCAATATTCGAAAACCTCTCTTCGTTTAATACGGATCAATAGTGCTGTTGATATTTAAACTGTTTTTAAAAATGACTGTTATTATTAGACTACAATAAAAACATTATTTATAAAATGATTTTAAAACATTTTTTGTGGGTGACAGTTATTTTAAGATAACAATGAAAACATCAACTGAGAGGATTTCCTCATATCTAGCTTATACTCTACCGTTTAATAAAAAGAAAATACAAGTAAGTTTCAACATTATTTTATCTTCTGAATATCTGGAAATAATCTGTTATATAAGCATTCGAGTCCAATTTCAAATATATTCAAGAATACACTAAAAAAACTATTTCCTCGAAATTTCGAGCCACAAAGTTCTTATAGTATGAAAATACGTGAATAAAATATTAATGAAATGAAAAAAGGATGAATGCGAGTACATATTTTGAAATATTGAAAAAAAATATTTTGCTCTAAATATAAATGATTTGTATTTACTGTGTTAATAATGATTTCTTTAGTAAATTTTAAAGAATTCCAATAATTTCTACAGATTATATCTTTTTTTACTTGCTGAATATAAAATAAAAGTTTTTAATTCAAAATGTCTAGACTTGCCTTACTCAAATACAAAATGAACGATGTGTTCAGACGCAGAATAATAAAAATAAGGGAATTTTCACACATAGTTTTCGTTTTAATTATTTATATTAAGCTGTTTATCAAAACACATATTTAAATTTTAAACAATTTTCATCATGTATTACTCTGTATATATTCTCTGTCACTCAATCTTGAGCATTTAATTATTTATGTCCTGCGGAAATATTTTTTTTACTTACCTAGAAACTAAAAATATTGTTTCATTGTAGTTTCTTCACTGTTGTCTACATTCTTTTTGATTTACTACTACAACTTCAACCAGCTTTTATATAGATTGCGCTAGACATTATAAGTTACGACCCGAGTATACTGCCCTTAGAGTGGTGGGGCATAAATCTCAGTCGGTAGATTGTGTCATTTATTCTTAGTAGTAACTCGGGTTTACACTGTTTGAAATATAGGAAACGGGTTTCCAGAAAGCACTCCGAGACGTAAAGTTTTATATCTTTATTTCTAAATGAGAAACTTGCGAAAAATTCGCTCGATTTTTATGTGTTCCTTTTTCACTTTGAAGTGGAATGTAAGCATGAAAAATAACTTCCATTGAAAAACAAAGTATAGATACATGCACAAATACATACCGTGCATATACATATATACTTGAAATTCTTTCATATTTAATTTAAAAATAGAAATTTTTTTAAACTATGGGGCCAAAGCCTTAGACTCGCAAAGCTCGCTTTTCGTATGAGGCATTCGTCCCCTAATAAAGCTTATTCGTAAAAAATAAGGCATAATTGACAAAACCCAAAGATTGGATCTGATAGAATGTTACCGAGTTACGAATTCCTCGGTTCTTGCATGTTCCTTGGAACAACGTCACACTATTTTTAATTGTGTAAAACCTATGAAAACATCTTGCGAATTTGCCAGTTAATAATTATTTCTAAGAAAACAGTGCTTCGTATGTTTTCTTTCATAAAAACTACGGAACAGCTATTATATCTTGCTACTAATGGTGACTTTTCATTATTTGGCGATTTACACATACTCATAACCGATAATAATTATTCACGTAAAGCTTCTGTGAAAACAGTTACCCATACATTCATATGCATAATCTTTTGCAGATTGGCTTATTTAGCACAGCGAAATATATCATCTCGCCGCGTGGGCAAATATCTAAGCTGTACTTGTTATAATGGTTTAGTTAAGGCCGCCAAATATTTCTACGGTTGACAAATATCCAAGATGAACCTAACCGGCATTACTATAATATGCATTTGAATTATTTTTCATTTTCAAAATACTGGGTGCTAACACACTTAAGATTACACACGTATTTTGGAACACATGTAGCATTTAGATTCCCCCTGCCTGAGATAACGTTTTTCCGGATTGTACCTGATGCCAAAATGGCGATTTTTAAATCTGTTACAATTATAATTAAAAAAAGTATTAGAAAAACAAATTGGCGTCAATTTTAAACTCCTGTTATATTAGAGAACTTACTATTTGAAAATTGTGAAGTTTGTGTCACACACTTTGATCTATTTATTTCAATTACATTTTATTTTGGTGTAAAAATGGTGTAATTCTACTTCATGTTTGTTAATTTCACGCAGGAATTGCCTTGCTGCAAAGCCACGAATGATTTTATGCTGGCGAAAATTTCCAAGTCTGGCAACCATTATGCTTATTTTTTTCAGTTTCTTATTAATATCTTCTAAAATATTTGGAATTTCGATTTAAGTCAGCTTCAACGGAATTTTCCGAATCCGTAGACAACTTCGTCGAAACTCAAACGCCCATGGTTTCCGAGGAGATAGCAGAACAAGCTTTTGGCAGCTGCGGCTGCTGCAAAGGCCGTTACTTTTTTTTCGAATAGAGAGAAACATTACATGCATTCAGTACGTCAATACAGAAATGTATGACATCTGCTATAGTCATTTACACTTACGGAAGTATTGTTTTAATTCATCAGTACAGTACAGTATTGATAATCGACATATATATGACTAGACAACTGCCGGATTAGTGAAAAATTCCGGACTATCAAAAGCAAAGAAAATACGCAGAAAACAATGAGGAAAGAGCTCACATGGCGGACAAGCGGCGTACAGAATTAGTATAGTTTGACCGTGATAATTTAGAAGTCTGGTCACATGATTTGGAAGCGTCCATTGTTGATATTCGGTGAAAGAGAGAAGGGACTAGCACACGGACCCCAAGATCAGGGTAGCACATGAAATGATGTGAAATGGAATGAGAGGACAGTGAACATTCTTTGTAAATCACACAAGGGTCACTGAAATTCTCCTCCTCTTGGCCAAATGGACCCTTAACGTACAGTAGGATAACCTTTACGTACAGTAACCTTTAACAGGCCACCCCGATAGATGTACTTAAATCTGCTGACTGGTGATTGGACTGATGCTGACTGGTGACAGGACACTAAGAACCGTGACCCAAGAAAAGGCCTTGAATCTCTGGGAAAAGACGATTAGAGTACCTGGATGTTTTTCACTTCAGAACGAGGTTAATCGAGACAAAAACAGAAAGATTGATTGGTTTTTTCCAAAGAGTCATCCAGCTTAAAAATTCATTCGGTTTACATTTTGAACCAGACTATCTCTTTTCTCCACAAAATCCTACAAACTTTTATCCTGTCCAGATTAATCTAGACTTGTGCCAAAGGGTAACTAAAAGCAACACCCTTCTATTTTGAGCACCTTATCACAGGAAGTATTAAATACCTTTTATCCCGAACCAGACTGGCTACTGATTTATATCGATGGATCTCTTTGGTCTGATAACCCTAACGCAGGTGCCGCGAGTTTTCTCCGAGATATGTTCCTTTTATGCCCCTGTATGGCCTTATTATGCCCTTGGCCTTATGGGGCCCTTTTATGCCCCTGCGAGGTACTGCATTTGACGGTGAAGTGCTGCTATACGTACAGCCCTTTCTCAGCTACACTGTCATCTGGATAAATTCACAAGAGCTGTTATCCCTGGCGATTCCAAGGCTGTCTTGCAAGCCATCGTGTCTGATAATAATCCTTTAACGTGGGACATACTGGACTGTCGTCATTACCTTGAGAACTTGACATCTCATGAGAAAATTATTATCCTCCAGTGGGTTCTTGCCCACTGTGGGGTCCCATGTAATGAGAATGCAGATTACCTGGCTAAAAAGGAGACTTTGATCATGCAGACTTTTTCTCGTCCTATACCCTTCTGCACTATTAAACAGCTTGTCAAAAGTCCAACAATGCTCGTTCCCAGGAAGATGTTATTAACCGTGTATCCCGTAAAACTTGGAAGGATGCTGTCCCAAATTTTCGTAATGGTCTAAGACGTAGAGTAGTCACCGAATTCCGCTTGGCCTTTACATGACTGTTTATGGAATTATCTTTTTAGATTAAATATTGTGCCTTTACTGACATGCACTCTGTGCAGCTCTGGATAAGTTATGGACTCCGCTCACTTACTCCACTGTCCTTCGCTTCACAAGACTTCTCTCGCCGAGTGATACTGGGAGGCTCGAGACGTATTGGATTAATGAGCTTTGTTGCAGTATTTTTATTTATTTATTTATTTACTTTTCTGTTCTTGTTTGTTTGCTTGTTTGTGTAACATGCATTTCGGATGTGTGTGTTTGGCCCGAAGTCGGTTTCTATTCTTGTTTGCTGGAACTGTTCATAATCTGCCATTGCAAAAAAAACCTCTTTTATTTGCGATCGTGAGCAGTGAAGGAAATAAGAACACGTATTTCCCGAGGAAGGCGAATTACTAAACATGCCGGACAAAACAACAGCCGGATTATTAAAATTGTACTGTAGTTTCATAATGGTGAAATGCCAATAGAGTCTCATTCATATCAAATCACCTCACTGACACGATTTTCAAGTTACAAGACCATGATTTGCTCAAATAAAATATTTATCTAAATATTTATCAACCATTTTCTATTTTAAAGAAGATCCACCATGCCCGAGTGGATAAGTCTTTCAAAATGGTAGGCGGCTGAAGTGTGAAGGCCCCGGGTTCGTGTTCCATCGCGCGGCTATCGATCTAAGTTTTGGTCGGGAGTTTTGGTCCGTTTTCTCCAGTTCTCCAGTAATGTAAATACGCGTTAAAACTCCTTAGAGAGTCTTCTGACCATGGCAACCCCATCCTAGGCAGATTGCCCATGCGTAGTGTTGCCATAACATCACAAACAAATCTAGTATTTCAAAGGTTTCAAATTCCTCAAACTGGGAAATGGTTGAAAATCTTGCCTTTCATAACATGTAGGACATTCTGGAATAAAACTACTTTCAAACAGTGTTTTTCTATTAGAAGGCAAGGAATTCGTCATTCATATCTCTTTCTCCTGAAGATATTTCAAACGATCGAGAATTAGAAAATACGATCTTTCCTCACATAACAAATAGAGTTCGCGCTTTATTTTTTACTAATGGGAAAAAATGAGATTCTGTGTAAAGAATGGTATTTCCGTGGTTTCAGAATTAATTTATATTCGTTCAATCATTTTTGACTTGAAAACTGTAAAATTTCTGTTGAGGAAAATGACTTTATTTAAAGCTTTTTCAATGCATTGCAAGAAGTGTGTGTATATCTCAGCATTTCGACCATAGAACATGTAGGATGGGCTTTACAAACTCAACCTATTTTTGAATTTAGAAGGAGTGGACAGTGAAAAAACTCATGAAGCATAGATGTTGAATAATTTTTGAATGTGCAGTGGGTTCTGCACATTCGAATTTTGAATCTAAATACTCTACGAAGAGCGAACGTATGTGCTGACTTACATAAACATTTTAATAATAATGATTAGTTACATAACTGAATTTGAATTAAATTAAATTAAATATATTACAGGTTGCTCTCTGTATATGAACATTCTCTGTATTCTGAATACCCCAGTATTATGTGAACACTACTTTTAATGTCCATTCTCTCTGTGTTAACTGAACTTATGTTTGTAATCGGAATTGGGGGGGGGATTATCCGAACATGGAAATTCGGAGAAATGTACACTGCACGACCTTACACACTGCAAAAACAAACTAAATTTTCTCACTTCTCATAAAATGTATCAAATATATTTTCGAATAATGTAGTGTAATTATGTAATTTACTGAGTTTCTCATTTAATGTACCAGTTATGCGGGTGGTTCACCTTGCTTCTTGACTTAATCTGTCTCCCACATCTTTAACGAGCCATCCCAGGTGGTATAGGGCTTGGATATTTACTAGTCTGTCCCTTCATAGGGGGCAATGCTGTTCGCCCGCTGGGTTCCCCACGTAATAAAATGGGCAGTTATTTCGGGTTTTAGTAGAGGCAAAATACTTGATGAGCGAAAAGTGCCTGCCCGTTGGGAGGGAAAAAAATACTTCTTTATGGGAGCTCTATTGGATTCCCATATGCAAGTTGATGAATTAACTCATGTCACTTTTAAACTTTGCATACTATTTTTTTTCCGGGGGGGGGGCATGCGTTGTCCGGTAACTTACCATGGAAATTAAAATGCCTGCAAGAAATGTAGAATAGTTACATAATTTTGCTGAATGTTTTGTAAAGTTTTGCGGAATGTTTTGCTGAATGTTTTGTAATTTCGAATATAAAAAACAAACAAAAATGAGATGGTAGAGTACAAGTCTGACTAAATTTAGTTTGGCCTTCCACTAGCCACCAAATCTAAATTCAGCACCTCCATCTGGATAACTCTAATGGGTAACCAGGCTAAGTATTTTATATAGTCTATAAACTTACTACGTTCTTGCGTTTCCCAATGTCCCTCTATAATGAACACTTCCATAATCTTAACAGTTTGGTTAGTCCCATGAGTGTTCAGAATAGAGAGAGTCCACTGAAGTAGTTTAAGAGTAGCATCGTTTAAAATTATATATAAAAAAAACGAAAGAAGAAAAGATGAAAGTCTTGAAAGTCTTTAAAACTTCTTTTAAATCGACTCATCGAAATAAACAAAATGTATTTTTGTGCTCTTATCATTAAACCCTCTCCCCTTGCACGAAAAAAAACAAATAATAATAAAATAATAAAAAACACTACGCATTGCAGCTTCAGCAACCATGAGCTTGTGCGGCTTCATCGCACAGCCCGTTTTTCCGTTTTCCCGTATTTCTTCTTTTTCTCATTTCCGGAATACCGAAGTGCGAACTCCACGTTATTTCCGGAGTTGTAAAGAAAACACACCAGTGGAGTGGGGCCCCTTCAGAAACCCATATATACCTAGGCACTGAATCAACATTCGAGAAGGTGGATCAATTTTAATGGGAAATTCTGCATCTTTATGCATAAAAAAGAAGCAGAACAGCAAGAAAATATTCTGTGTAGAGGCTTATGAACTGGCTTTGTGCCGTGAAAAACACGTCCTCGCTTTGGTGTTGTTTTCGTTTTGGAAATTCGTTGTAATATTGAATTTGAAATGATTGTTTTGATAAGGAGCATGGGAGAGGGAAGAAAGATGGACGCGAAAAAAAAATCAATTGCAGTGAAAATTTCTGTTTTACTTTCTTTTTCCCTTTTCTTTCATACTCTGCAAGACTTTGCATGATTTGAAGAAATCGGCTTGTAGGGAGATGAAAACATTATCATTAGTATAATAAGTGCTTTGAAAGAATGGTATCATTTCTTCTTCGCATTAAAAAAATAAATAAAACAAAAATAATTAAATAAATAAAGCTTCATAAATGTGTATGATTGATGAGTATACTTAGATTAGTAAACTTCAGAATTTGGGAAGCCTACAATTTTAATATATACGCAGAAACATTAAGGAAAAACCTAAAATATACGACTAATCAAACATATTTGCATCTTTCCGAGTGAACTAAATCGTGATTTTCAATATGACTTCCGCAGTCGGATGATAAAATAAACTATCTGCGCACATAATCGAAAACTATCTGCAAATTCTTGATAGTCAGTGATAGCAGAATGCGTAGTCCATATGTGAACACATGTGTACGTTCGTATACGTGCATAAGTACATGAAGCGTGCTTAGGCTAATAGTGACATAAAATAGTTCTTCTGGGTAACTATTCATCTTATAAGTGAATAAACTTCACAAAACCACGGATTCACAGCATTCTAATAGTGAATTGAAAACATTATTTGATGAAAAGCCAATAAATCTGGTTTAAATGTGTCATTAAAAATATTTTAAATGGTCCATGTATGTTTCTTAAATACTTTAGGAATCCATTTTAATCATAAGCCACAGGAATTTTCAAAAATCTTCTTTTTTATTCAGATTTTTCCCGCACAAGTGATTTATATCAAGAATCTGTGTTAATATAATGAAAAGAAACCTTCGAAGATAGAATTATTGTCCTTCGAATGTATTTGCGACGGCCGGCGCGCGTCAGCTCGTGCGTCTGTATTATCTGACTATAATTATTTATAATACTCAATGGTTTGTTTATACTCATATAAAGTTTTACTAATTTAGGATAACATCGATCTCTAAAAATGTATTTGTCTTTATGTAACTGTCTGATCATAGTTTTAAAATTTCAGTGGACGTACTTTCGAAAGCTTCTGTAAGCTTAAACGCATGATTCTAAATACAATAGACGCTCGTTAATTCGAACTAATCCTATTAACTTGTATTGGAATTAATGTTATCTCATTAATTCGAACTAAATTTTGATCACTTCGGTTAATTCAAACTAAAAATTTGACAAAAGAAAACTATTTTTCTTCATTTAACGGAGGAAGTACACATTGTTTGCTTACTTTATAAGAAGTTTCTTTAGCATTTGTGCTCTGTTATCTGGACTTTGGTTATTCTATCTTCGAAAGTTTCTTTACATTACATTAACACAAATTCTTGATATAAATCACTTGTACGGAAAAAATCTTAATATAAAAGAGGATTATTGGAAATTCTACTGGGTTATGATTAAATGGATACTTAAAACATTTAACAAGGATGGATGGTCAATTTAAAACATTTTTAAATAACATATTTAAACTAGTTTCATTGGTTTTTCATAAAATTATGTTTTCAAAGTCACTAATAGAACCGCTAAGAAAGCAGAGGAACGTCTAAATCTTCCCCATTTTTGCTCATGCTTTTAAAAGAAAACTAGCAATTGTCTTTGACATTCATTTTCGAAATTAATTCATCACCGCAAGAATCGTCAAAAACTGGGGAATTTGATACAAAAAGTTGTTTTTTTAAATGTTTTTAAAAGACAAAAGACAAAATAGCATCAAAGTTTTTCAGTGCGTTAGTACTTAGCGGTTTTATTTAAAATATCACTTAACCCTTTAACGCCCCGTCATTTCACCGTGAGGACACAAAACATGCGTTTTGACTGTTATCAGTCACGAAGCATAAATTCGATTTTTATAAAAGTACTTGGGAGTCACATAGTTATACCAGAATCTTTTGATCTTTAGCACATAATTTCACGTAAAAATTGTCGATTATTTTTAAAAACTGTTTAGATTATTTTTAACAGGACGGGCATCTGCTGAAAACTGGAGAATACGATGCATTGATATATAACAATGGATAGGAATGTCCAATGCTGAAAAAACGGCATGTGCTTTTTTCACTGCTGGCTGTGAGCTTTTTCAGCTGGCTGTGCACAGCCAGCTGTGTCAAAAAATTGTCTCTAGATCTGTGGCACGCAATGAACGATTCTATCATGTTGCTGGTTGTTAAATCGAGCGATGGCAACGGCTGCTCTTTTTCCAGCATAAGGAAATGATTGCGCTTCAAAGGGTTAAAATATTGCTCAATCGGATTCGATTCTGCAAACTGAAAATTTACTATTGCAGCTGCATCCATTCTCCTACGCTATTTATCAGTACTATCTGAAACAAAGGAGAATCTTTAAACATCATTTTCCGTGAACAATAAATCTTACATTCATCACTGATACTTTTCGCTGCAACACCTACTAGTTACTTACCTCAGCAAGTTTTTTTTCAATACAAGATAAAATACTCCCCTGGGCACTGAACGTGCTATCTGTAAACGGCCAGAACAGGAGAAGCAATTCATTCTGCTACAAACTCTAGAAAAAGAAAAGCACTGATAGGTAAACCTCATGAGAGTGTGCAATGAATGATCAGGGATTGCTGAAACACAGGCTTACGATTCTTAAAGGAATGCTAAAAATGATGTTTAAAACGAGGGTGTATAAAATCCTTTCGTGTCAAACGTGCGAAACATTTTAGAACTCTGCGTACGTTTTGAGAAACGCAAGGATTTTTTTTTTTCTTCGAGGACGGAATATTCAAAAGTAACACAGAGCAATGTAAAGAAGCAAATAGTAATAAATAAACATACAAACAAAAACAATTGTAAGACAGTAGAATGATGTCATTCCGAAGAAAAAAGAAATGAAAAAAAAAAGGGGGAGTATAACATGGCGAGCAGAAAAGCCGATGAAAATGATTAATGAAATATAACAGGCAATGTGAGGAAAATAGAATTAAAACGGAAAAAGAATACTAAAACGTATAATGTATCTGCATTGCTTTTACATCTTTGCGTGTTTTGCGACTCTTTTACTTTTGTGATTTTATTACTATAAATATTTTTATTTCGTTTTTTGGTTCGTAAGGCATCTCTTGTTACTTATGCAAATTTCTATTCACTATACTAAACATATCTGTTAACTATTTGTACTGCTCCTTTCAATAGTTTAGTTTTCCTTGACTCTCTTACATATCTCTGTTCTTCAGTTTTGAAACAAACTGTAATTTTATAATGTACCAGATGTTAAAAATAGCCAGTTCTAAGAAAATTACTATTAATAATAATATGGGAAATGTGTCATTTTTTGTTTAATATGCAGCAAGTCTCACGAAAAGTAAGTCTAAAATTTTATATGCATAATTTATATGTATTCAACATCAATATCTAAGGCTAAAATATTGAAACTTATATATGAACTACTAAGCTAAAATCAAATTTATATATATATATATATACACTGCTCAAAACAATTAAAGGATATTGCTGTTTTAGGTGGATCTTGTGGCTGGGAAACTTTTTAGCTGATTGATATTTGGTCGACAGACGTACTAGGTTATATGAGAATAAATTACACATATTTGGCAGAAAAAAATGCATTTTATTGCGCATTTGTGTAGAAAAGGAAAAAAACACAATTTGTGCATATGAGAAGAAAAGAATAAGAAACGGTGTTTTCTTCAAAGGAAATCATTTTCAGTAGGGGGTACGGTTTCCACGGACGGCCAGTAACGTTGAACGCCTTTGAGGCATGGAGTCAATGAGGCTATTAATCACGAGTTGGGGTATTCTGTCCCACTCTTCCAGAAGATCTCTTTCCAGTTCTTGGAGAGTTTGTGGGGGTTTTTGGCGGCCAGCAACTCGTCTTCCTAGAGCGTCCCAAACGTGCTCTATTGGATTCATGTCTGGAGAACACGCTGGCAATTCCATTCGTACGATTCCTTCCTCTAAAAGGAAATCCTCCACCAGGTTAGCACGATGTGGCGTGCAGTTATCGTCCATTAAAATGAAGTCATCTCCGATTGCTGCAGCGTAATAGGGACACTGAGAAAAATCCGACCAACTTACCTTGCAAATCAAGTTTCCAGCCGATTTTCTTCGCCGTTACCTTGACGACCGCGAACTCCAACTTTTTCCTTTCCGAAGGAAAAAATCCGAGTCGGACGAAATTTCGGCCAATCAGAGTACTTCTTCCTGCTACGTCATAAGCTATTTCGAGCAATGGCGACTGCTACTATTTTCGAAGCTTAGCTCGATGTCAGAATCACGTGTAAATAAAATTATGGCCGCGTTCAAGTGGACTTTGGAATTAGAGATTGCTGCCCATCCGATGTAAATATACCAACGCACGATAAGTAAAATAAGAACCTGCACGCCAAATCAGCAATGCGATGACTATTTGGCATCGGAGAGAGTTTGTTTACTTTTGCAACCCTTACAGATAACCACGCCTTCAAGTCAGTCGGAAAAGTTGGTCCAGCGCGAAGTTGCTCGGATTTTCCCTTTAGTGTGATAAGGCCATAAGGGACTAAGGTCTGAGGATCTCATCCCTATATCGGCGATCAGTCAGAGGTCCATCTCTAATGATGTAGAGGTCTGTGCGCCCGTCAATGGAGATGCCACAATACACCAACAACCCCCCACCGCCAAAGCTGACACTTTCGTGCACGAACGCAGTATTATTCCTACTGCCACAGTCCCTCCAGATGAAAATACGCCTATTATCAGGATGAACTGAAAAACGGGACTCGTCAGAAAAAAGAACATTGCTCCATACATTTCTCCTCCAGTTCACATGCTCTGTTGCCCACTCCCTGCGGTCGCGACGATGCCTTGATGTTAGTTTAACACATACCATCGGCCGGCGAGCATACAGACCTACACCATGGAGCCGGTTTCGGACAGTCTGAATTGAAACCGTGGTGCCAGTAGCCGAGCGAAGGTGTTGTTGGTGAAGAGCAGCGTTCATATTCCGGTGTCTCCGAGCCATTAACACTAAATAACGATCTTCATTGGGCGTTGTTGCCCGTCTACGACCTTGCCCTAGTCTTCGGCCTGCACTTCCAGTTGCCAAAAACCGGTTCTAGATCCTGGAAATCACACTTTGTGACACTCCAATGGCTTGCGCTACTTCGGCTTGAGTTTGGCCCCTTCTAACCTACCGACAACTCTCCAAGCTTCTGAATTGGTTAAATGACTTCGCTGAGACATCGTACTCATCGAAACAAAGCAGTCACTGAATGCCGATCATCCTTGTCTTCATTGTCTTTTATTCAGTTGAAAGTCCAATTTCATTCGCTGCCGCTGAAGCGACGTTTTTGACGTCGAACTCAAAATTAGCATACTCCACAGTTTGAAAATCAGAAAAATTTGCATTTGTGATTCTCTTCTTCCATTTTCAGCAAAAAAAAAAAAAAAAAAATCGCTTATATCTTTATTTTATATAAAACTTACAATATCCTTTAATTGTTTTGAGTAGTGTATATATATATAATTTTGAGTAAAACTTTCTCTGCGGAAAATCATAGAGAAGAATTCTGGTGTATTAGACAGATTTATTTGTCTTACTTATAATAATATAGTTATTAATCCGGTTTATGCATTTGATTTAGCAAAAATTATAATAACCAAATAATTATGTTAACAAATGTCATGCATTCTTTTTAACAAGGTATAGTTTTGATAGCTCCATCTATCAGGCTCAGTGCTTTCCAAAATGTACTTCACAGTTATTTAAAAGAATATCAATCTTTCAGATAGCTATAGGAAAGGAAATTTAGCACATATATTTATTTACTTGCACACGGTATTTAAAAAAGCACTTCCTATTTTTAAAAATCTCAATTTTCCTACGAAACGTTTTAAATTATAGCATTAGCTGTCATTAAGTTATCTCAGTTTTATAGTGCTATAAAAAAAATTTCAGTTTTTCTTGTACTAGCTTTTTTTATTTACGAGTATTTTACAACGCTCTGTAAGATAGAGGAAGGTATTTAAACATCACTTTCTCCTGGACAGTAAATCGTATATTTATCACTGGTACACCATACTAGACGCGCACTGCATCAAGTGTTTTCCAGTAGAGGATAAAATGCTCCCTTGGGCACTAAATCGCTATCGTAAAAAGACCAGAACAGAAGAAACAATGCACTCTGCAACAAACTTCCAAAAAAAAAAACAATACAAATGAACCCCCTTTCCCTCTCCAAGAAAACAATTGAGTAATCAGGAATAGGAATTGTTGAATCTGAGATTGCACAATTCAAGTAAAAGAAATTAAAAATAAAAGGTGTGTGTTGTGCGTGAGAGACATAAGGTACTTATCAAGAAGTAAATATACAACAACAATTTTAAAAATGCAGATTTTAATGATGTCGTTTGCACTCGCCAGTGTTGCATTAGGTTTTCAACACGTTTGCTATTAAGCTGAAAGGATACAGCTATAATAAGATAAAAAAGGCTTACTTGTGCTTTATTTGGCCGAGTTCCGACGTATAGCACACTTATACATACCATTTACGAATAACGTACTATACATTAATTTGAAATTCTTTACAATTTGCACAAGGGGTTGTCTTCTTATTTAATTCTGCATCAATTTCGTCTTTTAAATAGGAACATCCTACTTTCACTTTTCAAACGAAAGAAAAACCTTTTAATTACCATAGATATAAATTTTCGCAAAATTTCTACCATAATTTCCAGAGACATTACGAATTTTCTATTGTGAAATTTTAAAGAGGTACATGAAGGTTTTGAATTTTTCGCTTGATAATAATTTACCCAACAAAATCATGTTTCTAGTCTTAAAATTTTTGTACCGAGAATGCAAACTTCAATATTATTTATCGTTGAGTTCAATTTTAAATCTGCAATTTAATACATGAATTTTCATAACGATTAAAACAATTCATTATAAAGTATTGTATTATAAACATACTTCATTTTACTGACAACTTATGAGAGATTTAATGTTATAAAATAACATTTACATTTATTTGCAATTTTGATTATTACATCACGAACCGAAAATATTAATTTTAAATTACAATTTCAGTTTAACTAAAGTAACAGAGTACGTTATCTATGATATTTTTACAATTAAGGAACTTTTCTATTTATACTTTACTAGCTGAAGTATCCGCTCTTCGCACGGGAATGTAGATTGTTAAAACATTATATGAATGCGAAAAAAATATGTATTTATCTGCTTATTTCAGCAAACTTTTGTCTCTTGAATAATTTATATTTTTGATTCAGGTTACATGCTTGGAAATTGTCTCGATCATGATGTTATTTTTCCGTCAAAGTTTGATATCATTTAACTTACTAATACAATTTTAAGTGCATTACGTAAAAACAAAGTACAAAGTCAATGAGTAAGTAATTTCATTTCTAATTTCAATATTACGATTTAGTTATCATAACAATATTATCCATTGTTGTTACTTAAGCTGCAATGAAACAAAAACTGAAGTAATTTTTAAAGCTCTTAAGATTTAGAAAATAAAAATACATTCTATGAAACAGATAAAACATTAATCTTTAAATATACTCTAGTTTAAAAACTATTTTATCTATTTGCATATCATTTCCTTCGCATATGTGGCAACAAATCTTCCGAATGATCCAGAGCTTCACATGCGCACTATGCGGTTTCCCCTTATCAGATGCAATGACATCTGGTACTGTCGACTGAATCTGTGACAATTCGTAAAGACTTCTGCTCCAAAAATGACGTACATCATTCTACTTTAATCCGTGGCCACGAAGTTAAACCTTTAGTAGCGGACACTTCCCTTAGAAAATGGGATAACACCGTTGTTGCATATAGATGGCACAACACCTCATTCGGTAACTGAAGGTGTAGCCATGGAAGGGAAGACAATATTAAAAATGTGCTTATTTATAATGATGATCACACTCTAACAAACAGCATTTACATTTATAGCGGCGATAAATTTTTACACAGCTTTAAATTCCCACTAAACTGTAACTCATATTAAAATATTAAAGTCATGTTATATGAAAAACTCAGTAATGAACTCAAAGCCATTTTCTGAACTTAATATACACCTTATTAAACGAAAAGCTCTTTTTCGTCAACCACGATATACGTACTTGTTAACAAATATAAATTCAATATTTTAAACATCTCAAGATAGAACATTTTTTTATTTTTTTAAAAATTCATTTGTACTCAGGCAACCATGCAATCAAAAGTAAAAAAAATAATTAAAATTTAGTGCTCGTGTTCATAATCTTGTTCACATTATAGGTTGAGAAATTAAAAAAAAAAAAGAAAAGTTAAAACTAGTTAGCAGTCAGAGCGGGAAATGTTTTATTGTTATCGCTAGGATCGCTGCACGTTACTAAATCTCCAATGTTTATTGCATTGAAACATAGTTTGGGTACCACATATCCCAGCAAGCAGCTATGGAGAGTGTCCGTTCACACCTATAGTATACCTCCGTGTCCATGGTGTGCCAAATTTTATTTTTTATTTCAACTTTATAGTTAACATAGAAAGAACAGGCTTGTTGCCCCTCAATGCTTAATTCAACATATAAACGGAAAAAAAAAATCAGGCAGTATCTTGTTCTGATGTCTACAGAGGGATGTATATTAACGTAGGATTACTTATCATTTAGTTAGGTGTAAGGCACCCGTTGTAAAATGATGAATATAGCAAACTTTTTTAATTTAATATACACGAAATATTTATTAACACGTTATATTTTTCTTTAATCCACAATATCGTAGCAATATTTTAAATTGATTTGATCAATTGGTCAATATTTTGATCAATTGCATATCAAAATATTGCATATTAAAATATTGCTATTTAAACTTTATAGTTAACATAGAAAGAACAGGCTTGTTGCCCCTCAATGCTTAATTCAACATATAAACGGAAAAAAAAAATCAGGCAGTATCTTGTTCTGATGTCTACAGAGGGATGTATATTAACGTAGGATTACTTATCATTTAGTTAGGTGTAAGGCACCCGTTGAAAAATGATGAATATAACAAACTTTTTTAATTTAATATACACGAAATATTTATTAACACGTTATATTTTTCTTTAATCCACAATATCGTAGCAAATTTCCCATTTTTGAAATTCTTAATTTAATTGCAAATCTTGGCAATCATTTGACGTCATCGAAATTTACAGTATTTTCGCAGAATCTATTTAAAATTTTATCAATTTTCAGAGTTTATTGTTTAATTACAATTAATGTCACAATACCAAATTTTATTTGTTTTCTTCACACAATCACGTTTTCATCAAAATACCAAATTTTATTTGCTTTCATCACACAATCACGCTTTCATCAAAATACCAAATTTCATTTGCAAGCCAAGAGTTCTACTTTTGACAAACTAAAACAATTAAAAGATTTGAAACTATCAATATGTTAATACTTGGGGCTATTCTCTGGAAATCCTTCCAATGCAAAAAATTCCCACAAACGCTCTCCTAAGGAAATTTCACTTATTTTCGTCATCGGAATTGAATGCAATGTTAAAGAATCTCTCTGGTAGTGTGTTTGTGGAATCTTTTCGCATTCGAATGGTTTCGATTTTCTGGAACAGTCCCTCTTATTTCAACATTTCATGCAGAGGAAATCATTTTATTTGTAAAAGAGAAATAGTTAAACTTGGGGATCTCGAGAAAGCTATCTGGAAGGAACTGGAATCATAATTTTCATTTCGAAGCCTACCGTGGCATCAAAATAACACCTTTGTCGCTTCTGATGCCCAAGTTTGTATCACTCATATGTCTAAAGTTTTTTACTCTCGGAATACAAAAGAACTAAAAAATCGCTAAAAATTGAGGAACGGGTGCATTTTCAGATTTTTAATGTACAATAAAAAAATTCACTGTATCTTTGAGGAAAATTCCATGTCGGCGTTTAAACAATGTAGATTTGTATGCGATACAGACAAACAAACAAACAGATTTTCGTTTTTAATTATAAGCATCTGAGTATTTAATTAATTGAAATTTAGGTGTGTAATATTGTAGTATTAGTATTAAAACTGATTCGCATAATATTACTGAATTTTACATTGTTGTTATAGTGTGAAAATTAACCACCGAATATTTTAGAGTTCTACTAATTTATCGATATTTTTTCATCCTAATATATCTGCCAGTAATTATTGACTATTTATCAGTACTAAATTGTGGTTGCCCGATAGGAAACACTTTTGCGTACTTCCATCTACCTCTTCAGCGAATTGTGTTAAATTTGTGGTGTGATTATTTTGCATGAGTTGCATAAATTAGTTAACGAGAATCTCGAGTGGCATGAGCGAGCAAAGCTAGTTGGGATCACGCAGTGAGATAAAAAAAAAAAATTCAAAAGATTCACAGGGATTGGTGAGCTGTAGAGAGGAGACGGCAGAGTACACTAATATTAGAAGATTTTAGTACTGAGAAAGAATCGCACATGTTGACTTTTAATACTTCTAAATCTGCGATTAGTTTTCACACTACCAATCGACATATCTATATTAATTATCAGCCTGCAAATTATTATGAATGGTCAAACCATGCCTTACAGAAATAATGCTAAGTACATGAAATTTAATACGGTTCAACAGATTCTTAGCAATAGGCAATTCTAATTGCTCGAGTTGAGAGGCAGGAAGAGACTAAACATTCTAAAATATATTTCTGGGAAAGACTGGGGAACATACGTTACGACTCTGAAGCTAACTTGACAGGAAGCTAACTTCACATATTAGACAAATTCTGAAATATTGCTCCCTTTACTATTTTTGTGCTTCAGATTCGGGTCCCAATCAAAAATCATTGTTGACTTGAGGTCTAGCTGCCCCGACAGTATTATTCAATTTCGGTGTTACCTTCAGATATCGAGCTTGAACAGGAATTCAAGTCTTGTGCAATAATATAATAAACTCCTCAGCTATGGAAACCAGAACAAAACCTCTTGCTATCTCAAGAACTAGGACAATAATCAGAAACTGAAAAGAAATAAGTTTCTTTTCTCAAGGGACTGAGCAAAATATAATTTAGTTGCTACATCCAAGTCGGATTGAATACCACTCTTCGAGAGCATGTTTTAGTCCTGTCATTGAATTCAGTAGCGTTCACTTTCACACAGACTTACTGCGTCCAATTAAAAAAACACGCAAACAAACAAACAAACAAAAAAGACCATCAGTAAAATACCGAAAGATGCACATCAAATGTATACAGTCGGCAGCAAGAATGAAAAGGCGTAGCAAATATTTTTTCTGTTCGTTGATCATAAACAAAGAATTAAATAACAACAGTAAAATTCCACCGTCTTCCGGATGTGTATAAAGTGTTGGAGATTTTTTTAGTGTGCGTGCCCTGTGGAAAAACGAGTTTTAAATAATATCGAAATGGAGAATAGATTTACTCAATATTTACAAAGATATTTATCTGTTTTTGTTCTTTGACATTTTTTTAAATCTCCTGAAAGCTCATGTTGTAATATAATAGTATAAAACACTTAAATGTAACTGTAGGAATTCAAAGTTATATTCAATTTTCGGATCAGAGCTCTCGCTGCAATAGGAGAAGGCTTGAGCTGATTCGGGAATATTGCCAAGCCTGATTTCGTGGATATTTGTATACTTGCTGACATCCGATCTTCGATTGAACACCTAACTTTATGAATGTAAGGGGTCGCAATATTCATTTTTAAATTGATTAAAAGGTTTTTAATAAAAATCAATCTGCATGTTCAATGGATTCCCTACCATATCGGTATTAGTGGCAATTAGATTGCAGATACATCAGCAAAAGCTGCTTTTCAGGAGACTCTGCTACGGGATTTGTCTTCCACTTTCATTGTGGTATTGTCAGAAAGCAGGAAACCATATAAGGAGTTTGGAAAGTCCACCTGTTCAAAACTGGTACTCTAGAGATCGCCATTTTGGCGCTTTTCTTTTTGAGGATAACAAAGTACAGAGAACTTGTTTTTCAAGTATTACCAGTAGACACTTGAACAGAAAAAGAAAATTAACATTTATTTTTCTATCATTAACAGTTTCGTTTAAAAAAAATATCAACAAAATCCTTTATATTGAACTGTCATTGACTTACCTTAACTTTAACCAATACCATAAATCATTTTCAATCTTTCTTAATTCTATATTTTGTTTTACCTCTACAACTCTTTTTCAACGCCACCAAAGAAAGAGAAAAGCACATAACCATCATTTCATTGTGAACAATAAATCTTAAATTTATCGCTATTACTTTTTTGCTACAACATGTACTGGATGTCAAATGCTGCAAGGGTTTTCTGAGTGCAAGATAAAACGATCCCGCGGGTACTCAACTTACTATCACAAGGCAACCAGAATAGAAGAAACAATCCATTCTGGTACAAACTTCTGAAAACACAATCCAAATGAAATCGCATGAGACTCCCGCCGAATGATCAGGGATTACTAAAACTCAGGTTCAAGATGTTTAAAACAGAACAATCTACTTGGAGGATCATAAATAATGTATAGAATGTATCATGCGAAATATGTTTTAAAAGATGAAATAACTCGCGCTGAAAACACATGTACTTGATGAATGTGCAATAGTTGCTGTTGACAATAGTAGTAACAAACAATTCACAATTATTAGAAAACCAACGATGTGGAACTAAACATTATATTTTAGACTTTGTATTAATTCTACTTTTAAAGGCTCCCCCCCCCCCCCGCAAAAAAAATGTCTTTCTTCAAAAGAAAAATGACTTTTGCAATATTCATACACAGAGCAATGAGAAATATCATACTAATCAGTTGGCATTATCAAATCTTAATCTTTTTGGCTCTCGCGTTCTATTAACAGAACTAATCTTTGAACTGGCTCTATTGAGTGATATTTATGAAATGTTTCGTAAAAGATCTATGTCCTGTTAAAAATACTTGTTTCAAACATACATTTCAAATTTAAGCAAAAGAAAGTGATACTTTTAGATAAGTAATGTATAAAAGTTCTGCCTTTCATCAAAAATGTCTCGGTGATATCTTCAAAAAAAGGAACTATTCATAAAAGAAAAAGGGGCTATAGATAAATTTGAATGTGATCCTTTAGTGCTAGAATGCGAAAAATTATTTTCTTTCGTAATTTCTGTACGATTCCTAAAATGCGATCACCCGACATCATTTTTTTCCTTCTTGAGAGATGAAAAAGTGGTCTATGTCAGCATGTAATAATAATCTTCATTTCTCTGACGCTTTTTTGGATAAAATTCTTCATCACTTCATTAGTGTATGGGGCACACTTTGCTAATTAGGTATTCTTTTGTACTGGGGTCGTATACAAGTTTAAAATGTGTAACTTGAAAATTAACGATAGGATTTTTCTCTTAGCATAGTCTTTTTCTGTACCTTATTTTCAACATTTAAAAAAAAATCACATCTCTTACTTATCGCTAATAGATAACGAATTAAAGCGAATTTTGGATACAGTGTATATTTGGGTGGGCCGAAAAACTAATACTTTAGGTAAGCGACTTCTAATAGCAAAAAAAAAAAAAAAAAAAAAAAAAAGTTGAACTTTGGCATCCTTAATTTGGGAAAAATAATAAAGAATAAATACTTATATCTGCAAATAGTGCATGACATTCAAAGTCTGAGAAAACTTAAAATTAAGAAAAAATATATTGAAATACAAACTGTATTGGTTTTTGTTCTAATACTATATTCACGTGCTTATTTTTAATGCTATTTTCATATATCTTTAAAAATATTTATATACTTATATAAATGTTTACTTATATAAACTTCTTATATAACTGCTAAACTGCTTATATTCTTATATAAACTGCTATTTTTATGTACGTATATAAATATAGCAGTTTTTAGGTTGTGCATAAGCCGTAAAGTTTCGTAAAATTAACCAAAAGGAGACTTTTTTTGCATGTTGCACTATTTCTGCTTTTACACTCCAGTTTTACACTTTTCTGAATAAATGTGCACTGTGGATTAACACTTCGCTTGCTATGCAATTGTAATTTATTGCATTAAGAACCCAGAACTCACCCAAAGAAGGTGGGCCTTCTTTGGGTGGGCCTTCGTCTTCTTAGGGGGGCCTTCGTCTTCCAGCCCTTCCCATCCACCAAGCTAAGAAAAACATTTATTTACATATTTACAATATATTTACATTTACAATTACTTATTGCATTAATACTATACAGCTATTATTGACGTTGTTGTCACGTACCAAAGAAATCTATATAAATAAAGCAATGCGTAAACTGTCCGTTAGTCCGTTAGTTTGTCTGTGTTTCGCGTAGTTCGCAGACGGGTGATCGTAGACCTACCAAATTTTGTACGGAAATTCTCCAGCACGGGTCCCGACACACCTCGAAGCGATTTTTTCGAAATTCGAATTAGTTTAGGAGATATTGATTAAAAACCCCGTCAAAACCACCAATTTTTGCTTTCTGCAATAGCGCAATTGTAACCCCTGCAGTGAAAAAGTGAGAAATAAGCATCCAGGTTACCATGTTTGGCAAATTTATTAAATGATTTAGACTCTTGAATTAAAAATAAAAGAATAATCATTTTTTTCTCTTTAGAATATTTGTAAGGCTGTTTTTTAATTAAAATATCGTGTGCATGTGAAATCAGAGCAGGAATGAAATCTTTTATACTCAAATTAAAAATAGGATTTGGAAATTTTCCAAGACTAAAATGTGCAACTTTTTAATTTGGCGAAAAATAAAATGGTTGATTTGCGATTTTCAGAAGATGATTCTAGGCGCTTGGCGCAATTTAATGAGAGGGTAATTTTAAAAGCAAGCGTAGGTTATCTTATAAATAAAAATGAAATTCTGTTTCTCAGTTTGTCGATTTGGGTAGGATACAAATCCCCAAAAATGACTTATCAGCTTGAAATTTTGCACAGATATGTAAAATAATATAGAATAAATGATAATCCACTTTAAAACTTTGAAAAACCACCCGTTCCCGGAATTTTTTATGTTCTCCACGCAGAAAGCTTTCCGTAATTGTAACCCCTGTAGTGAAAAAAGTGTGAAATAAGCATCGTGGTTGCCGTGTGTGGCGATTTATCCGAATAAAATGTTTTAAATTCTTAAAGTAAAAATAAAAGAATAATAATGATTTTTTTAGTTTATATTTGTAAGGTTATTTTTAAAATTAAAATATCATCTGCGCATAAGAAAAAAGAGCAGGAATGAAATGTTTTATACACAAAACAATGAGGATTGAAGATTTCCGAGACTAATATGTAATTTTTTTTAGTTTGGCGAAAAATAAAATGGCTGATAGGCCGACTTTGAGAAAGTGAGTTCTAGCGGTTTGCACAGTTTTAGGCTTGGCGCAATTTACTGAGAGTTTAAGGAAATAGCATTTTTGAAAACAAGTGTATAGGTTTTATTAGAATACAGCTTCAAATTTCAATTATTCGTGCAGAAATAAGGCAGTATTTAGGGCATTTCAAGCGATCTAGCTTCAGAAATCTCGCCAATTGAGTACATTGATTTAACTTGGCGGAATTCCACCAAGTTTCAGAAAATTGAAGTTTCGCATCGAGGTAACGATGAATAAAACACGTTATAGTTGATAATTTAAAAAATATGCCTACTTTACTGTTTGGCGGTCGAACCATTTCCTATTTTGATTGCTGCTAAGTCAATGCTACGAATGATTCCCTGAAAACACTCTTGCAAAATGGTGTATTGGCACTTTGGCGAGGCTTACATTTGAAACTGGATTTTATTTGAGACTGGTATGTATAATAACACTGGTTATAGATAAAAATGAATGTTGGTATGTGTGTATGAGGTTGAAAAACTCCAGCACCGTTTCACCGATCATCATGAAATTTGGTTCACCTAAGTCTTTTATCATGGAGAAGGTTTTTATGCTATCCGTTTTCCTCTAACTTGTCACTAGGTGGCGCAGAAGAACGTCGAATTCTATTCCGATTAGCCGTTTGCTATGCGAATATCGTCCATCCAATTTCGATGAAATTTGGCACACGCGGATATTAGAATACGGAGAATCTTTTTCACTATCCATTTTGCTGTAACTTGCCGTTAAATGGCGATTCAACGCATCAACTTCTATACCGTTCGACCGATCGGCATAAAATTTTTTATACTTACACATTTCAGCACGAAGAATATATTCTAACTGTATTCCTTTTGATGTTACTCACCACTAGATGGCACTGCAATGCATTATTATTTTAACTCGCTTCTCGTCCAAATTCTTGACCATTCAAACGGTCGCTATGAAAATCAGTATACATAGCTATTTGAACAATGACAGTATTTTGGCGTTATCCATTTTGCTATAATTCCCCACTTGACGGCGCTGTGGCAAATCATTACTTTAATTAACCACTAGATGGCCCTGCAGTGTATCAATTCTTGACTGTGCAACTGCTCGCTATGAAAATAGGTATACAAAGATATTATAACACGGGGAAGAGTTTGGCGCTATCCATTTTCCTATAACTTGACACTAGATGTCACGTCAACACATGAACTTCAGGACTGTCCATCCGATCGTCATGAAAATTCGTATAAATCGATATCTGAATGCGAAGAATATTTTCGCCGTATGCGTTTTGCTAAAACTCGCCAGAAGATTGCGCTACGCCGCATCACCTTCTGCACCGCACAAACGATTGCCTTGAAATTCGGTATGCATGATTATGAACACAATGTAACGCGATATCCATTTTGCTACATCTCTTTATTACAATAAATAGTATTCGCAACAAATGGTAATATCCAAAAGTCCATTCATTCCCGTGCGAAGAACGGGTACTTCAGCTAGTATATAATAAAAAAAAGTAAAATCACAATAAACAACTTTACAACAAATTACAAAAGTGTACATTTTACGTTATTAGACAATAACTTTTTAATCTCTTTGGATGAATAATCGTAATTTATTTTTTATTTTTTATTTTAGCGGTTGAACTGGAATTGTGATAGAGTCAGGGATCAGCGTAGCTATATAGTAGGCTACGATGTATTTTTGATTTATTCTAGGTTAGCAGTTCATTTTTTTCAGTCCAACCGTTTGTTCTATTGTTGTCAATGTTTATGTAGTTGTTAAAGTTATTGTAAAAGAATATTTTTGATCTATTCTGTTTTTGATTATATGATCTCGAAATGTGCTTTTGTACTAATAATTTAAACAGCGTTTTTCTTTTCTTAAGCTTAAAGCATATTTATGTAAGATTATACTTTCATAGCATCTATATTTATGTAAGAAAATTGAATTTACGTTTATAGATTTTATTTATGTAAGATTTATTTTCTCTGAACTAGAAAAAATAGGTATTTTATCTTTAAGTTAAAGCACTATAGAGAAATTTACAATTTCAATCGTTACTTGACTCATCACTCCGGCAAACACTTTTGCACATCTTGAAGGCCCACTGGCGATGTTCCCATATCCATATTAATCGTTGCGCCTTGTTTTGTGCAGTTAGCAGAGAGACTCTCTTAGGACGATGACCGTTATACTGAATTTAAAGAAGATGGTTTTGTAAAGTGTAGCAACTTACGTGTCGCCGTGTTTTAAATCGACGGATGATCTGTTGATCTGTAACACGTCTGTACGCTGTTACAATGCGGGCTAGCTAACGCTGACCTCTGTTCCCACTATCTGATGTCCGCAGAGGTTCACGCTGGAAGGCGTGGTTTTGACGGATTCAATATACTCACCGTATATTCTTGACACAGAGATGCGTGAAAATCTTTGTTCCAGAACTGCTTCCGAAATGTACTCACCCATTCTTCTGGACCCAATGATTTGGCCATTATTAAATGCTGATCTGTACTCTTAACCAGTATGCCTCTGAACGCTACTGATACTTGCGCAGCACTCTTTATCTCTTTAACTGCTGCTTAAATTTTTGCAAACAACTTCCAGGTGGCTCACAGGTTGGAATTTGTATAACGCCAGGTGTACCTAATTCAATTGCTCTTCAGTGCACATCAATTTTTTGAAAAACTGTTCAAATGTGTCCCTTCTCCCTAATATGTACGTAGGTGGCTCCGAAAGAAATGCAACAAGAGCTCTCACGAATGTACATACTCACGGAGCGAATGCAATTTTATGTCTAAGTACAACAGAAGATCTCAGCAAGATGGCCATTAGATGCCACTTAGCAGGCTTGTACGCTTCCGATGCAACGCAACGGAACACCTACTCTACAGTCCGGATCTCAAACCCAGTGACTTCAATAGCTTGTTGAAGAATCATCTGACGGGACGGCTTTTCTGAACCGATGCAGTTCGGGATTCCGTGTTTAAAATGCTCAGCGATTTCTTCAACTCTGGTTTCGATAGATTGGTAGAGATAAGGAAAATCTTGCCCCATGGAGGATATGTTTGCGTATCCCTTGGGTTTCGAGCATAAACTTTTTGTTAAAAGACTTGTTATTCTACTTTTTGGAACTAACCTTGTTTATTCGAGGGGATAGCTTAGTGATTGGTTATATTGAATTAGGCATTACTTCTATGATGGAACATCCTATGATTATTACTATAGTCAAATAAAAATACTAAAAAATGTTGACTTTTAAGTAGCATTTGGGGAATTACGTAGATGATTTTCTTTAGCTGTTACATATGGGGACAGTGCTGAAGAGAAGCATGAGGATTTTGTAATTTTGTATTCTTATTTAAATTTTTACACCTAATTTATTTTGTTCACATGAGAGGTAATGCAGTCAGGGACTACACTGGTATCTGAGAAACTACGTAAAAGGTATTGATAGATAAGAAAATCACAAAGTGTGTTTTAATTTTCTGTTAAGTAAGAGGGAATAATTTAAATCCATTAAATAATAAGTAGCTCCACGTCACATACAAATATACAGAAACAGTAATTTAGATATTGTTTCTCTTTCTCATTTGGCCTTTAAAAGTACACGCGCCTTAAGAGTACGGTGATTTTGAAGAACTTTGCTTTTGTAACTGAAACGATTTAACTTTTGCAGAGTAAAAAACAGAATAAAGCATTTAAGCATATTTTTCTTACAATAAGTATCAGGGACGAATCTTATATTTTACACTGCTCATTTTCGTTGCAACATCTATTGGATGTACAATGTAGCAAAAGATTTCTCAGTTCAAGATAAAATGATGGTATGACTATTGGAAAGCGATAAACGCAGAAGAGACACTTTATTCTGATATAAGCTTCTGAAAAACTAATCAAACTTCAATCGCATGAGATACCCGCCACACGATCAGAGAACTCGGACTCAAGATTTTAAAACTGAACAATTTCCTGTAAGATAATGATGTATTTATAGTAAACTTATCATGGATGATAAGTTGTGAGAGATAAATTAATGATTAGTGATAAAAAAACACATGGGATTTTGATGAATGTACCACCATAGTTCTTAACAAAAGTTGTACAGAATCGATAGCCATTTAATGGAGTTATCATTTTTGCATAACGAAAAATTGAGCTTTATAATGCATTATACATATATTTTAGTTCTTATGTAGCACACTTCCAATCAAACCTGTGAAAATGTATCATATTAGAGAGTTTCCTTGGTGATATCTTCAATTTTTTAATTGAGATCATTATTCTTAAAATGCTTAAAATGTGTAACTCTTTACTATTTTTTAAAAATTAATGTAAGCGTTGTACTAGAAGCTCAAAATGTAGTGACGTTTAATTATATTTTCAAAAATAGAATCAGCTCTTTAACTTTTGAATTTTAAGCTATCGATATTAAAATCAGGTTATGCCAATATAAAGTAAAATGGTAAAATGTCTGCTACTGAGGAAGAATAAATAAGAAGTCCTACGTTTAGACATTTACAAATATTTGTCAAGATACATACTGTTGTTTCATCCAAGAAAAAAAGAAAAAATAAAAATAAATAAATACAGTCTTCATCCGTTTCGGATGCTTATATATTACTGCAGGAATGATGAGTCTCTTCAAAACGCCCCATAAAGGCAAACGTCCAGTAAATCAGAGTACCTCTGTTGCTAATCTCAGAAGTTTGATTTAAATGTTTTATGACACATTTTGGATTATTTCGAGACAAAATGTAAAAGACAGACTCTTACAAAACTCTTAAAAACAAAAAGTTTAGTACTCATCAGACGAATCAGTTATGAATTATGATTAATGACTTAATTCATGTGATGAGGTAGAATAATTCAAGTATTACACACTGAAAAAAAAACATACAACGCATGTAACATTTTAATTTCCTCATATAGAAACGACGAATACTTTTCTTTTCTTTCTTTTCAATGTGCGATTGCGTATTCCCGCGAATCGCACATTGAAATATAATAATTTTAGAGGTTGCGATACATGCTTCAGTAGTAATACATGTTCATGTAGTGCATGCAATATTCGATCTATCTATTTCGATTCCCGTCGATAGACGCTATAATGACTATCTTTGAGAAACAGCCAGACATTGTGAAAACAAGGACAATTGTTCTCCCACCATTTTTCGAGAACCAAAAGAATATGGATAAGTTTTCTTCCACATGATGCTTAAATTTGCGTCTGTATTTACTATCCATCAAGAATCATTTAAAATAAACCATAAATAAAAGGCACTTGGCATTACATTTCCACCAGGATTAATAAATAGTGATTTTAGAGTTGTTGTGGTTTAGCTTAATTTATATCAAAAGATATAAAATACAGCCAGCTTAGCAGAATAAGTAATAAATCCCAACCCACAATATGCTATCCTCAAACTAAAACACTCCTTTGCTAAAATTCAGATTAAAAAACAAGTTCACACACACACACACACACACACACACACACACATATATATATATATATATATATATATATATATATATATCCTTACTTAAATTGTATCTTGCATTTATAACTTATTTTCACTTCTTCTTATAAGAAAAAAAAATCCGCTAGATTGCGCCGCTACTACTAACAAAACCAAACGCTTGTCAGTACAAGATAAAATGTTCCCTAGGGCACTAGTTTTGTTATCGGCAAGCAACCATAACAGAAGAAACAATTCAGTCTGATACAGAACCTTTTGGAGAAAGAAAAGTTGAACCTCATGAGGAGGTCCTAGACTGATTAGGAGTGGAGAATTTACCCCAAAAAGACGTAAAAGAGGTCTCAGTAGTATGCGTTGGAAAAAGGAAGTGTCTTGGCACAGATAAGATAAACATTTTTGGTGTATATCACACCTATAAATGATTAAATACTTACAAGTATATTGCATACACAAGAATATGACTTTGGAAATATTATTGAAATAATAAACAGCTGCATCTTAACATTTTAATAGTAGTTCTATTCAATTCTATTGGGTGAAAACTACAGTTATTTCTACAGGAGTCAAAAAACTCTATTTTTATTTAAAATATTTAAAAAATAAAATCATTTTCCATACTTGTTTTTCGGATTTCTAAGTAATCAAAGAGTAGACGAACAGTTTTTTTGATAGTTTTCTTACACACAGAGACAGCATATAAAAACATTTGATGAATATATAATACAAAAATCAGTGCTAAAAGTTTCATTATAACATCAGTTTTGCATTAGCATTTAAAAAAAATGTATAAGTAATTATATTTCAATACTTTTGAATGAACGCATAATGAATGGTTAAGTATGTAATTAATAACTGTATGTTTATGAATTGTTTAAAAACGCATTAACAGGAAAAATGAATAAATAACAGACTAAAAAAAGGTCATCTTATGTTCGCACCAGATTGGTATTTCCTTAAATTATTATTTATTCAAGAGTACTTTAAGTTATATACATTTTTAAAAGATTTGCATGCACCATCACGCTAAAATTTTAAAAGTTAAGAGGGGAAAAATTTTTGAAAGTGTCAGGAATTGAAGTCATTCAGAATTTGAGACAGATAACTCGCAGTTTTTTTGTCGGTTTCTTTATGCTTCGAGTTTCATTTAAAAATCACTTTCCAATTAACAATCAATTTATGAGGTTCACGTATAGATGCAGATTCAAAACTGTGCGAATTGGGACCTTAGTTATTTTCTGTTAAATTTTCATTATTTTGCACTGAAGAGATCTAAACTCCCTGAGATTCGCTGGAAAGGTGAGAAATTCAAATAATTTCAGAAATTATTAATAAAAATAAAACAAAGCAAAACATACAGGTGTTTAGATGCTTAAAATCATTTGGAGTTGGTAATTATTTTTATAATTTTATATGAATTATATGATTTTTAAACTTTTTTCTTCTATAAATATTTCAGGTTTGTCTGGTAAATCTTGTGTTTACTATGAAATATTTAGTAGATAAAATTCCACATTATTCCAAAGTAACAGTCTCTTGACTTTCTATTAATGTACTAGAAAATTGCAGTTTTAATGCAACATTCCAGAAAGTAAAATATTTCTAAAGCTTTGCATATATTGTGCTATTTAAAATGTGATTTGAGGAACCGTAAGGTGAATTTACTAAGATAAACTATAGTTATCATTCCTAAAACAGATCATCAGAAAGCAAAGTTACGCACGTATTTTAAACAGGATATTTTATTTATAGAGAGATATAAGCACACCGAGGAGAATTTACAGATGTTATTTATCCTCTCTGAATTGCACAAGCATTTACTTATGAAAGATGGCAGCATTCTAAAATTTCTATTTAAGATTATTAGTAGGGAAAATATAGACAAACGTTAATTTTCTGCTGAAAGGAGGATAATAATTTTTTTATCCCAAGCATACCCAAAAGTCCTGATAAGTGAGCAAGTTTTTCGAAAAATGAATACTTTAGGGAAATGTAGAAAGAAATTAAATAAGTATGCAAATAAGAGTTCTTCTTTCTTCAGCAGCAAAATATTCAGCAATACATAGCAAATCACGAAGGTAAATAAGTGAGGCACGGGCAATACCTAGGTATAGGTATGCCCGCGGGTAAAATACCTAGAGTTGTGATGATTCTTAACTGGCCAACAGCTATCGTTTCAGAGTGAGATGACCCGCTGCCGTCATGTCTTTAGTGCGCACCTGATTCATTTACGTGTTTCTGTATTTGCCGAGAAAAAATTGTTTATTGTGATTTTACTTTTTTTACTATTTACTTGTTTGGTACGTGGCAACAACGTCAATAATAGCTGTACAGTTTAGCTGCAAAATGATTACACCAAATGCTGCAAAACGATAGGTTAACGATTACGCTATCAGATAAGAGCTTGTAATTATTTTCATAGTGTATTCTTTTTCATGAGTTTTTTTTAAATATACAATCAGTCGAAAGGCAAAAAGTGGGGTATGGATATTATTATGAAAGTACAATAGTTTAATTTCCGTTGCCCTTCTATCGTTAGGTACCTAGTGTTGCCTGAGCCTAACTTACCGTCGCAGTGGTATCGCAATAGTCACTCGTTTTGTGAGTTGGTAAGTTTTTTTTTTCTTTTAAATAAAACAGTTATAATAGTTTATGTTATTCCTGAATGTATTTTAAAAGTAATTGTTAACAACACCAAATTTTATGTGTTTGTTTGCATTTGTTGTACATTAAAGCTAGTTTGTTTCCATTTGTTGCATAGGCGCACCCACGGAAGGGGCTATGGGTGGCTAAATCCCCCTTAAAGATGGAAAGTTAGACGTGAAAAGCATTAAAAATTGAAAATTGTCACTAATGAATTAATTTTTTTCTTTTTAAAAATAGTCTTCTAATTATTTCTAAAACACGTTTTACCAAAAATGATGTTAATTTTTAAATAAGTACTTACAGTTAGTGTATAAAACATAGTTGAACTCGGTTACAACGCGACTGAAAATATCAGATAATTATTTGACTCTATAACAAGTTACATTGCCTGTATTCTATGGACAAGTCAAGTGGTACAGAATATTTTGAAATTATAAGAGAGTTATAACTATATAATCGAGGTCCCTATAACAGAGTTCAGCAGTATTTGTATCCCCCCCCCCCTTAACTAAAATCCTGCGTGCACCACTGATTTGTTGTATTTTAAAGCTTCAGTTAGATTTCTACCGTAGTACTTTTGAACTTATTTTTGTAATACACCGCAGACGTATGATAAAATAACTGAAAATAACGCTTGAAAAACTCTTAAAAAAAATATGATGATTAATTTTGTACTTAATTTTCAATTTTTTTAACTTAACTAAACAATTAGTAATGCTTTTAATGTTAATGATTGATTTTAATGATTGAGTTTATTCAAAGACAAGTAAAAAGTCTACAATTTAAACATTGAAAATAACGCAGACAACAAATTAAATCAAATGAAACTACAGTAAATAAAGATCTGCTGTATAAAATTATAAAAACAGATTACAGGAGAAAGTATACTGGCAACCTGGCCTTCTACAGGGTTGTCCAAATTAAACTTCCCAACTCAAAGGCCTGTGCAGGATGTGGTATGTGTCATAATGTGATGAAAGTTTTGAAAACAGACACTTCAGATCACGCGCTCGTGATTTATTTAAAAAAATGTTAGTATAAGAAGTTGCGGATAGGTGGCGCTGTAACACTACAAATTTGCATATTGCAATAACGTGGTTTGCATAAATAAAGCTTCTGAGCAACGTATCCAAAAGACGAGCCCTACAAAACTGGAAGACAGGCGCTGCACAGGCAGTTATTTCCAGCTTGCTGAAGCACAATGACGGCTTTGAAAGACAAAGCTCTGTTAGTGAAACTTTTCTACCAAAATGACGAGAACTTCTGTGCTACGAAAAGAGCATTCCGTCGGCTAAAGAACTTACACCGAGGACCATGACACCACGCGCTTTACGAGACATGATGAAGAAGTTCGAAAGAACCGGACAGCTGGGAATTTTACCAGGTACAGGACGACATGTTGTGGATTCTGCACGCGTTCAAGACGTTGCTTTGGCGGTCGTGGACGCCGCTAGCCAATCGCCACATGGTGTTGTCAGTGTGCCAACTGTTTCTCGTGCTGTTGAACATCTGTAGAGGTCTTGTTGATCTGCAGCGCCACCTACCGGCAAATTCTTGTACTAATAATTTCTTTTTAATAAATCACGAGCGCGTGATCTGAAGTGTCTGTTTCCAAAATTTCATCACATTATGACCCATACAACATCCTGCACAGGCCTGAGTTGGGGAAGTTTAATTTGGGCCACCCTGTATTTCCGATTCACATTCAGAGTAATAAAATACATTCACAGATAATGACGAGCAATTATGACTTTGATTTAGACAATATTAGTGCAAACAAGCCACTGCATTTTGAATGCTCTTTCAATGTACACAAGGGGAAAAAATTTCCAAATCCACGCTCTTGTAACGGAACCAGAAATAAGTTTTATTAAAACTTCTGCAAGGAGAAATTTTTAACTACCAGACCATAAAGCACATGTTGAAAGCGCTAGCGTGTATCAATTCCCTTTTTTAAGAGAAAAGTGAAAAAAAAGTATTAAAAATGTAAGGAATACATCATTTTTCACATCATTAAACGGATTTTATAACTTTTATCTATTTTGAAACTTTGTATTTTATGATGGATGAAGAAAATTTTAAGGCGAAAGATTTTTCTCTTCCAATAGTTATTAGTTCTGAAATTTCTACCGTAAAAATATGTTAATGGATTCATAATTATGTTTGGTTATGCATGTTGATAGTAAAAGTCCGCTGAGATAACTGTATAAACGCGTTTGAAAGATAAAATATTTGCTTTTATGCCAAAGATATCTCACAGAATAACAATATAACAAAAAATAGTTCTTATAATAGTTTCATATTTTGAAGTATATATTTTGATAAATTTTAGGAACTTCCATAAATATAACACTGCAGGCCGAAATATCATAAAACGAGTTGAATTAAAATTTTAAGTATTCACGTTCCATTATCTATACATGCCATTATGAATTAAAGCTGATGATATTGCGGTTGCGAGATAAACTCTATACTAAAATTTAAAAGCTAAGAGTGTTTAAGATTAACCTCATTTATGAATATTGTAATGAATAATAACAACACGAAAAATTTAATGGGTAATATATTCATGTTGCTATCTATTATACTTTTTAAATGCCACATTTATTAAAAAACTGTTATTAAAGTATATTTTGTCAACTATATTTGGCAACTGCATATATATAGGGTGGCTATAATTAACGTTCCACTTTAAAATGATCAGAAAAAAAATACTACTGGACCAAATGTTATCATACTTGGTAATCGTATGAAGGACGGCATGGGATTTTACTATCAGAAAAAAAGTTTAAAAAATCACAACACGAAATAAGATATGGAAATATCGGTTTAAAATGTTTGTAATCGTTTCTAAAATGAAACTGGGTGTGCGGGTATCTCAAAAGCACTATTTATGGTAATAATCTGAAACAACTTGGCGGAATTGAAAGGGGAGATATACGCATGTCCATAACATTTCTCTAATAAGCTGCAGTTGAGAATTGAATTTGCTTTTGGACAGTGGTGGACGCACTGAACATGCTTTCTAACACGTTTCAGAAACGATTACGAACATTTTAAACCGGTGTTTTCATGTCTTATTTCGTTTACCAATATTGCTCCATTTCCCCCTGGCGGTGAGTTTGTGAACTTTTTTTTGCGGATAGTAAATTCCCATGACGTCTTTTACACAATTACGCAGTTTGATAACATTTGGTCCAGTAGTTTTCTTTTTCTGACCATTTCAAAGTGGGACTTTAATTATAACCACCTTGTATATATAAAAAAGCGTGCAATCTCAAGGCAATTTTGGGACGATTAAAACATCTTAATATGGCTATGTTTATGTTTTGTTAATGACTGTATGGTTACGTTTTGTTAATGAGGAATATGAATAATTTTGTTTTGAGGAAAAATAGCTATGTTAAATAATACAGAAATGCTCTAGACAATTGTACGTATTACTTTGACATGCATTCCAATTTGGATATATTCAAAATATGATATGCCACTGTTTCCATATGAAACTGGGATTGTCTCATGTGAAATTATATGTGAAGTATATGTATTTGCTAATTAGTTCATCTTGTATCTTATACCAATTGAAAAGTATACTTCTTATACGAGCAGGTGCATAGTTAATTTTAATAGACGAATTTTATTGGCTAATAGCTATAGTAGCAATGAATTACGCATATATTTTAAATAATTATTGATAGAAATCTTTTGAATTACTTAAAATATCTTATTAAACGCATTATTTTAACCATCCAAGAAGGAATAGTATTTAATATATAATACGTCGATTAATGGAAAAATTAAATAATGCATATGTTCTAAAACAACAGTAAAATATTTCAAGATTAAGGAAATTCACAACATAGTTTAAATGGGTTATCAAGTTAAATTAACTCTGTATAAATTTGTGTCCTGAAATAAATTATTCTCAGTAACTTCGATGTTGTAAAAAAATGCCTTAATTAAATATTAATAAAGACACATTTACAACCAAATGCACTCGTCATTTGTATTAATGAAGATATAATCCTAAATAATGCATGAAACATGCTTAGTTAATTATGAATCCAATTTTCAACAATTTTATACTAGCTTTCTATTAAAAGATTTAATGTAATATTTTTTCTGACATCTCCCAGAGTCAGAGAGTACATTAACTTAAAATAAAAAAATAAAGATACTTATGCTCAAATAAACTAATGCTTTTAAATGCATAATATATTTTTCTCACTCCATTTCTCTAATACATATTTTTTTATGCTGCACACTAATAATGCAGAAAAACCTTTTGATTAAAGTAGCAAATGATGCTTAAAGAATTGGTCATTTGCAGTTTGCTCCATATTTTTTCTCTGCATATTTTTAGCATATTTTTTATGTAATTTTTATGCATGTTATACTTCCAAATACGATTTTTATGTATTCGCATTTTTCTTGCAACATTTAACACTTTCTAAATTACGCACCCTTTTAATATTTAACAGTGAAAATTTAAACAAGGAAGATTTTTATGATTCGTATCTCATAGCTTATGCACTTCAGCTTCACTTGAACACTCTCCTTTTAATAGAATTTACAAATCACTCTGAAAGTAATTTTAATTTATTTTATGGTACTTAATTAAGAAGTAATTACACATTTTCTTAATGGGTTGTTTTTTAATTGAATAAAGTTTCTGAGTCGGAAATTTTTATTTCTTATATTTTAGAAATTAAAAAGAAAAAAAAACTGTTGGCACTATTGATTTAGTAAAACAACTCAAATGCCCTTTCTGTTCTTAAAAAGTAGAACCAAGTATAAAGAATGTGTTTAATAAAAGTCAAATTGAAATTAATTCCTTGAAAAGTCATAAAAAATAAAAAGTTTTTCTGCTTATTAGGACTTTATTTTGCTACACATTTTAAATATGTAACTATACGTTCTCTTTACATTTTAAAATGAGATGTTTAAAAGGTTACTAGTTATGTTTTTAGACTATGAGAGATAAATGAATAACATACTATCAGCTTCTGAGAGGGTGTTTTTTATGCCAGTGCAAAAAGAAAAAGTTCGCTTTTAATAATTTTATTTCGAGCAGGAAAAATTATAATTATAAATAGGCCGTAGTTCCATTATTTGCTCGATTTAATTTTTCTATAAAATATTTTTTTTAATTATCATACAGGTTACATAAACAGTCGAATTTGTTTATTAAAACGTGCAGATAGTTGTGTTTTTGACTTTATTTTCAAAGGGTTGTTGTGATGCAAGTTTAATATCTCTTAACTCTAGATATACATGTATTTTTTTATATTTTAGCTAAGAGGCATTACTGCATTCTTCACAATATGTTCTAGATCATTGTTTCCAAACCTTTAAAACCTACGGACGATCGACAATAGAAAAAGCATTTTGTGGATCAGCACACCCCAACCCTCCCAAAAAGTTTGTTAATAATTACGTCAAATGTTATACAAATATAATTTTTTGTTCATGAAACAAGTGCTACTGCTTTTTTTTCTAGTAAATTTAACCCTCTCAGACCTGATTAAATGATTTCTTTTCGAATTAAACAAATCTTCTTTTCATAATAGAGATTAAATTTATGATTAAAATTTTTGAAATTTTCGAGACAATTTGATTTTTCTCTATGCCATCCATCTAATATATAGTGTAGGCAATTTTTATGTGTCGATTTAGGACTCAGGGTTTTAAAGGGTTAAAGTGCATGAACCAGCAACAAGCCGATCCGCAGAAGAGTATTTGGGAAACACTGCTATATTCCTTATCTCCATATATGATACGGGTTTACAATCTCAGCCACATGGTAATTAATTTACTGGTACGTTAGTTTGCCCCATCATTGCCGACTTGATAAGACACCGAACATGTAACTTTACAACAACTATTACTTAGATGGCCGAAGTTTGTCGGACCTACGCGCTCATAGGTCCGTTGATCTAACTAGATCTAGATGTTGATCTAACGGTCTGGAGTTTTAGAAGTTTTCTCCAGATTAACGTGAACATGCATCATAGGGCCTTAAAAAGACCTCTACCGAATGCACCCCCCCCCCTGTAGGCAAATGTCTATGGCGTAGGCTTGTTATTACACCAAGCTTCACGTTAGTTCATTGAAAGAAATTACCAGTACGCTTTTTTTTTTCTTTGTGACACAGCACTGGACGTTCACGTACTTGGGATAATTAAGAATAAAGTATATCACCGGTGCCAAATTTTACTTAGAAATATAAAGGACAAAAATTATATTATTGAAAAACATCTGTGTTTATACATATATGTCAGAAGATATTTACTGATGATTCATTTTTGCTTTTTTAAAAATTTAATACTAATGATACATTTTTTTAATTTTTAAATTAGCCATCAGTTTTCTTTGAAAATAATTCAGGACATGTTGAATTGTAAGAATATCTATTTCATTAGTCTCTAAGCGACAAAACATTATTTTCTTTTTTAAAATTGGTTTAAATTCGGAAACATCACTGACATGTTTTCTCTAATTAACTTCGAAGAAGAAAACTTATTCAAACTCCTGCTTTTTTTCTGCGATTCTCTTTCTCACTCAAGACGTTTATTATTCATGGAATCGCCGATATATCGATTCAGATACTTTGTTTAAATTAGAAACAAAATACAAAGGCAATGAGCTATTTTCTTGGTGCAACGTGAGTGGATTATCGGATAGTATATAATTACCTGGAAATCATCCATCCAAATAAAAGAAGACGGCTTTCAAAAGACAGCCATAAGAAAGATTAACAGCGGGAAGAATAGAAGTTTTGATTAGAAATGATGTGACGCGAAACTGACTTAGTTTCATTTCTCATCACATTCTTCGTTAGGGGAAGTACATTTGATAGAAGTTTCGGAACTTAGGGCGATGATATGAACTTAAGAAAGTAAAATAAAATGGAAATGGAACAACTGGAAATTCTTTGAATCATGCCGTTATCTTTTTCTTTTCAAATAATGCATTATACTTTACGCCATGATTTGAAACGCACATATCGGATGATTTGATGAAGTAATGGATGAAGGTGCCAGTGCACTTCAGGTATATATCCATGGGCTGATTGGTAACCTGATTAAATTTCACATGATTTAGTTCTTAACAATCGAAGATTATAATTAGTTACAAATAAATAATATAAATAAAATAATAATACCGTACCAGCGTTTCAGGTGGTAGAAGAGGTACACTCTTCCTCAGCTGCAAAAAGTTCACTAGTTCAGAAAAGTGTCGATTTTGGCGCTCTTGTATATTTCTTTCAAAGATTACAACACACATTTGTGATTTTTATGAGCTTCTTAAGCAATTAGTATCTTCTTTTTAAAGAGTAATTCAGAAGCTAGATCTTTGAAAAAAATGAATGAGAATATTTTATATTTGTGTATTGCAATCTAAATAAAGTTCTTGATACTTTTTGTCATAACCAAGTGAATTAAATATAAGTAGGGATCGACCGATAGTCATCAGGCTCAGATACAGCTTCAGATACAGTCATTTTAATATTAGTCAACCGGAAATATTTGAAACCGAAAGTAGCATTCTGCTATCGGAAGTGAATATCCTATTTCTGCGCATGCAAACGGGGATAGGGTTTGAACCGAATGGATATACCCCCCTCCCATGGTGCCCCCTTGCAAGCGTAAAAAAGGCGCCCCTTTGTGCTCTTGATCAGTGGTTCCCAAATTATGGGCGCGACCCATTGTTGGGAAACGGGAGCAATTTTAGTGGGTCGAAAAGGATGGGAAAAATTAAACTTTAGTATTATATATATATATATATAGTAAACTATACTATTTTATATAGGCTATATTGGTTATCGTTATGTAGTAGTGGGTAGCGAAAAAAAATCTAGTTGAAGATTTTTTGAAGAGAAGGACAAAAAAGTTTGGGAACCACGGCTCTAGATCAAGATTTTCTCAGTTTTAGTTCGAAATGGCCCCCTTTCGACGATGGCACCCAGACCTTGCTTACCGCGCCACGCCGCCCCTGCTCAGAGCTTAGAATTAAAACAGATAAAATTTGTTCATATCAATCACAGAAAAACATGTTAACAATGATCATAAAAACAAAAACACTGAAGAGCAATTTCATTAAATATGGATGGATACTTTAAGTAGCAACCTTTTTTAAGACTTGAAAATTGAATTTAGTTTATCATTTTTGGTTTTTTCTTTAACCTTCATTTAATCTAATATTTTTAAGCATCTTTTATTTAGACCCTCCAAGGCGTAGCTTGAAAACGAGCAAAAATATTTTTCTTCATATTGTAGCTATTTCAATGACAAAATTAATGATACTAAAATTATAAACGAAAACTATATGTAAAAACAATTTATTCCTTCTTTGTGTCGCAAAGAAGTTAACTTTTTGGCAGTGACTTGAAAACTGGCGACTCCCGTGAACTTGGACCAGAAGTTAAATGATTCATTTTTAAAGCATTATACACTATCACAAAAGTACGAATTATCAAACATTTAATGATTTTATTATGTATCAGATTAATGAGAGAACGTAGGATTTGTGTATCATTCTGTTTTGAGAAGTGTAATAATTATCAATATCTAATAATGATTTATATTGTTAATTTAAAAAATTGAAGCTGTATTAGTATTATTAGTAATACTAATTATTATTTAGTTTATTTCAAATTTTGTGGTAAAAGACATATTTCTTCTGAATAGTATTTGGTTTATATATAAGGAAAACACAGGAATAATCGGTGTGTACCTGTTCTTCGTACGGAAAAGATCAAATATATGGATCATCCGGATTAATTGTGACTTAACCCTGTCCGGAGAATCAAAATATTCGGATTTTCAAAAAGAACTTAAAAATGATCATTTGAGTCCATACTAAAAAGAAATCTTGCTAAAACATTTAATAATTCACTTAGTGGTTAAATAATTGGAGCAGATAAATAAAACCATTAATTAATGTGAACTTATTATGCATTTTAAGGGAAGAATTTACATACGGATTTTATGAACAATATCTAAATACATATGTACTTATATATTACTGTACAGTTTATACATTATCACAATTTAATGCAGTTTAAGTAATCTAAAAAATATTTTCATATGTGAAAGAATTATAATTAAAGAAAATCTAAATAAAACTTGCAAGCTTTGAAGTTGAATAAATTTCATGTGTTTACTTTTGTAAGCACAAAATCGGGGCATGAACCAAAAACAAAGACGCATATGGTAAGAGCAAGCAGGAAGCTGTTTTGTGTCTATATGGAAACCTTTTATCTGGCTCATAGTAACAATTAGGCGACAAAATAGAGGCTGAGAAAAATTGATTTAAATATTTGAACCAGTCGACACTGGAAATGGATTCTCTTATTAATATATCCCTTTAACTCCCCTCCCCCTGTGTTTGTGTTCTGTCAAGCCTAAATGACGGGCATCTGCCTATAGAGAGGGGGGGGGGGCTTGGACGGAGGACTTTTTAAGGCGTCTTCTCACTTTGAAAATAAAAAAAACATCGATTTTTTTTTTAAATTTTGAAAGTACATATCATCAAAAACGTTATATCAAAATTTCATAAAGATCGGACGAGTCTTCAACGAGTAACAACGAGTGTTTCAACAGCTGTGTCTGGGCAATGGCACCGAAACACGTTTTTACGGGAAGAAAAACCGTGGAAATTGCTTGTCAAACAGCAGCATGCATTTATAACGAAGGGCTACAACCTGTTTTAAAAATTTTGGAGGTGATGGGTGTCAAACTTGGCCCTATCGCCGCTCAATACGCCGAGAAACGCGACAGTGATCGAGTACGCGTAGGGAACCGCCGCAGCTCTAACGCTTCAAAAGAGACTAGGTCGAGACGAAGGGAAACTATTTTGGACGAGCACAACTTCTACGAAGAATCGGAAGGTCCTTTGTATGGAGCAGGCATCGCTGATTAACCCGAGGTAAGGTTTTTTCATGATTTTTCTGCAACCAAAACTTTAAACGCGTTTATCTCAAAACAAGGTTTTTCAGTGCCTTGTTGATGAAATTTCGGAAACTATCCGGCCGATTGTCATGAAATTTGAATGACATATTCTTCATAGTTATGGCTATAGCGCATATCATCAGATTTTTGAAATTTTGATTTGAAGTATTTTTTTTTACAAAAAACTGCAAAAAAACGCGTTTGTTTTTTTACTTTTTCGAAAAACGTGCGCCATTTTGTTATTTTCGCGAATATCAAAATCTGATGATATGCGCTATAGCCACTGACATACTGAATCTAAAACTGTTTTATTTTTTTGTTTCAGATGACCTGTCTCGGAGATACCATCAACAAGCCACGAACATTACATTTCTACACGGGTTTTTCGATGCTACTGTTTTATTATAATAATTGTTCAAAAAAATATTTTTTTTTCTTATACTTGAAAGATGTGTTTATTATATAGGATCCATTTTATCTCATAATTCTTTGCAAAAATCCTCCAAAAAAAAATCGCGAAAATAGTCTATTTTCGAGGTGCCTAAAGTGAGATAAATATAAGTCAATCCATGCGAAGAAAGATGATAGGTTCTTTGAAAAGCAAATGAAGAAATAGTAGCCATCGTATAAAAATTCACAAATCGAAACATAAGTACAAGAAAAAGCTTTAAAGTCAAGCTTCTTCTATTCAAAGCTGGACTTAAAAGTATGAAATAATTTTTGAGGAAATTTTCAAGCTCAAGCACTTATTGCAACACACAAATCTATTCTAGCACATCGATCATCTACAGAGACACTTAGAAAATTCCTTAAATGCTACTATTTTAATTAAAAGTATTATTTAATTTTTTAAACTTGAGACGCTTAACTACACTTATTTGTATGAAATCAAATTCTAAGTGTCTCCGAAAATGATCGAAAAGTAGGATAGATTTGTGAACTGCACTAAGTATTTTAGCTTGAAAATTTTCTCAAAAAGTATACTTTTAGTCTACCTTTAAATAATCTTGATTTTTAAAAAAAACTTTTTTAATCTTATATTTACTTAATCCATTTCATTCTTTCAGTCTGAAATTGTTTTTTCTTGGTATTTCTCTCTGAGGCTTTGCAAGACGTCGCTTGTGCTGCATTACTGTTTCTTCCATGTTCATGTTTTTTATCCTCATGTTGTATCCACGAGTACCGCGGAAACTGTAATAGAAAGCATTCGTGCTGATATATATTCTCATTGCTGCGACTGGAGATCACGTCAGCCGGACAAACTTTAATCTTGGTGACCCATTCTTTCCATTTTGACGCCTCTCTCAGCATGGCGCCCGGTGCGTGTGTCCCGTTGCCTCACACTTAGCTGAGGCCCTGTATATGCTGCTCAATATCTGAGACTTGAGAAAAAATTAATCTCTACCGATAAATACCATGCGGAAAAATCGATCCATTGCATTGCAGTCGAAAGTTCGTTAGCAAAAGTATCAGACTTGTATTGAACAAATCAAAAATTGGTCTGCGCTTATAGGCATATTGCCCGAGCAGTTACCCCCTGAAAACTGAGAAAAGAATGAAGTGTGCAGGTCCGCGGTTATGGACTCTCGAGAGGCATCGATCTAACGATCTGGAGTTTTGGGCTGTTTTCTCCCGAAGTAACGTGAATACATGTTAGAACCAATTATTTTTCATTTATATATATATATATATATATATATATATATATATATATATATATATATATATATATTATATATTCTTCGATTCAGGAAAGGTTAAGTCTAATTTTTTGATAATTTTACCAAATTATTATAATTTTTTATAATTCATGTCACTTTGCAAGATTTATGTAATTCGGAATCCGGAATCGATCTAGTCCCTCTTATTCTAAATTTTAGAAGATTTAGTATACTCAGTGAATGCAGTGTAATTCGCCGTGGATTAAACGGAGGAGTGGCTTCATACTATAGACGGAACATCAATTTTCTGCTAGCTACGAGAAAAATCTGCTGCTTGATTCTACCATTTTTAATTAAAAAAATTGTCAAAAATTAAATATTTCATACCTTTTGACTGTAATTCTTCCAGACATTTAGGAAAGACACTTCGCATTCAGTGAAATTTTCGAATAGGTACAATATGTAATTTTTGATGCCACGATGTAAAGAAATTGAAGGTAATAATTAATCATTCTTTAGAAAAATAACTGATAAATAAAATTAAGGGATCTAAACTGATTATAATAATTTTCAGTATCGAAAGAGCTATGATGCAAAGATAAAAAGTGACCGACCAATAGTTATGAAGATAGGAGCTGATGTGTGCAAAAAACACGATTTTTGGAACAAAATATTTATTTGTTTTTAGAGTATTGAAAAAATAAAAACAGCGGTGCTCAATATCACCGGAGTTACATGTGGTTTAAAGTTTCAGCTCGATGAGACGAAGAGAAGGAGTTTTAAAATTCAAATAAAAATTTTGAATTGGAACTACATACACAGACCAAGCTAATCAAAAGCATAAGTAAGACCCTGCCTGCAAATTGTTTAAAAAGAGATTACCAACTTTTGTTAGAAATATTTTGGCCTATCTTGTACTTGATCAGTGACATGCAACTAGCCATAGCTTTGAAGAATCATGTAAGCGATTTGATGATCAGCGTGGTACCATTTCTGATAGTTGACTTCATTACACACCAGACTAGGAAAAATGTGTTTCTCATTTCTACCATGCCTTAATGTCAGATTGCTTATGAATATACAGTAATCGCATATTGATTCAGCTGAGGGCTAAAAATAAACTTTTATCGCCTGTGAATTCTCATTAGTAGGACAGTCTAATTAAACTCCAAACAGACACCTCATGACACCCTATTTCACAATTCACAAACTTATTTTACTTAAACTTTTATGTATATATATATATATTAAATAAGCACTTCCAATATATAATGATTACTTAAATATTTTAACTTCCTAAACTTCGCTCAACTAAAATTTTCCAAGAGCATTTTTAAACTGTGCTACTTTATACAAACGTTTAATATTAAAACTCGTCTATAAAGAAAAACGAGTTTTTTTTTTATATATGTATAAAAGCTATCTTCTCGAAATTAAAAGCATCATGCATAAGCGCTTGGCTACTGTCTGACGTTTTAAGCTCGAAACTTTTAATCAAGGATAAAGGAAGGGTAAAAAAAATGTTATTGACATTCCATTATTAAATGTCAGACTGAAGCAGCTGAGAGTGATTTATATACTTATTACACGAAGAAGAGTCCTAAGACATTTTAATAATATTTTCAGAATTTGATTAAGAGGATCTGAGAGTATTTAGTGCTTGAAATTTGCATTTTAGTCATGGAGTTTCTATCCAGCGCTTAAAGCAGATTAAATTTTCTTACGTAATAATGCATAATGTGTATAAATAATAGAAAAAGTATAAAATAAATTTAATCTGCTAAAAAAAATCCAAACATCTTGATTAAATTATTCCTACCTGTTTATGAGGATTGAAGTGAGGTAATGATGATCACTACTCTCCTACAATATTTCTCATTTGACGTCAGTGCAAAGCTAAGATCCAGGAAGAATTCAAAGACGCAAAGCATCATGTAAACAGTGCCATTTTATATTTTTGGAAATGGGAGTAAATAAATAGAAGATAAATTTCAAGGACGGCTTTTTCTGAAAATCTGTAGTTTTCTACACCGAATAAAAATAGCACTAGAACATGGAACAGGAAAAGTTTCCTCTTTAGGAGATATTTTTCTAAATATGTAGTAAGTAACAGTGTAGAAAGTGATTTTTAAAAACTTTGGGGAAATTTTGTATTACATAGCCGATTCATCATTTTCAAAGATAAGATGTAATACAAAATTTCCGTTTAATAAATGATGACAGGAAAAAGAGGGACACAGCTCCAAATACTTCATGTAATAAGTAAGATAAGTGATACTTCATTGTTGTTCACTTAAAAAGAAAATTTATGCATCATAAAACTCGTTTCTCTTATTAACTCTCAAATTACATTTTAATACAGATTTAATTTACTATATTTCAATTGCGAGTGTTGCGTTACCTAGTGCTACGGATGAGTTTCTTCATTATAATATTGAAGATTATATTTCTTCTAAAAAAGCGTAGATCTTAGCCTTGATAACAGCGTTACAGTGATATACAAAATAGTTACTTTCCCTACCAAACATGGAAGATCATTTTTTAATGGCGGTTTTTTTAAAAAGAAAAATAAGTTCAATTTTTTATCATTCGAATCATACGTTTCCGTTTAGAAGAATTGAAAAAAAATATTTGAGATTGATATTCTTTTACATTGTTGTGTTGATTATACTGTCACTAAAATGTGTTACAGTGCATGTGGGTAATTTTTATAAAGACTTGAATGCCATTTACTATGCTTAAAAGTCAATGAAAATTTGTATTTTGGCACGATGATTCAAATAGTGGAAGTTTTATAAAAAATAGTTTATTTTTTCTATAAGATGGCATTATAAAATTAAAGCTTTTACCATAGAAAAATTTTTTTGGGAGTATGTGACTTGCTTTTGAATATTGTTGGAAAATTATAAGTTTTTTATAGTGGCACAATATAAAAATAAAGCTCCAAAATAGACCTATTTTTGTGTGTATAACTAGTGATAATTCATTCATTTTTTATTTAATAACGGGTGGGCGCTTGCTGATTACGAATTCACCACTACAATGGTCCGAAAGTATTGGCTATTTTGTTATGACGGCTTCTAATGGGCGGCCAACGTAACTATCTATGAAGGCAAGGATGTGTAACATTCAAGGCCAAGCTGGGAATCGAGCCCGACTCACGGCATAACAGAATGGTTCTTCAGCAATTCATTTACAATATATCATATTCATAATAATATATTTTGATTCCATCAATTATGGGTATACGTTACTGTGGATCTTTATATCACGTGCTGTAAGCATTTACGATTAAAGCATTATTCAAGAAGTATCTTAAAACTTTCTTTTCTAAGAGATTTTGCATAAGAATTTGATAGTATAGCATTTTATCATTCCCAAACTTTTAATCAGGGATGAAGGAAAAACAAAAATCCTTATTGACATTCCATTATTAAATGTCAAGCAGGAGCAGCTGATAGTGATTCATACCCTTATTACGGTCGGAAAGTATCTAGGAATACTTTAATAACATTTTCAGAATTTGATTAAAAGAATATTCTTATATGCGGGGCTTTTAATTTTTAATTTTATTTTACTTCAGAGGATGTTATGAAAAATTCGATTGATGTTTTATGGTTTCGCAGAATTTAATAATTCAAGTTTTGAAAAACAGTAAAAATGTTTATTTTCATTTAATGGTCAGATATTTGATTTAGTGCGCCCAACCTCTTAAATGTGAACAAATAACATTTGATAGTAGATGCGAAAAATATTTTCCAGTTTTGCATTCTGGATATGACTGTTTGCTTTGGATTAAAAGTTTTGCTTTAGGCTAATTGCATAAAGACAAAAGCTTTAAAAATAATTTGTGCATTCAAAGGATTTGAAGAATATCCCCACGAATGTACTAACTAGTAATATTTCTTTTGAATGATTCCTATAATCGATTATTACTGTTCGAATAGAACAGTGAATATTCGCGATTTTTACTTTTCGAGTAGTATTCACGATTTGCATTCGAATAGAATTCGCGATTTTACTGTTCGAATAGTATCGATTTCAATATTCGAACATTCAAATAGTAATCACGATTTCGAATATTCGAATACTATTCTTGATTTTGAATGTCGTATACTATTGAAGTGCTATGTGCTAAGCAATCTAATGGATTTTTAAAAACAACATTGCTCCAATGAATTGACAGTTGAACTTTGAGAATTTAATGGATTTAAATGATCGTGACAGGGCCCGTCGGTGGATTTGCATGCAAGAGAGTTCTGATTAAAATCCCAGATCTCAGGTGTAGGAAAAAAATCATGAATACTATTCAAATTTTATTAGAGGTTTCACTATTCGAATGATATTCACGGTTTCACTATGTGAATAGTAATCGCGATGTGACTACTCAAGTGTCCGAATAGTAATCTCGATTACGCTATTCAAATTGTATTCGAAATTTCGAAGTCATGTGATGCTATTCGAATGCCGTGTGCTGAGCGTTCAAACGGTTTTTTCAAAATTGATCATTTCGAATGCATTTGGTAATCGATTAATTCGAATAGTTTCATTCATTCATGCTCATAACTAACTGGGATCCTGACTGTATTAGTAGCATGAGAAATATACGGCGACGAGACTGAATAATTTCCTTTTGCAGTGGATCATATATTGGAATTGTTTGGACGTAAGGAGGAGGAGCTAATGTGGTTTAATCTGTTTATCCCCCTTGATGCAAAGATGGAAATACCATTTCTGTGTTCAGCGTCGCTTTCGCGCTTTGCCCCTGTGTTGTTATGAAATTATCGATATGATAAAGTATGCGTTCAATATTTAATAGGTTTTGATACTAAGCGACAAAAATATGAAGGTTGATGTACATCTTTATTATTTTGGGTAACTATTTCCGAAATTTCAGCTTCTTATCCTATCTTTTGAAGTTCTCTAAGAATCCTAAGGACCCTTAAGTTGGCTCTTGCGTTGCAATTACGTCACTGGAAATTGTTTATGCCGGCACATCCAAATGTCGCCAAAAAAGGGTCTCTAGATCTGTGGCACGCGATGAACGTTTCGATCGTCCGCCATCTTGCTGCTAGTTAAGTCGAGCGATGACAACGGCTGCCCTTTTTTCAGCATTGGGAAAGGCTTGCGCCTCAAAGGGTTAAATGAAGTCATTCGTTAAATTTAAATTTGAAATTATTTTGCTGACCATCACCCAGCTGAAGATTTTCACTAATCAATGTCTGCTGAGCAGAATAAGGTTCAGTTGTTTTTCGCGTATACAGTGAATCCCAGATAAGTAAAGATTTGCAATATATTTAGAATTATTTATTGTCAAATAAATAATTCTTTATAAATTATAAATGATTAATTGAACTTTTAAAATAATATATAAATATTACTAAAGATGTTCTTAAAAAAAGCACATCATATGGCTCTTGAATAACTTATGATGTGGAGTATATTGGATATTTTACCAATTTTAGAACCTTCTTAGAAGAACTGCCTCCCGAAAGATGTAAAATACATTATCACACAAAAAATTTGGCTTTAAACGCTTCGCCGAATATTGTAAGCATAATAATTCTGTGTTTGTGATGTGAATTTTTTATTTGTTATTGACGTTATAAATTTGATTTTTTTAAATATCTAAACTTATACTGCTGGAAAATTATAATTAAGCTAAATAAAATGTTTTGCAAATTTTAAGCAATGCAAGCTAATAAATGAATAAGAAATTCTTACCTGCATACACTGCAGGAAAATGAATTGGAACATCAGGAGCAGCATATAATTTTTTGTATATCCTTTAAGCTTTTAAAAAACACACTCTTCGAAAGAAATATTAAGAGATATTGTTATATACATCATCATTCATTCTTCAAAAAGAAAAACAACTTTATCCATCCAAGAGGCATAAGAACTTTAATTAAGATTCTAATACTTTTTGAAAGGATATACAAATTTAGAACAAATTTCAATAAGTGCTGAGATAATTAAATACACTCTTAGAAAATACGCCATATTAATGTAATTAAACAATCCTACAAGCCCAATGCGTCTGCATTAATAGATATCTTTAACTACGGCATCTATGCATTTAGTATATTTAGAATAATGATGATGAAACCAGAAAGAATGCTGAGAATGAAGGGGCACTGCATTGACAACCATCTATTACGGTTCTATTGACGCGATGCTGCTGCTGCATAATTGAGAATTCCTGCAGGAAAACATTGTAATGGGAGTGGACGGCGAATTCGATATAGATGCAATGCATCATAACAGATAAAGTGCTTGGCTGTGCCATATCGAGTGGATTCTTGGTCAGTATTAAGAAAAATTCTCCGTGCACAGAATTTCCGTACGAAATATATGAGTTGTTTTGTGAGTAAACCAATCTTTGCCCTGTTACACACGTTATTTACATGCATTCAGTTAACTAGAAAAATAAATAGAATACAAATAAAAAACATGGACGCGTTTTGAAAACGAAGAAAATCTAATTAAAAAGAGTCATATTATAAGAAAAGAATACATTTTAGAGGCCAGTGTGTTAGTTTTTAGATTAATTTGGCTAGGTCTTTTTTATAGTTTAAAGGGTAAGAAATGGTATTCCCGTCATAAATGCTATCTGAGATTTCTAGAATCCAGTTATAGGAATAAATTACATTATTGGAATATAAATATTATATATATAGTTAATATGCATATTATAAAGATATGATTTGAGCATACTTTTATTTATTAAACGACCGAATAGAACTAAACCAGACATAATACTCCAACTTAATGCACTAGCAGTTTAGTCAATTGTACACCCTCTAATAAACGATTCACATGATCAGCGATATCTTTAACTATGGCATATTCGCATCCAGTATGCAGAATAATGATGATGAAACCAGAAAGAATGCGGAGAATGAGGGGGCACTGCCTCGATAACCATCTATTAGAGTCCTATTGACGTGATGCTTTCTCTGCATAATTGAGAATTCCTGCGGGAATACATTGTAATGGGAGTGGACGGCGAATTCGATATAGACGCAGTACATCATAACAGATGAAACGCGACTCTCTCTTCGAGATAACGTCAATTCTGTGTTTAATAATGAGTAAATAAACACGATGCATAGTTTTTTGATCTTTAGAACACCCTGTTGTGTTTAAAACTCCATTTGAAATTTTTTTACAACGGAAACCAGTCATCAGAATATTGTACAATTTTGTGGATTACTTAAGACAGAGAAATTGGTCTAATGGCGTAAAAGAAATTTCAAACACAGTGGGAATGTTATTAATAAGTTACACATTCAACCATGCTACACTAGTAATAGGAAGAAATTTGCGATGTTTTGTAACAGATTTTGTATCTTTCTTAAAGGTTTTCAGATAAACAATTCATGTGGAAGTGATAATTTGAACATTATTTTTTTTCCTAAGCATATACCTCACTCCCTTAAATGATCCAAAAAAATTATAATTTTTTTTGGGGGGTAGTTTAGATTGTAGGCACTTTTGAAATAGGATCGTTTAATAATAGACCTGCTGTATTTTTTATGCAACTGCTATTTTTCTTTAAAATATTCTTCTTTAAACCGGACATGAATGTCTGCATACCCATCTGCACCGCTTGACCATCTTTCCAGAGTCTATCTGCAAGTTATGTAATTCTGGAGAAGAAATGGAGCGGGATCACCTGCTCTTGTGGGACTCTCCATGGATTGACAGGTTTGTCCAGGTATTGGGAAGCAAGAGCTTTCCACCAAGGTCTACGACTTCGGTCCTTGCTCTTCTTCTTACTATTTTCTTTCTCGTGTAACATCTCTATTCTATTTTGAAAAAAAGATCTCTTCTTTAATAAATGAGTTATTTGGTACACCGTACACTGAAATCCTGTTTAGGAACTGAAAAGTGTAGTATCGGAAACACTCATTATAGTATTATGGGTATGCAATATAAAGTCAAAGCACCATTTAAATCCTGTGATGTGGTCAAGTATGAATGCTCTTGAAAATATAAGGCTGGTAGTGTACCCGGTTCTTATTTGTGTCTGCATGAAACTCAGATGAAAAGCTAATAAAATCGAGAAAATGTTCTAATTACATCCAGAAAATTGATGAAAATTGATCACACTCAAACACTCTTGTCAATGTTTCCACAAAACCGAAACCTCTCAAAATTACTTGTTGTTAAATATAATGCCCATTTAAAGTTTCTAAGCTTAAAGTGTAAGAAAATTGACCTATTATCCGTTGGGAACATTAGGCGAAGTTTTGTAAACCCTACAATCTAAAAAAGGAGTGGATAGAAACTCCAAATACATGATGCAGCCGATGGAACCGAAAATATAATTTACGATTGAAAATGTAAAAAATTACATTTTTTAATAATATTGCTTTATGAAATATAAATATTCAAATTATGAATGTATATATATTACCAGCATTCAACCGTATAAAAGATTGATTACCTGCTGTGTTAGACGTAGGCTGGTATTTCACTCCTCTCAATTTAAAGTTAACATACTATAAAGGCATGCAGTTAAAGTAAACAAAGCATGAAAAAAACCACGAAAGCGCTTCTCTTTCTGAAACCCTTGTTTATAATTTCATAGTAACCGTTTCATTCTTTTTAACGGGAAGAAAAACTGTTTGAGATCATTCATAGTAGTATATTATTTGTAAGCAGAGAAGGGAATAAATCGCTTCCTTTCTTTCTTTTCATAGAGGAATCGTATTCCTGAACCTCTTAGCAAAATTATAATACTGCTTCAGATAGAAAGAAAAAAAATTAAGGAATGTGTGAGGGGGTGCATTTTTGGAAATTATTCCTTTATATTTAGAGTGTAGATGCAGATCGAAAATAATAAGAATTTTCTTTGTTTTTACATAAATCAAAAATTTCGAATTCTACATGTATGCAATTTTTTTTCTACGGGCAGGCAGTTGCCGATTAGGCATTGCCCACTAAAACTACCCGAAATTATTGTGGCCATTTTATTATGGGGATACCCAGTGGGCGGTCAGCGTTACCCCTATGAAGAGACTGACAAATTAACACCCGTACCCAAGCCGGGATTCGAAACCGGACCTAAGACATGACAGAATGGTTCTTAAGCCACTACACCACCGGGGAGGCAATTCAAAAGACGTTTAAAATAAGGTCAGAAATAACACTCCGTTAAATAAAACTTCGCTTATTTAAAAAAAAATACACTTTTTAAATTTGTGTACGACCCCCGTGCAAAAAAGTTCCCAATTAGTAAAATGTGCCAAGTACACTGATGAGGTGATTTACAAAATTTGAGAATTATTTTTTTAAAAGTGTCAGACGTATTAGATTAAGAATATGCTGGCTTAAACCCTTTTTCAATGTCTCTCGAAAGAAAAAAATCTTGTCGGTTGAATTGCGTTTCAGGGATCGTAGAGAAACTACAAAAGAACATACTTTTTTTCCACTCTGACAGTAAGCTTTTATATTCAAATTCATATATAGTCTCCGATCATCTTCGTTTATAATGATATCTCTGAGACGTTTTATGATGAAAGGCTGAAATTTGTACATCTCGTCATTTGTCTATGGAGCACATATTACTCAATGTGAATTTTTTATACGGGGGTCTTAAACAAATTTAAAAAGAGTAACTCTTTGAAATTAATGAGAAGAATTTTTTCTTAGCGCAGTCTTACTTAAGACCTTATTTTGAACATTTCTTCAATTTAAATTTCTCACTTATCTCTAATAGATAAAGAATTAAATCCTGCTACCACATTTTTGGGACACTCTGTATATATATAACGTATATTTCGGCGTATAACACGCACTTTCAACTTAAAAAAATATAACTTCATTTTTTCGCGTACGTGTTATACACCGAACATAAAATGCAGATTATAAAGTATAAAATAAATTGTTTGACATATCCTAAATTTACTGATTCATGTTATACTCCAGAGAGTGTTATATGCCGGAATATACGGCATATATATATATATATATATATATATATATATATATATATACATTTTAAAATTTATTTCTAATTCATATCATGTCTTAAAACTGTTCTGATGCAAAGAATTAATGCGCGTGCAAACTCATTACGCTCAAAAACACGAACAAGGTATTCCGCACGAATGCGCAGAACTTCGATCAAACTCTATTCAAATCATGGGACGCCATCATTAAACAATTTTCCCAGACCAAGCGAATTTTAAAACATAATTAATTTTCCACCTAAATAAATTATCTTCAAAAATGCACGAATATTTATTAACATAACAATATGGAAATCAACAAAACGCGCGGGATGTATGAATTATTTATGATATGCCCCCTCCCGAAGTTCAAACTCCCATTTCCCGTTCCCAAACTTTATTATTAACCGGCGAGTAAATTTAATTTTCCCAAACATGTTTATAATAGATTTCGGTGCTGAAAAAGCAGAATTTTTAAGCTAGATACGCAGATAATGTTTTCCAATACGCGGCTCAAAAATTCGTCGAGAATGCCGTCCAAATATCTAACTGATATGTTTGTGATAAATGTTTTCCTATTTTTTTTTCCTATTTCCGGAAGCCTACTTTCAGGAAGTAGGGTTGTTTCCGGAATCTATCGGATTTTTCCGCGATCCTCCCCACAAGAGATTCATTTTCGTGGAAAAGATACGGCATTTTCTGATTGGTCGAAAAGATACACTTGTATTTGTTTGTAGCATCGCACAGATATTTTTGCTGCCGTTACGTGTGTTGATGAATTGCAGCTTTTTACTTTGTGGCTATTTTTAAATGGAGCGGCAGATGTAATTTATGAGTCTCCATAAAGCTCTAAGCTAATGCTAATATATTGCGGGTATCTAAGTAAGAGGATATGCGCAATGCGTTAATGTCGCAGGTATTTATGTTAATATCCAAAACAAAGTGGGATGAAGCTTTCACATCATTTACTGTCACTTTTGAGGAATAGATAAGCCCGCTGATTATACATAGATATAGAAAGATACAAATCCAAGGCCTGATCGCTGGCTGAAGATATACAAAGAGAAAGTGTTCAGATTGGAGTCAGAATCATCACCTGAGGTAACCCAGAAACAATTAAAGCTAATTAAAATATAGTTCGAAGGTGGGTAGTTTAACTTTTTCAGGGTTAGAAGGTCTTATAGATTGTTGTTTTTAAAAGTATCAACACCCCGTCAATGCTTTGCTCTCCTTTCAATCATGCCCCTGAAACTGCTCCTTATTGAATAATGGGTAACGAATGACACTTTGCCATCTATAAAGCAAGCAGTTATCGATGTTGACATTTCTTTCCTCTGTTACCGAACATATTAAACAGATTAGCTGTAGCAGAAGGGGAAGGCATTGCTTGGTCGACATGTAAACCAAAGTCTGATTTTTTAAAGTTTTTCCTTGGTTTTAGAATTGGCTACCCGTCCTCATAAGGTTAAAATGATGAACGGATGTATGGCTAGTATTCTGTCTAGACAGTAGAAACTTAGTACGGTCACATCAGGTGTAATGTGAACTACATAAAACTATGGATTTAAAAGAAGTGATATGCAGTGTCGCATTGAGTTAAATTACAATAAAACAACGGTTATTTGAAATGCGCATTTAAAAATATGGAAGTCTCGCAATGGTCGAGTTGATTCAAACTTGGTTAACATAAGGAAACCGAAAGTGAAGTAGGTTATCACTTGGGAGGGTGATAACCTCTGACAACTGGACTATTGTGGTACCGTGTGCGCTAAGGGAGAAAGTGCATGTAAAATATGTCGTGGCTCTCGTGCCCTCCACGTCTAAACGATTTTTTTGACGGTGCCAATCTAGGTACTGGTTTCTCATCTACGATTCGTTCAAATTTACGCGGCCCCCGATCTAACTCGATCTTTCTCAGATTGGTTCCTAAAAAAAATAAAGCCACTCTGTTTCGCCTATGTCTTCCTATTTAGAGGATCTGGCGGTGGTATACGAGTAGCCAGAGGACATTAGGAAAAAAAACAACTACACACGACAGAAATGTAAATGAGTTGTTTCTAGTGAATTAAAAGAAGCAAAATAATTTTATACTTAATCTGAAATTTTACATTACGTCAGAGCAGTCAGACATCGCAAGGATTTTTTCTTTTGTATTTAGGCGTTTTTAAAAAGTCTTAGGCTATCTCGTATTCGAATGTATTTTGCGAGCTGCACGGATATGCTGCCATGGATTTCTTTTAATAATCCATGACAGCATATCCGTGCATATCCGAGTAAATCTCTCAAAAATAGAGATGGATGCGCTGGTGGGTAATGAGATAAAGATATGTAATGGTGGTGCAAAGAGGGATATGCAGGATTCTCATTATTACAACTGCGTTTTTACAAGACGAGACAGAGCTCCATATACACTATACGAGATGATAAAGCTTTATTTTCCTCGTCTTGCAATCATCCCTACACGCAAGCACGGTTTGAAGATTTTGTCATCATATCTTTCACAAAGATGTTTTGAGCAACCTGGAACAACCTGCAGTAAATGTAGAAATCCATAAATAGTGGTCTTCTCGGAGAAAAAATGCCATGCTGATCGGCACCGATTTGCGGCACAGTGCTTGGGAAACATTGATGTAGAAAAATTTGGTCACGTGCTAGGAATTGCAATTTTTATGAAGTATAAGGAAACAGATTTCCACACGAGTATCAGCATAGTTAGAATTTGATACTTTAATAGAATTAGCTCATTGCCAAATAAATTCTCACACTAGCATCAATGGAACAGAAGTGTAAAAAATATCTAGTTATTATTGCAATTGTTCTTGATACTACATTTTATAATTAGTATTATAAATCCTGGATTACCATAAAATTATTTTGTGAAGTCAGTTTGCCTAACCCAACTAAACTAAACTAAACTATGGCGCAAAACTCCACATAAGACCAAGGCACGCGCTGCTGATCCGCGTCTTTGCAACCGTGGACTCCGAAAGGCGGAAGCGCTATGTCCCGGCCAGGTGGTCGGCCTGACGCTGTACCTCGAATATTTAGTTCCCGAACAAGCTGGGTCCTCATTTTTTCTACCCATTCAAGGAATTAAAGGCTGAGTCAGTCTTGCCCAGCCCGGATTTCGATCCCCGGACTCATGGTAGAACAAAGTGATAGAAAATAAACCACTGGGCCACTCCAGTATGCATAACATTTTAACTTAAGTGTGAAAAACCTTTTCGGAATATACCTGAGAAGGAATTCATGAACTTACGCAAAAAGTAAAAATGTATTCTGATCATTGTTATCTCTCATAAAACGTATGAAAAAAGCACGTACTTTATAAAATTAATCTTTTTACGGCGAAAATTATAATCACTACTAAACAATAAAGCTGAATGTGATAGATATCTAAATCAAACCCAGGAAGCTGTATCACTCGAATCTTCTGACAAAACGGTAACATTGTGTTAGATCCAGTTACAAAGTTACTTATCTGTTTTAAAACTGACATCCGATTGCTAATACCGCAATTTACTTGAATGCAAGGCATAATTATTGGACGATAAATTCAGATTATATAGGAAGGAAACTTAATTCCTCGAGTCGAACGAATAGGAATTGTAGAAAACAAATATAGCTAAGAACTTAACTATATATTAACGCAATAAAGTACAGTTTTGATGAAAATGGAAATCCTTTCGGATGCCCGAATTAAGTTAAATTGCTGCCTCAGAAACCGGCTAATGACGTTCTCGTAATGAAAGGCCTGCTGAAAACAAAGGGCAATCATGATGAGAGTGATTAAGACTTTAATGTATTCTTATCACGTGTTGAGCAGCCCCCGTTGAATTTAGATTTAAATTAAAAAATAGTTATGATCACTCCGAAACGTATTTTGGCGTTCTTCTATTTCATACAAACGGTATGAAAGTATCTAAAAGAGGTTGAGAGCATTTTGGTTAAATGTAAGATTTTTTATCGGGCATTAATTTAATGATTTTGATGAACGTATCTTTACTTTCATGAAAATTTGTTCAATGTGATTATCTACTTGGTAAGTTGTAGGTCTCTATAAAGATAATAAAAGTAAGTGTCTACTTTTAACACTAACACTTTCTGGGAAAAAATAAACGAAACTATTCAACGTTTTTTACAGACTTAATTTCTACGGATAGCATTTTATGAAGTGGTGCATGCCAATAATTTTCTCTTCCACGAGTAGTTAACCATTATTTATTAAATTACACTCGTAAGCGCAGTTCCTTTCCAGCAACAGAAAAATTACAGGAAAGAGAAAACAGAGCTTGGGGCGTTTTTCTCCTGATGCAACATGAATACGCGTTAGGACCCCTTATAAAGTCCTCTGATCAAGACATCCCTACTTAGTCAACACACTTTTCCTCAAAAATTTGGATCACTCTACGTTATGCTGTTGTTAATTAATACATTGTTTCTTAACTTTGGAATAAAACTAATTAATAAAGTGTAACGAATATTATAACGAATTATCAAGGAGCCATAAGTGTAATGAATCAGTGTAACGATTATTATCGAGACTCCGTGTTTTACTGGGAGACTTTTTTACGTAATATTTGAAACGTGTTTTTAAAACTGATTATATATGTTTTGTTATTGTTCTAAAAATTTAATCTAACCGCATCCTGCTGTATTCTAAGTATTATGAGTTATGAATTATAATCAATCGTCCTGGTTGAATTAAGTGAATAAATGAATTACACTGCTGGCCACCCAAATTGCAACACCAAGAAAAACAAGAGATATCACAACAAAATTTATTGTGTAGATAACATGTTGACCAAGTAACAAATGATTAAATTTACAGCATTCTATGAAGCGTGGTTCCTGCCAAAATCAGTACCCAGAGTAGCCGCCGTTGTTGGAGATCACAGCTGCCACACGCCTCGGCATTGATTCAAAGAGACTTTGAATGTGTTCTTGGGGTACAGCAGACCAAGCAGCTTCCACACGTTGCCAAAGTTGATCTGGTGTGACAGCTGGGGATGAACTCTGGGTCAGTCGTTGAGCAACCATGGACCACATGTTTTCTATCGGCGAAAGATCCGGAGAGCGCGCCGGCCAGGGAAGCAATTCAATCTGGTGATTGACGAAGAACCCTTGGACAATGCGTGCCACGTGTGGCCGTGCATTATCCTGCTGAAATATGGCTGTTGGCAAGCCCTGAAGGTAAGAAAGGACAACTGGCTCCAACACCTCGGAGATGTAGCGCTGGCTGGTTAAAGTACCGGCAATGCGTACTAGAGGGGTGCGAGAGAGATATCCGATACCGCCCCATACCATAATACCCGGTGCAGGACCAGTGTGACGGTGCATAATGCAGCTGTTCAGCATCCTCTCTCCACGGTGTCTCCAGACTCGAATCCGACCGTCGTGGTGTTGCATACAGAAGCGTGACTCGTCAGTAAAGAGAATTTCATTCCATTCTGTCGTCCACATCCTTCTTTCATCGCACCATTGGCGGCGGAGACGTCTGTGGTTCCGCGTCAGAGGTAGACAAAGCAACGGACGTCTTGCGGACAGACCATTCTGCTGTAAACGACGTCGAATGGTACGCGCAGACACTGGATGATGCGTTACAGACTGAATCTGCTGTGATATGGTTCGTGATGTGACTGAGCGGTCCGTCACTGCCATGCGTACAATCTGCCTGTCATCACGTGACGTGGTGCACTGAGGTCGATGCGGTCGATCACGTCTGTCCGTCGTACCCTCCTGCACCCAACGATCACATATCCGCATCACAGTTGTTTGGTTTCGTCCAATACGACGACCGATTTCCCTGAAAGATAACCCACAATCTCGGTATGCCACTACCCTTCCTCTGTCAAACTCGGATACTTGATCAAAAGATGATCGTTGTTTCCTACGAGGCATAATTTATCGTTTTTTTGAAAAAAAAGCAAGAAAAACACAATTGCTGTACTTGAAACCGTCGAAATCTCCAAGCCTTAAATAGCGCTTTGAGGTGGCGCCACAGGCGCGCTTGATGTGCGTCTGCGCTGAAATTCTAATCATTTGCATATCTCACCTCAGCTAATGCATGTTGTAAATTTCATATTATTTGCATGCTTCCTTCAGGGTGTTGCATTTACGATGGCCAGCAGTGTATTTTTTATAAGATGGGGTGCATAATAGCTTGTTGTTAAAGAGTTTTATACAGGACATTCGTCGCTTGTGATAAAACCCTCGTTAAAACAGCCCTTTGCTTTAATATGTTTACACGGGTTATGTATACACCCTTCAGATCACAAAGCGTTTTCTAGTAGCTTGATGCTTGGGACTTTTCTCTTGAATAGGAAAATAAACTTACATGAATTAATTGTGATAGAATTTTTCATTCATAATTTTTCCGTCTTAACTGACTACTAGCTTGTGACCTGTTTTATGGTAGCATACCTTTTTTTTTGGATTTGTTCTACGCTCAAGGCCTCTTCATTTATAAGACTTGTTCTTCCCTACTAAACTTGCTCTTGAAGGTGCATTTCTCTGCGACTTACTGGAGTATACGCTGTTTTCCGCGTAAACTTGGTAAGTTGTATGAACAGTCAGCGAGGAAAGCTTGGGGATGATGAAGGCCTATCTGGACTGTGTCCATTTGGATAAGTTTATCTCCGGGAGGATTTTTAAACTGCAGCGGACTGATTCTGGACTTGAAGACCTTTCTTCTAATTTGCCGGAAGCTATGTTCTACTCATATCCAACGGTTTTATCACCATGTACTCTTAGACTTGCCTTGCTTTTCGCAATTTATCTGATTCGATACCGCGTCATTTTAGGTTTCCAAAAACTGATTAGTTCTTGCTTTAATTGACTGACAATTAGCTCAACTTGACAAGTATTGGAACTCAAGACATGATTTGAAAACACATTACGAAGACTTGCACATGCTGGAGTTTAATGCAGAGTTCCCTGGGAACATCAGAACACTTCTTTGTCCCCCGGTCAGTGAGTAATAAAAATTGCAGATGCAATTTCTTATATTTAAATGAACTCCGTGAAGTAAGTCAAAAACAAATTTAAAATTTTCAAAGAATTTCAAAACCAAAACACATCATTCATTTAGACTCCATGCAAATTTTACAAACGATAAATTCACAATGCACTTTCCATGAAAATTAATTTTCAACCAATTGAATATATCTTCCTAATTTTCAAAAACACATAAGTCGTAACGAAATATAAAAAGCAAGAAAGAAATTTGATAAAAATGAAAATTATTTTCAGCTCTTGAATTAAGTTAAATTGCTGACTCCGAACTCGCTAACGAGTCCTTTAATGGAAGTAGTATACTGAAAAGAAAAGGAAATCATGAAAGTGATTAAGAGTTTAATGCCTTTTTATTTAGGCTAGAATAGCTACTACTGAACAAAACGGAAAATTTAAAAGCATTATAAAATAAAAGGTAAATTCTACATTTTGTAACACATACAGGTTATGATAAACAGTTGTAGACGGATCTGAATATTGAATGTTTTTTAATGAGATTTTATATTATGTGGCGTAATTACCTAATCATGCAAAAATTCTTTTAAATAATGCTTTCACATGTTTTATAAGATTGTGCTGAGCTTTATTCTAATATTAATTTCTTTTTACTTCCTTGTACGTAGTATAAGGAAGTAATGTGATCCCGAAAAAATTTGGGGGCCAAATTTCGACATAAAAACCGATTTTGACTACCTCTAAATTTAATTTTAAGAATTTTTTCGATGCATCTCATCGTAGGCTAGCATGCACGATCATATTAACGCGTCTGCAACTCATTTTGACCTGTGGCGAGTCTACTGTGGCCAGTTTTTCCATGCCGTCTGTACGTACGTACGTACGTACGTATGTATGTAACTCGCATATCTCAAAAACTATTGGTCGTAGAATGTTGAGATTTGATATTTAGGATTGTTCTATGATCTAGTTGTGCACCTCCCCTTTTGGTGGCAATCGAATGGATAGTTTATGTACAGGACCGCCCAAAAGATTCGAAATACATTACGCTCTATGGCCGAAATTCATTAAACTCGCCTAACTCAAAAGCTATTAGGCGTAGAATGTCGAAACTTTATATTTAGGATTGTTGTAACATCTAGTTGTGCACCTCCTCTTTCGGTTCCATTCGACTCAATAGTTTATCTACAGGACCGCCCAAAAGATTCGAAATACATTACGCTCTATGGGCCGAAATTCATCAAAGCGTTTTTTAGAGGTAATAGGCTATTTCAAACGACTCAGAAGTGATATATGCTGTAAAGAGTTAGAAAATGAATTTCTCCATTAAAAAAAGTGTCTTTATCATTTATAGGTCTGCTAGAGGAACACTCAAAAGATTTCCAATACATTACGGTCAATAGCAATTTTAGGGGCATTCATCCATTTCAAGCACAATACCGTCCTACCACATAAGTTAGGTAATGGTCCGACCACGGTCACGTGCCTCCCTCAAGAACTATGCCAAAAGTCGCCAAGCTTGGCGACTTTTGGTGTACGTGTGTGCATATTTAACTCTCAAATCTCAAAAACTATTATGAAATTTCATATATAAGAATGTTGTAACATCTAGTTGTGCATCTCGATTTTTGGTTCCAATCTACTGGAGAGTTTATTTACAGGACCACCGAAAAGAATTTCAGTACCTTAATGTCTATGGACATCTTCATTATAATACAACTGTAGACAGTCATTGTTTGGTACATGCCCAAAATCTCGCCGTCTGTCCTCGACCTTGGCGAGTTTTGGCGAAATATCGCCAAATTTGGCGATAGTCAGTCATTTGGTCCATGCCCAAAGTATCGCCATTTGTCATCGTTCTTGGCGAGTTTTGGCGAAATATCGCCAAATTTGGCGATAATCTGTCATTGTTTGGTTTATGCTTAAAATCTCGCCAAATGTCGTCGACATTGACGAGTTTCGCCGAAATATCGCCAAATTTGGCGCCAAAAATTATTTCCTATTTTGTATAACTCTAAAACTTTAACCCGTAGATTTTTTAACTTTGTATTTAGAACTATTGTAATATCTAACTGTTTTCAATATCTTTTTTGACAGCAATCGACTGAGAATTTATTTACATGGTGAGCCAAATGACTTTGAATACATTGAGGTGTATAGATGCATTCAATTCATTGAAAGTCTGTGGTCAATGACTACTTTGGCTATCCCCAAAATCTCGCTGACTATCTCAAGTTTGTCGGCTTTTGGTGAAATATCGCCAAATAAAGTGTCAGAAGGAAATCTTTCAAATTGAACTCAGCTGGGCGATATCGAAATATTTGGCTAGAAATCGCTAAAGCTTACTATTATTGATATTTTATCTCTTTCAAACAAATAAATTTAGAGGAAGTGCGTCGAAAATATTTTTGATCTAATGGACGTGCAAGGAAGTCATGTGTTGGACACATCAGATTTTTTCAAGATATTTTCATCAAGTAATTAAAAATAATTAAAACGATAAACACAAGAACAGTTTCAGAATTTCCACTTAGACTTATCTGATACATTCTAACAATCTGTAATGCGTTCTCCTTAAGAAAATTGGTAGAATTTGAAACATAAAGCTGAATAATGTAACAATCTAATTATGATTAAAGAACGTTTAAAAATTCCATTCCGTGGCAAAACCGCTACCATCCACACATACATTCTCTACCAACACCAAAAAAAGTAAAACATATTTTGTAAAAAGATAAATTGGAAATCGCCAGTGTATTGAAACTACACTAAATTTTTAACGAAAGCATTTCTCGTCGTCTTAATAATAATTAGCATATATTTTAGAGCTTAGTGTACACTAATGATTTCTAAATAAAATTTTGAACGAAATGAAAATAATTTTAGTTGGGTTATTACAGTTAAATTGTTTCAATAGAACATAGGAATGACGTTCCGTAATGAGTGTTAAACAAAGAACAATCATAATGAGAGTAATTCAAAATTTAATACCACCTTAGTAGAACAGTAGCAGTGAATAAGATGGACAATTAAAAATAATGCATATTAAACTCAATGTTTAATGCTATGTTTCACCATATATACATACTTTAATATAGTACTCGTACATGTTACATCCGTATATAATTCGAATGTTAATTGTGTAATTACTTTTGTTCTTTATGACAAGAATACGTTATGAATATTATTGTTAGGTATTTTCTATTTAATTGAAAGTATAACGAAATGTTGAGTTTTCAGCAAGCAAACAATTTTATTCAAAGCTTCATATTTTAGAAAACAGATTCTGAATGATGTATATGTGCACATTTCTTAAAAATTAAAAATGGAATTGCAGAGCAGGTTTTTGAAAAATATGCATTTGGAATAGCAATTTAGACTACATATGCCATTCTGCATATGTCATTCTGAAAGACATTCTACATCTGTTTTCAGAATTCACCTGTATCATTTTACTGCAATTTGTTCACTTAAATGTCTTTTTTTCTTTTATGAAACATTAAAATTACTTTTTGTAGAAAAATAAAAGAATGACCATTTCCGCGAAATTTTAATTGCTAAAAACCAGTAATCTCCACTGAGTAATCTTTAACCACTATTTTCCACTGGGAAAGTGGTGCATTAACCAACATTCTCAAAATTGAGAAGGTATATTTTCATGTCTGTATCTTTATATTATGCGTGCGTATATATATATATATATATATATACAGGGTTCCCCTAAAAGGTGGCAACGAGCTTTAATTCTTTATCTATTAAAGATAAGTGGGCAGCATAAATTGGAGAAATGTTCAAAATAAGGTCGGATATAAGACTCCATTAAGAAAAAATCCTCTCGTAAATTTTCAAAAAGTAATTAACTTTTTTAATTTGTATACGACCCCGGTAGAGAAAAATTCCCAGTTAGTACCCCCCGACCCAGTAACCCCGATTGGTTCATTCATATTCCTGGTGGACAGACGTCACTTGAAAAGGGAGTTTTTATTGGTGGAGTCTATCAGCGGTCACGTGGTTGAAACTGCATCAGACTTCGTGCGATTACACGATTAACTGTAATCGATTACAAGAAATGATATGGATTACGATTACGATTACGAACAATTTCCAAAAAGATTATAACTAGTGAATATTAATTTTGTAAAATAACAGTAATCTTGATGTTAAAGAAATCAAATATCAAAAGAATTCTATAATAATGCAATTTTATCATATCATTTTTGTAAAATTTGTAAAATATTATTTTAGTCATCGATTACAGTCGATTGTAATCGGAACTTTAATCGAATTTTCGGATTGAAACCGGATTGGACCTTTTCGGATTGGAATCGAAAGTCTTTACCACTTGAAGAGCTGGTACTTATCACAGCGTTCCTTCTTTTTTAGGCAAGTCTGGGAAAGATGACTCCTATTCAAGAAGCAAAACAGGCTTCTCCAGTAGAAGATCTTCCAGTGGAGGAGTGTCCGGTTGTCCTGTTACGGGGAATATCCATGGATGCTTTATTGACACTGCGACCCTTCCTGAGTGCTATCATAGCGGTATTTATTATATCAGGAGTGCACGGAGTCTGTTGGTTTAATTTTTTTATAACCTTTTAATTTAATTTAATTTGGAACAAAATATTTCAGAATTAACTGTTTCATATATGGCTATTGGGTCGATTACACAATAAATATATATTTAGTACAATGATTCAGGTTGATTTAGGTCGGAGGACGTTTTCCAACGAGACACGTTATGGAAAACGTGCCCCGTATTCTGTTAGAAAACCTACCCCGTCGCCATATTGGAACTTCTACAGTACCTAAACGAGTAGCGATATATGTTATTTACAAAACAAATGCATAGTTACCTGAAGAAGTAAATCGTCTTTCAGTTCATGCAAAGTCAAAACAGAATGATTAATACTACACTGTTAAAAAAAGTAGTTAATATTTTACCATGAAAGGGTGCTGAGTTAGCTGCAACCTTTCTATAGAGAAATATTGAAACATGATTCGGTGCCTAATTAAACTCATCAGTGGCACCAAGCCACAGTGAAACGTTTCTGCATAGAAAGGATGTAGCTAATTTAGCTCCATTTTATGTTGAAACGCTGAACTACTTGCTTTAACCGTGTAATAAGTTCGTTTCAAGTTTCAATAAAGACCTGAAAAATTTCCCACCGTTTTACTAAGAAAGAAAACAGCTCTTTCGATTGTACGACAACAGCAATTAAATTAAATACTTTTGTAGATGTTCTGCACTGTGTTAATAATACTTCAACCACTTTGACCTCTGGCACCATATAGCGTCTCATTTAAAAATAAAAGCGAGTTGGAAAGAGTGCCTCCAATGGAAAATGTGCCCCGGTCTCCCCTAAAGGTTTTCAAAACCCCTGAGCTAAAACATCTGTATAAAATGCTGATTTTATAGCCGCATTAAGTGTAGAAAAGGAAAGCAGAAAATATTTTGAAATCAACAAACAAAGAACAAATAATATTTAGCAGCTACAGTTTTTAGTGCAATTCGGCTTTTTTCGAAAAAAGAACAAAAGCAATATTTTTGGGAGAATGATTTTAAAGGATATTATTTATATCTTAACAAACTGAAAAATCTAGGCCTCTTATCTTTTAAAATACTGCGCATTAAACAATTCGTAACGACTACAAATTAAAAGCTAAATGCATTACTTGAATGCAGAAAAACTAACATTATCTCTGTACATAATAACAACGAATGATGTTAAACTGCTCGGCTGTTTTACAAAGAAATCACCTATTCTGATAACAGGGAGTGTAACTTACATGGGAAAAAATTCTATTATTTAAGTAAACAATTTAAACATCGTTTCCAGCCTTTTTTTCTCTTTCTGAAGTAATAAAGGCGTTTGCCAAGCCCATTTGGCCTATTTCCAGACGAGGCTTTCAAAACTAGATGAAAACTATAACTTTCCATAAGAGTTTAATCTCAGTCTCTTAAAATATATGTTGTTTGTTAAAAAACTAATCGTTTTTATTATCCTGTAATTAATTTCTTTTCGGTTAATATTGAATAAAGAAGTAGTTCATTTCCGGAAATGGGTCTTGTTTTCAGAATAAACGAATGCCCATAACAGTCAATATTTTATAGTTATTGATTTTAAAATTTGAACAGTTCCAATAAGTTTTTAAAAAATTATTTTACTCAAGATTATATATTTACCTGCTGAAGTTTTAATTGCATTTAACTTTAAAATAAATTACACTGACGGGAATGATGCCAATAGAAGAAATCTGTACAGTGTCACATACACGCTTAAATCTATTGATTAAAACTAACACTCCTTTATTGATTAAATTTCTTATCGGCTGATTTAAATCCTTTTACGCTAAAAAATACTCATTAAAGACAATAATTTGTTATCTCCTCAATTCGCCTCAATGCTCCCAATTCACTAGATTCTACTTAGCTCAATTTTCACAATATTTTTGTCTATTTGAATATTTCGTCTCTTCTCCCCCACGACCCATATCCTATTACTGTCATGTGACCAACTCTCTTCAACGGATAACGGTTCATAGTCACAAACGCGCGCATCGTAGCCGTGGCTCACGGCTGGGCGGGCATCGAAGGACAAGCGTGTCGTTATCAAAATATGAATTAAAAGAATTTCTGGAGAGGATACTAGATGCACTTTGAGTTAATGCCTCCTTTTGTTGTGGATGGTTATTTGTGTGTGTATTCGCTTGTGATAATTTGGTTTTATATCCGAATATCAAATGCATTTTTTTCATATTCAGAGTTGTGAAATAAATTCAGCCTAGATATGGAGGAGATGCTTTAGGTAAAGATTTCGCTTTGTGACATAGTTTCTTACGATTGGACTATAAAAAGCTGTTGTAAAACAAATGAAGTTATGATATCGCCACTCAAAGTGAGTAAGTAGTATTTTACCTTTTTCATGTAAATAAATTTGGTTGCTGCTTTAATTAAATCTCACAGCTGTTTTAACCATGATTGTATTTCTGTATTCTGACTGAAATGTGAATTCGATTTATAACTAGAGACAACAGTGAAATTATATTCTATTTATTAAAAATCTACTTTTTATAGTGTATTAAGATATATGTAATGTATTTGCCTTGATTTAAAATTTATTTTCTCGGGCTTATAATCATGGATTACAGCTCTGATAATAAAAAATGAAGAAAACGAATAATTCAATATATTAATAAAAAACAGCAAATTTTAATAAAACACCCTTTTTATAGCTTAAAATAATAATCTTAATTGAGTACAGGTATATTAATTAAAAAAGGGCTGATTTTGTAAAAACGCTCATTCTATAGCTTAAATAATAATCATAATTGAGTACAGTTATATTAATCAAAAATGGACAGACACTCCTCATTTTTGATTATTATATGGCCTAAATGGAGCTGTTGTAAAATGCTCAAAAATTGAGAAATTCTTGCTCCATTGATTTTTGTCGTTTAATGGAGCAAATTTTACTCAATCGGGAGAATGGCTGTTTGAAGTCAAAAATATACCCCGTTTGATTATTATTTTTCTCAATAGATTTAAGCGTGTAAAGTTTAATCATATTTCAATTCAAAATTGCATGCGTTTCAGCAATGTTTTTTTCAGATAACAATTTTATTTCTGGATTTTTTCGGCAAAGAGTTGGTTACTTGTCGCTTAGTTTATAGCTAGCATATTTCTTTTACTAAAACAAGTAGAACTCATAAAATTGCTATATTCCCACGTATTTTTCGAAATTGAAAATATATTGAAATCAATATAAAGTCACACATGAACTGCATTTATGACTGATGAATACATAATTTATTTTGCTCCAATTGCATAAAAATGTATTTTTCATAACAGAGAGGATAATTTCTAAATAAACTTATTTAATCCTTAAAGTATCACTCCATTCTCTTTTACTTTTCGTTCATGATGTAGTATTAAATAGTTTTTAAGTGGACAAAATCATTATGTTTTGATTTTTAAATATTTTTAATTTATTTTTACTTATTATTGGATGTTAAGCTTTAGTAAAAAGGTTTTAGGAATGTTTTCCTCGAGATTTTTTCCTGAGTCAATGAAAAACAAAGTGTGCAAAAGCAGATGTCAAATAAACACACAAAAATCTCCAACTTGTATTTTACGATTCATGAAAAAAATGCATTTAATGAATAATAAAATAATTTTAACTTTTAACAGTAACTGTTAAAATAATTTTAACAGTTAAAGTATTATGGTTGCCAAAATCATAATTATTATTAATATTATCATAATTACAGCATAAATATTTTTTGTTTATTTATCAGTTTAAATCTTCAGCTAAAGTACTAGCTTTTTATTCTTCTGACTAATATTTTAAGTATTCTTCATTGAAAATGAAGAGGTGAATTTAACACAATAGTGATTTTTCTCACACTTTGCGAAGAATACCACATTTATCACAACTATCCTCAGATAAATCTTCATAAGTATTTCAAATGTCACAAGCTTTACTATATTTTTCACGTTATTGGTAATATTTAATTACTTGAAACTTTTTTTAATATTGGTATTAAAAAAAAAGACTTTCAGCCATGTTTCAAATAAGACACGAAACATAAATGTCAAATCTGCAGTATTAATGACAAGTATGATATATCGATGTTTCAAAAACTTCGCTGGAAAAAGATTTTAAATTTCTTTTTTATCAATAAACGTAATAAAATAAGAAAAGTGGTAGTATTTTATGCTTTACAACGAAATATATTCTCCTAAGAAAAAAAAATAACGCATTAGACAGGATAATACACTCTAAGACATCAGCGCCTTGCGAAAGTGAGAATGTTTATTTTTCAAGTTTATATGTATTTTCCTCGAGTACACCTTTTGCCGTTAGGCTTTCTCCATTAGATTTATGCCTATAATGCTAAGAATAAATTTATTTTTTGAAGAAGAATATAGTAAAAGATAGTTTAATTTATGAATGTAATTTTTACGTTAGAATGTTTTCTCTAACAAATATATTTTAAACTCATCGAAGAACACAACTTAACTCTGAGCGATTTCATATTTTTATTTGATAAAGTACTGCTAAAGTATGATGTACTAAATGGGTTTATTTTAAAGATAAGAAAAAACTGCAGGAGCAACGGATATTATTTTGAAAATGGCATAGCTAAAGGAAAGTTCAATCTTTAATTTTTAATAATAAAATCTTGCATACTTAATATTGAATCAATATTTACTAGACTAGAACAATTGAGTAAGATATATTAAAATTAAATAACGGTACTCGTGTGCTAATAAACACTAATAAAATTGCGTTTCACCCATATTTAATAACAATTCTTGCTCATTTATCTCATTCAAAATAACATTTCAGAGGACTGAATTTATTTTTCCATTATCCAATTTAGAAAACTAAGTATTCAGACAGATTTTAAATCTGTCAGAGAATCATAGTAATTTTTTAGCATTGTATTTGAGTACGGCTGGCACTAACTTTTCGAGCCGATTGTTATAAAAAAAAGCCTGGGTATCAATTTTATCCAGCTTATACAGTAAGGCATAAATTTAGAAATGGTCAGAAATTTTAATCCATTCTTCCTTATGTGATTGAGATCAATTATTTTTAGATTCTAAAATAATTCCCGTTTTTCCCGTTTTCTAAGTCGAATATTCTGTATTTCAGTTTCTTCATTGCTCGTTTTTCTGATTGATAAAAGAAATGTTTTAATTTCTCTCATGTCCACCACTTAACTGTAAAAATGTGTGATTTATTTCTAAATTAACTCAATTAACTGTCGATGTTTGGTATGTTCAATATTAATTCTAGGGGGACTGCGTGTTTTTCTGGTGCATCAGGTAGAAGGGTCGCTAGTTCTGTAAGTGTTTTTTAAGCTTTTTTCAATAAAAAATCTAGTATTTAGTGTAATAGTGCAATGATGTAATCTCTAAGTATGAACTCAGTATTCTTCTGCACGGTTTCTCGATTGTCACCACTATCCCTTTAGAACGCTACTGCTACAATTTCTAACTGTGCAACCGAGAACTTAATCCAATTGGTTGGTGTAGTTGTCCGGAATTAGGTGGATCTTTCAAATGAGATGATACTAGGACAGTTCACGACTGTGACCGAGGTAGCATTATACCGGTGTATCTCGAGTAGGTATTCGGAAGCCTTCAGCAATTTAATTATCGAAGGCCCTACAGAAAATGTTACTCTTGAGTATTCAATACCCATCATGATTTCCGATATAAGTACAACATCTAATAGCTTTCTAGTAATCTTCACAAAAATTCAAAATAAGGGAAAATATCCTCTCGTTAATTTTTATAAAGGTACGCTTTTTAAATTTTTATACAAACCCCATAAAAATTGACCCCCAATTTCTAAAATGTGTCCCATATACTAAAGAGATGATACAAAAATTTTCAGCATTTCATCATGAAATGTCTCAGAAATATCTTTAAACAAAGATAAATGAGCCCAGGACTAACATGAATTTGAGAGTAAACGTTTACTGCTAGAGTGAAAAAAAAATGATTTTCTTTCGTAGTTACTCTTAAGGCCCCTGAAATATTATCCTGCTTCGTGATTTTTTTCCATTCGAAAACTATTGATAAATGGTTTAAGAAAGCATATAATAAGTTCACATGTCTCACACTTTTTAGGATATAACGCTCAAATTTTATACATAACTTCATAACTTCATAAGTATATAGAGTACATTTACGTATTGAAAGGTTTTTTAAGGTTAAGAGCGGTCGCATACAACTTTAAAAAGTGTAGCATTTTAAAAATTAACGAGATGACTTTTTTCTTAAATCAAACATTCCTCCTGGCTCATTTTGAATATTTTTTTAAAATTTGAATTATCTAATATTTCTAGTAGATAAAGAATTAAAGCATACTACGTTTTTGAGAAACCCTGTATATTTTAAATAAACATATACGATAATGTCGAGGTTTTAATTGGCCTGCATATCAATTTTTAATTGGCAAGTTTGCATTAAACATCGTATCTTCATCTAGGAAGCAACATTTCTTCTTGTTTGTCATCTGTAAATTCTTTCATGGCTCACACTCACCCTCTTGTTTTTCGTTAGCCAACAATCTGAGTAAATCCGCGTACTAAAGTATAATCCCAGCTCTTTCTTTTGTGGCGCAAAGGGAGAGAAAATTCATAATAAAATAGCAATACATTATTTAAAAATAAATCATATAATTAGACGGACTTCACATAGTTCTGACTGTTAAAATTCTTCCTAAGCTTCATTTAGTCATTAATGGATGCTAAAATCTAAGATGAATGATAATCGGGTTAGATACTCAGCAGCTTTTATAGGCTATTCTATGACCTTTAAACTGGTTTCAAAAATTAATCTGCATAACTTAATTCACATAAATATGATTTAGTGTCAGCACAAATCATATTAATACTAAGACAATAAGTAAAACACCTTGCATGAAATAACTGTGTAATTCTCGCAAAATATGTTTGGAAGGTTATCGCTGTATCAGTGCTAAAATTCTATGGATAAAAGTGAACAGTGAAATGGGCCTACATTAGGAATGCGCATTTACTCTAATTGCGCTTTTAACAACGCGTTACGTAATCGCTTCCCAAATGCAATTAAAAGACAATGAAACACGGTTATACAGGGAAAGCAACAGTATATATAATTGCTACCTCGTAATTTGCTGTATTGTTAAAGGTTTTGTTTGATAAGATTGCAACTGAAAATTTGCTCGACTCTCCGTTAAGATGCTCTTAGGTAAAAGTGTTTTGTAAAGCACCGAAAATGGAACCAGTGATATAGTATTGCTTTTTCTAAAGACCTTTTTTGGAAAAATTATATAGTTGAGTAGAAGAATCTAATTAAAATAAATTCTCAGAGCCAGTTGAGCACTAAAAGATCTGCGTGTCTTGACTGTGTTATTTAAAAAAAAAAAAATAAACAAAAATAACGCAAACATACCCCGATTCAAAACTGATGATTGTTGTTGAACTTGGCAGCCGTGATAATGGCTACTCGGTAGACTCTCATTACTTTTAAAAAAGCCATATTTGGAAATTTCATCTACATCATGTAGTGTAATGATTTGTATATCTACTTATATAATACGCTAACGTATTCGGTACCAAAATCGACGATATTTCCACGCTGAGAACGGCAACAGATAGATGTAAACATTAGTGTAATAACATTAAATCATGTGCAAAAATTAAAATTCACAGCTCAATGACGTTAAATGAAGCAAGCATATGTCACGGAGTAGCTAGTTTACAAAACAACAATAATGTATATACAAAAATGCATGATCTTTCGGACTTTTTCTCAGCTTTAAAATACCGAATTTACAATACTTGGCGCATTAATCGCCCATCTAAAAAATATCACCATGCATCGGGCTAAATCACATTTTATCCATTTGCTGTTTCAACATCCGCTTTTATGATTACACCCAAAATGTGTAGCATTCCTAAACTTAATAAATTTATTGACAAATATTGTTAAAGCAAAGAGACAGATTTTCGTTGAAATGAGTCCAAAAATTTAGTCAACACTGCCACTGAGTATAAAAAACAGTTAGGAATCGAGCGGCTAGTTTACAAAAATACATTTCCTTCAAAGAAAGTCCATAATTCAAGATGTCAAGTTCATGGTTATAGCACTGTAAGAAGTACTGAAGAGCCTTTGATTTATACTTGTACATTTGAGCGGTCTTCGTGATAATTAGGGAAGCTTCGAAGAATGAAGTCACTGTCATATTTAAGACATTTTACATGACATTATTCAAATAGTTTAAAATTTTAATTGTACTTCAATATTGTACGTACAATTTTTACGTACAATTGTACGTTGTGCGTACGTGCGAGGACGTGTGTAAGGACGTACGTGTATTCAATTTATTTATCTGTAAATTCTCAACTTTTACTTTGATAAAAGATTTAATATTTACTCCTTTAGAAGCATGCATCTCTTGTTTCTCCGAAATAATTATTTACTTCTTGAAAGATCAAGTTAGACTGTTATAAGAAAATGTACTTTTTTTCCCATCAAAGTTGGATGGGTGACGCTGAAGCCCACTAATTTCAAACACGGCAGGGTGTAGAGAACCCCTGACGGCGCAGAGCTTTACCCCATAGTAACAAAGTCTGAATGACGTCGTCAAAACTTTCTTAAGGGGTTTGGTACAATTTAAAAGTGATGAAAAAAAATGCTTTCATGTACAGAATGGTTATTATTAAAGTGCTCTATAAAAAGGGTTGTACAGCAAAATGGGTGAAGAGATTGCAACCATATTAGATGCGTAAACTATAAACGTGATGCGCTGGAGGAATTAAAAGAATACCGGAGTGACTCCACTCGACTTTCGGAACGCTTACGATTAAGATCATTGCCAAGAATTAAATTTTAATTGATGAATAATTCAAACATATATACCAAATTGAAGCTCAATCGAATGCGCTGTTTAAACGCTATCGTACTTTCAAGAATTTCTCCCCATATGCCGTAATGTAAAAGAACTCGTTGTCGTAGCCCTGTAGAAAAACTATAAGTCCTATGAACATCAAAATCAATACCGGTCTTGCGATGGTAGTTTATAATATATATACCCAATTTGAGCTCAATCGAATGCACCGTTTAGGAGCTATCGTGTCAACTGACATACACACACACACACACACACATACATACATACATCTCATAAAAATAGCATCAGAAGACCTCAAAACGTGAAAATACACCAAAATCTCGAAGTCGAATTTTTTCACGATTACAATACTTTCCTTACATGGTACATGTTCAGAAAGTAAAAATAGTTGAAAACATTTTCCACTTGGTGGCGCTTTGCACTTAAAAACAGATATTTAACAATGGAGGAAATTAAATCGAAATGTACAAACACATTCAACATTTATTCAATAGATTTTGAACATTTATTAACCAATGTGAGACCCATCTTGAGCTTATACAAAATGCCATCTAGTGGACATTTTTGAAACTAAACTTTTGAGAAAACTTCCTTGAGTGCATCTTGCGTAGAGTTCATATTCCAAAGTTTGTGGCAACGAGTTTCAGCTGCAGAATGTTGTTTATGAAGGCAGTTTAATTATAACCATACTGAATACGATTACATATTTAGATAAATAATTATGTATTTATTTGTAAGAAATTTTGTATATCACTGCAACCGCTTTTCCTGTTTACATTAATGTTTTCAAACCTTTTCCAAAATTAATTAAAACATTTTCATTAATTAACGGATCATATAATAACTTCCTTTCACTATGCGGATCATTACGCACATAATGAATTTTTTATATATAGATAAGTACGCATCTTCAATATACACTCTATAACAAAAAAATCGACGCACCAAGAAATGCTTTGAAATTTCGTATGCATGAATGTTCTGAACAGATATGCAAATGATTCAAATTTGGTGTCCAATGAATGAATAGTTTGATCTCTAGCGCATCGGAACATCGCATCCAGCAGACGTATATAAGGATCAGTTCTTCAACGGTTGTTAAAACTTTCGGTTTAATTGCGATTCAGATGACCTTTCAACAACTCAAAAAATGCCTCGCTGCAGGATTTGTGCTCATTACGAGTAACTGTCAGAGTTTGACAGAGGTCGTATCATTGGATTGAAAGAGGCCGGTTGGACTAATCGGAGAATCGCTCGTTATTTGAGTCGAAGCGATGCGACGATTCGAAGATGCTGGCAAGGATGGGTGGAAAATGGCAGAGTGCAGCGTCAGGATGTTAGTGGTCGACCTAGGGTTACAACAGATCGTGAGGACAGAGTGATGGTCCGATCAGCTGTCACAGCGCCTTCTTCATCTCTATCAACCATCAGACGTTCAACCCAAACACCAGTGTCCATCATGACCATTCACAGATGGTTGAGAGAGCGAAATCTACACTCGCACCGACCGTTACGCCACCTGCCACTCACGCCGGCACACTGCCGAGCCAGATTAAAGTGGTGCAGTGCTCGATCAGGTTGGAATGATGCCGACTGGGGACGTATAGTCTTTAGCGACGAATCCCGCTTCCAACTGTGTCCTGACGATCATCGAAGACGTGTTTGGAGACGCACAGGGCAGTGGGGGGGGATCCTGCTTTCACTATTGCACGCCACACCGGCCCTCAACAAGGCATTATGGTCTGGTGTGCCATTTCCTTTGACAGCCGGACCCCTTTGGTCGTCATTAGAGGTACACTTACTGCACAGCGGTACGTGTACGACATCCTAAGACCTGTTTTGCTACAGTTCCTTTTGCAGTGTCCTGGCTGGTTTTTCAGCAGGACAATGTCAGACCACATACGGCTCCTGTTGCTCTAAACTGTCTGCAAACTTGTCAAACTCTTCCTTGGCCTGCCAGATCGCCAGATCTCTCTCCCATCGAGCATGTCTGGGATATGATGGGAAGGCGATTGCATCTGGCACGGACTTTTGATGACCTCGTTCGACAATTGGAGCGAATTTGGCAGGAAATACCGCAGGAGACCATCCGGGAGTTTTATCGGTCTATGCCACGCCGTGTGGCAGCTTGTATCCAGGCTAGCGGCGGGTCAACACCTTATTGAACTTGTTACTGTAACTCTGAAATAAATTATTGAATTGTTCTGAAATTTTAATCATTTACTATTTTGTACATTGTCTTCCTATCCACCAATTTTCGTCTCAATCGGATACCTCCTTCTTGGTGCGTCGATTTATTTGTTATAGAGTGTAATTATAGAACAGTTTAGTTATATATTATGAGAGTGTGTGTAGAAGTCTATACAGTCGTTTACAAAAGTATAAGACCACAAAATATTTTTTTTCTATTTAGAAATTAAAGAAATATTTCAGTCAAAATAAAAATATTCTATGTTAGAACATCAAGTTTTAAGTGAAATGCAGTAACTTACATAAATGAAATTAATTCAGAAAAAAAATAAAACATCAATGTAACAAACAGGCGTCTAAAGAACTGTTACAAATTTTTGACCACATGTAAAAAAAAGACAGTTTTCTCAAATTTAGGAAGAAGTTGCTCCACCGTTGCTCTGTATAACTTGAAACACATGATTTGGCATAGAGTTAATTAGTGTTTTAAGGATCGATTCAGGAATATTATCCCATTTCTCCATAATCGCCATTTCTAATTCACATGTTGAATGATATTGTTTGTTATTTTCATATACTTGGCGAGACAAATAACCCCACAAGTTTTCTATAGGGTTTAGGTCAGGGCTTCGACTCGGCCAGGGTAAAACATCAATCTTTTCTCTCTTAAACCACTCTTTTGTTGATTTAGATGCATGGCAGGAAGCATTATCTAGTTGAAATTTCCATTTTGCAACTCCTAAAAGTGGTTCGAAGATTATCAGGCTTCAAAATAACATCCTTTGGTAACTGTCCGAGTTCATTTTCCTATCAACTCTTTGGAGATCACATTTTCTTGCATATGAAAAAGCGACCCACACTATAACAGAACCGCCTCCCATCTGCCTACTAATGAACTCGCGAGACTTTTGCCTTAAATCATGCCAGTAGTAATTATATCCGTCTGGACTATCTAATTAAAGTTTTTCTTGTCAGAAAACAATATATTTTTCCATTCAGAGTTCCAAGACATGACATTCTTTGTCCACTTGAGTCGAGCTTCTTTGTGACATATTATTAGTTGTGGTTTTCCTTTTAATTTGCGACGAACAACATTAGCATTAGATTTCAGACTTCGCCACACGTTTCCATGCGATGCCTTTTTAGTTATCTGTTGAGATAACTAAAAAGTAGTTAGTTGTACTGGCTTTTTTTTCGTATCGAGTTTGGCAATTCATCACCATCTGATAACTTCTTTTTACGACTAGATCGTTTACGCGTCCCATACAGTTCTTTTTTACTTAAAACACTATGAGTTGCAGTTTTAGGGCGAGTAAGAATCTTACTTATTTCACGCTCAGATTTTCTTTTAAATTGTAGAGCCACACTCTTCTCACTTCTGTTTCAGGCAGTTCCCTTCGACGAGGCATTTTAATAAAAAATTCAAAGAATTAGATACAATTTATAATTTATGCGTTTTAACCTTTTTTCCAAAATTTTAGATTTTTTCTGGTTACAGTTAAAGTCTGACTTAAGAGCAAAATCGCCTGCTTTTTTAATAACATAAAAGTGGTCTTATATTTATGAAACAGCTGGTTTAGGTAAAATCGTTTGGCATGAAACAATAAATTATTCTAATTTTCTTTCCTTCAGCTAAGGAAACATTTTGTAGTTACTTCTTTTCCTAAATTCACTTTTAAATGAAAACTAGCATATTCTTTGTTGAAAAAAGGTTAAATTTTGAGTGATCTTGTAACAGACTTTAAACTGATATTTATGTGTGTTAAGCAGACCTCAGTGAACCACACTTTTGTAATAGTAGCTTTAAATCTGTTAATTAAAAATTTATAATTAATTTTGAAAACTTTTGAAGAAATTCATGTAAGCAGAAATTGAAATTGTATAGATATAAAAAAATTCTTACATGTAAATAAATTATTTCTGTAAATATGAGATCATGTGCATGAAAACAATTTTTTCGATTATTATCAGCCTAAAGATTTTTTCAACATATTACAGAGGAAAAAATACAATTTTCAACATAAATATCGTCGAATTTATGTTGTTGGGTGATTGTGATGAATCGAATAAGTTAAGAATGCCTTAGAAATGTTTTTTTTAGATGTTAAACGGTGTTTATGCTCTTTTTTGAAGTGAAATATACTGGAAAATCTGCATAGTGGCTTGTCCCACTAGTGACTCACGTGTAGCATGCTTTTTATAAGTTCAGTCTCATTATTTTGCTTCAGAAAATGTTCCAACATTTTTGATTTATTCAAAAAAGTACGGTATGAAGGAAAAGCGAAGAGAACAGTGAAAATGAACAAGTTTATTTTGATAAGCAGGTACTTTTGTATATGAATATTTTGAATGGGATTGTGCAGTTTATGAAATCAGAAATGTGTGGAATTAACGCATTTTCTCTGAAGCAGTATTTATAGAATTGAATTTATTTAATGAATTTCAGTGCTGAAAAAAAGTAGAAAAATGAATATTTTAGAGCCGCGTTATCATAACATATCATTACACATATTTAAATAAATCCACTGCAAATAAATATTTTTTACGATAACTTAATGATTAACACATCTATTAACCGAATTGCATATGACTTAATTAGAATGCACTTTATTAGTTACTATCAAATAAGGGATGATTTGCAGAAAAGGGAATTTAATAAACATTTAGCTGTCATTTTGTAAATTAGATGTTAACCATATGCTTTTCATCGTGTCATATTACCGCTTTGACACAGTGACACCTGTTTCAAAATCAGAGCATCATAATATCTCGCGTAATTCTTGGCGAATAGTTGAACATCTGCTGCACTGTCCTCGTTTACATATATTTTGCGAAGCATCAAGCTCAGAGAAGCAGAGAAAATTTATAGCGCAAGTGCGGGCATTTTGTAATTGACATTATAGTGCTAGTGAGGACCGGGCTTTAATTGCAATCACACATGGGTTGAGTTTTTGATGTGGACGCGTTATTGCAATTTTCTATCACACAATTTGAGGGAGCAGCATTTCACGTTAAACATAGAGCAATTTCTGAAATTGGTTGAGTTGAATTTGAAGTTATTTACACAAGCGACTGAGGTCATTTTATTGATAATTTATCAACAGTTCTAAGGCGACTGAAATATAATGCTGTTTTAGAGCATGTCAAGGTTTTGCTTAGCCAACATTACACAAGGTAATAATACATCATGTGGCATGAATGTGCGCTTGAAAGCATAAATAATCTATAAGACGGGATTTTCGAAAAAATTTAACTTATTGTTGTAGGAGTTGAAATGTTCTTTTTACATATAGGGAATGGTGGCCCAAAATATCCTAGAGTGGAAAACGATCCACATATGTTATCTTCTAGACAGGCAATGCTATTATCTAGGTAACACATAAACGAGTTGTGCCGAGTGAAGAAGAAGCAACGATATTTAAGCGATCGGTGTATTATTTCCCTGAGTAAAATTCTTCAAAAAACTGAGTTTTATCATATCTATCATAAGGTAAGCACTAACTTTCCTATTTATTTCGAAATACAGGCTTTAAAGTATAGAAATATGACTTAGTTTACTGAATAAAGTAGGTTTTCAGATGTGAATCACACTTGTTAATTTGTTAGTTATATTTCTTGGCGTGTACCAGCAATATGACCTGAAGTGGGCAGCCATCCTGCCGGGCAAAATGATCCATCGACTGAAGAAACACCAGTGCTGGGTCCTAGTCATCATGACAGCCCTTTAGACGTTCTCAAAATGTGTGATTCCCAGTTACATTATTTAAATTATTTCTGCGTTTATTGTAAGCCAAAATTTTTGAATTATAATTTTGAAATGATCCATTTTATTCTTTGTGACACTTTTTTATTTTAAAATTTTCATAAAATAAATAATTGCATGCTATTTGATTCTAAAACTTCTTTTATTTCACTATGCATCGTCATAATTACATTTATATCATTTTTATTTTTGCCAATAAAAAGGAATTTACAATTAGTTTTGAATGAAGGACCATTTTGCCCTTGGATGCGGGTAAAATGATCATTTGGACACAGTTTAAAAATTCTATTTTGTTATCACTTAGTATGGGTTTAAAATATTATTAAAATTCATTTATGATGCAAAATATAATGTAAAATACTGTGGCAGAGGGCCAAAGTTTTATTTACCATTTATGACATTTTATGCAATTTTTCTTCTAAAAGGGATCATTTTGGGCCACCTTCCTCTACCTTTCAAAGAAAAAGGAGATATACAAAATATTCTTTCCAATGACTTGACACAAAGGATTAAAAAAAGAGCCGCGAAACATTGTCCGAGGAGCGGCCTTGCTTTCTGCGGAGTGGCCTTGCATCTGAACACCTCGTAGATCCGTTAGTAGTATCGCTTTTGAGCAAGCTTCCCTTTTCATTATTCTCCAGAATCGCAAAGTGGACAAACAGGCTATGTTGAAATGCCTCTGTGGTGAAGAACAGTGGTCAGGTTATCATGCCCATTAGGTAGGCGAAAGGAAGCAAGAGCATGGTGTGTTGATTTATGAAGTACTAGCTGAAGTGCCCGTTCTTCGCACGGAATGGATATTGTTAAACCAACAAATACAAATGGAAAATAAATAAATATTAAAAATACTTTGGTTATCGAATTAATCGACCACAAAAACTGTTTTACAATATTTCTTAGGCATTACGTATTCTAACTATACTCCACCTTTATTTATACGAATATAGACACGAGTATTCCAATTAAATAAACAGTAGGGCTAGGCAATTTCTCGACAAAGATGGAACATATTGCCATGTTGAATCCAGTTGTGGGAAATAAATTTTTTATACCAAATTTGCCGATAAATCACAATAAAAAATGTCGGACCTTGGCGATTTTTTCATTTGATCTGTCAACCCTTGAGAAGTGATTCTCCCTTCCACCAGGTAGATAAAAATCTTGTCTGAAATTAACAGCACTGAAGAGTTAAAAAATACTTGAAAAAGATTTTTCTGTCAAACACCCCCTATTCATGTCGATTTCTACAAAAATCTTGAAAAGGATTTTTATGAGTTTCCTTCCTTGCAATTGAATGCAATATTTTTTGTGGCTATCTCTATTTTCCTTCGAAATATGAGGACAAATATGAAAACAACGTTTTGAGCCCTTATACCAGTTTGGACACGGAAGCTAAGAATCCCTGAGAATGCCTTTTAGACATTCGTATTCGATATATTTTAAAGCAAGAATTTTATGGACTTTGAGATATGATTTCAAATTTCAAAACAAGGATTGGCCCTCTTATTCACGTTTGGATGAAAACTGAAAAATTCTAAAAATGACATTAAGGCTTTTGTGTTATCTATATTTTTATGGAAGAATTTTAGGCTATCTCTTTTTTCTCTGAGATATCAAGGGAAATATGAAAAGAACGTCAAAGAACGTTTTAGCCCTTACCCCCGTTTGGGTGCGAATTCTAAGAAACCCTGTAAAACTATTTTTAAAAATTTCTATTAATTACATTTTAAAACAATAATTTTGCGACTATCTCTTTTTTCCTCTGAGATATCAATTAAAATGTGAAAAGAACGTCAAAGAATGTTCTGGCCCCTTACGCCCGTTTGGGTGTGAATTCCAAAAAATCCTGGAAAGGATTTTTAAGTGTTTCTGTTAGTTGTATTTCAAAGCAAGAATTTTATGGTTATCTCTCTTTTTCTTTGCGATATGAAGGAAAAAGTGAAAAGAACGTTTCGGGCTTCCACCCCCGTCTGGGTAGGAATTTTTAAAAATCGCTTCTTAAATGACACCTTGGGTACATAAACTATAAGCTCCTAAAATTTCATGTCTGTATTTCCGGAAGATTTTGCTGGGCGATGATCGTCAGTCAGTCAGGACATCTCCCTTTATATAGAGAGACTAGCTGAAGTACCCGTCTTTGAAGGGTTAATACTGAATGCAAATTTCCAAAAAGCAAGAACTTTCTTCAGCATTGTAGAAGTACACAGAATGGATATAGTATGTTGCCAAAGTAAAGAAAGCGAAGCTATAATTTTTATGTATTGTTAAAATATTACTGGTTAGAGAGTAACTCAGTAATATCATTTGATTCGCTTTAGTCGTAATTATGCGCGAACGAATATTTACGCATATTGAAATAATTTTCGCAAAATATAAAAATTTAATCAATATTTTTGAAAAATTGGAAGCCCAGAATGTAAGCTGAGTGACAACCTATCATGTCACCAAATTTCTTCTCATTCGCTGCAGTCTTTATTTCGTGATGCTGGAACAAAATTTCAGCATTTAAAAAAAGATTTTCAGAAAATCTCAAAATGTAATAAAATTTTTTTTTAATTCAACGCATATAAATTAAGATTAACAACTACCCATCGTATCGCCAAATTTCGTATCATTCGTATTAGTCAATATTACGTGATGCTTGAAGAAATATAAACGTATTTTGAAAGAATTTTCACAAAATCACAAAATCTCATAAAAATGTTTTAAAAATTGGACACCTATAGATTATGTTCAGCAACTATCTATCATGTGACTAAATTTCATGTCATTCGCTTAGGTCTTTATTACGTAATGAGTGAACAAAGCTTCACTCAGTTTTAAACGATTTTCGCAAAATCTCGAAATCTGATCGATTTTTTTTAATTAGATGCTTATAGTTTAAGGTGAGTGACGACCTATCATTTCACCAAATATAATTTTTTCACCTTTGCAGTTATTACGTGATGTGCGAACACAAATTTAAGCAGTTTGAAACTATTTTCACAAAATCTCAAAATCTAATCAAAATTTTTAAAAAATTGACGCCTATGTTTTAAGTTGAGTGACCACTAGTCATGATACCAAATTTCATTTCAACCGCTTCAGTCGTTTTTACGTGATGCTCGAACACGAATTTACGCAATTTGAAACGCTTTTTCCAAAATTTCAAAATCTAATCAAGATCTTTTAAATCGGCGACTATGTTTTAAGTTGAGTGACCACCTATCATGACACCAAATTTCACATCATTCGCTTCAGTCGTTTTTAGGTGATGCTTGAACAAAAAAAGCAAAAAATGACAGAAAGACAGAACGGCAGACAAACTTTTTTTGAGGGTCGCACCGGATTCACAAGTGCTTAAAACGGATAGAAATCGCAAAATTTTCTAATTCCAAGAAATGTACAGAGAAAAGTCTAATTTTATTTATATAGATTAGCACTATTTATTTTCTCGGTTAATTTATCTATACCACTTTAATTTGAGGGTGAACTCCTGTCCCACTAGAAAAAAAAATAAAAAAGCTTTCTCGGTGCGACACTGAACATGGGGCCCCTAGGTAACATTTGCTACAGGCACCTTGCTGTCTTAATCCGGCACTGCATATATGATTTTTTAAAATTGGCAGTGTAATGAAGGTGAAAGTAGTTTTACAGGCAAAGAAAACAAATATTTTTCACATATATGATTTTTCAACATTGACAGTGTAATGAAGGTGGAAGTAGTTTTAGAGGCATAGAAACCAATAACTTTTCACACACGTATATGCCTTTTCATCATTGACAGTGTATTGAAGGTAAAAGTAGTTTTACAGGCATAGAAACCGACTATCTGATGTACCTGTTCTTCGCATGGAACGGATATTGTAAAAACAACAAATACAAATTGAAAATAACTAAATAAATATTAAACATACTTATAGATTTAGTTGCCTACAAAAACTGTTTGAAATATTCGTTAAGCATATTTTAACTATACTTGATTTTTTAAAATACGTTTTGGAAGGTATGATCCACGAGTGCGCTGTATTTGTATTTCTTGTTCCATAAAACACTTATTAAATTGAAATCGATATTCAAATAGCCCACTAAAATTGTTTTAAAATCCTCGCTAGACATACTATTGCAATTCACCTTTATTTACACGAATATGGACAGCGGTATTCCAATTAAGTAAACAGTAGGGGTAGGAAATTTCTCGACAACTATGGAAGATGTGGTCAAGATGAGTCCAGTTTTGGGAACTTATTATTTTTATACAGAGCTTGCCGATAAATCACAAAAAAGGAGAACCTTGGAGACTTTTCACATTTAATCTGGGAACCAGTGAAAAGTGATTCGCCCTTTCTCCAGGTAGACAAAAATTTAGCCTGAATTTAACAGCACTCTAGATGTAAAAAAAGACCTCTTTTATCTACTACCTCCCTATTGAGGTCGATGTTTCTTAAATTTTGAAAAAGATTGTCATGAATTTTTGTTCCTTGCAATTTAATGAAAGATTTTTTTGTGACTATCTCCATTTTCCTTCGAAAATGAGAACAAACATAAAAACGTTTTGGGTCCTTAAACCAGTTTGGACTGCGTATTTTAGTTTCTAAAAAACGGAGAAACTAAAAATCCCTGGGAATGACTTTTTGGAATTCATGTTTTCTGCATTTTAAGGTAATAATTTTATGGCCTTTGAGATATGACAGCAAATTATTAACCAAATACGTTTGCTCCCGTTTTGAGAAATTCTATAAAATCCTAAAAATAACTTTAAGGCATTTGTGTTCTATATATTTTTATGGAAGAATCTCCGGCTATATCTTTTTTTCCCTCTGAGATATTTAAGGTAAATGTGAAAAGAACGTGAAAGTACGTTTTGGCCCCTTACTCCCGTTTCGGTGCGAATTCTAAAAAATCCTCAAAATGATTTTTAGGTACTCCTGTTAGTGACATTTTAATGAAAGATTTTTATGGCCATCTCTTTTTTCCCTTGAGATATTAAGGGAAACGTAAAAAGAACGTTTCGGGCCTCCACCCCCATCTGCGTAGGAATTTTTAAAAATCGTTTCTTAAATGACGCCTGGGGCACAAAAACCACAAGCTCCTAAAATTTCAAGTCTGTATGCAGTAGATTTATCTGGGCTATGATCGTCAGTCAGTCAGTAAGTATATATTCCTTTATATATAGAGACTAGCTGAAGTACCCGTTCTTTGCACGGAATGGATATCGTTAAACCAACTAGTACAAATGGAAAAAAAGTAAATAAATATTGAATATATTTTGGTTATAGATTTAATCGACTACAAAAATTGTTTTACAATATTCATTAGGCATAGTCTAACTATAATTGATGATTCTTTTAAATACTGTTTGAAATGTGCGTCATAAACCGCGAGTGTGCAATATTTGTTTTTCTTGTTGCATAAAATACTTTTTCAGAATTGAAATCTGTATTAAAATCATCAACTAAAACTGTTTTAAAATCCCCGCCAGGCATATTCTAATACCCATTACATACAGGGATATAGACACCATTATTAAAATGAAATAGACAGTAGGATTGTGCAATATCTCGACAAATACGGAAGATATCGATAAACTGTCCAGTTTTGGTGATAAATTTTTGTATGCCACACTTGGCGATAAATCACCAAAATCCGCAAACCTTGGAGACTTTTCACATTTCATCTGATAGATCTTGAAAAGTGATTTGCCCTTTCGCCAGGTACGCAAAAGTCTTTAATTAATAGTCTATTAAAAGTCTGAAATTAATAGCACTGTAGAACTGAAAAAAAAACCAACAAAAAAAAAACGCGAAAAACAGTTTTCGTAAACCACACTGTATTGAAGCCCATTTTTAAAATCCTTTGTAAGGATTGTTATGAATTTGTGTTCTATACTTTTCAATGCACGATTTTTATGGTTATTGCTATATTTTATCTTCATTTTCCTTCGATATATGATGATAAGTATCAAAATAATGCTTTGGTCTCTCACACCAGTTTGGGCACGAATTCTAAAAAAAACCTGAAAATGATTTTAGGTATATGTGTTAGCTACATTTTAAAGCAAGAACTTTATGGCTGTCACTTTTTTTCTCTAAGATATCAAGGAAAACGTGAAAATAACGTTTTAGACCCTTAGCACCGTTTGGGTGCGAATTTTAAAAGATCCTGATTTTGATTTTTAGGTATTATTATTATTTGCATTTAAAGTAAGAATATTATGGCTGTCTCTTTTTTCCTCTGAGATATGACGGGAAACGGGAAAAGAGCGTCAAGGAACGTTTCTGCCAGTTACGGCCGTTTGGGTGCGAATTCTTAAAAAAACTATGAAAATTACTTTTATGTACTATTTGTGTTAGTTATATTTTAAAGCAGGAATTTTACGGTTGTCTCTTTTTTCGTCTGAGATATGAAGGAAAACGTGAAAAAAACGTTTCAGACCCTTACCACTGTTTTGGTGCGAATTTTAAAAACACCCGAAAATGGTTTTTAAGTAGTGCTGTTCGTTGCATTTTAAAGCAATAATTTTACAGCTATCGTTAATTTTCTCTGAGATATGAAGGGAAATCTGAAAAGAAACTTAAAGAGCATTTCGGCCCCTAACCCACGTTCTGTTGTGAATTCCCTAAAACAATGAAAATGATTTTTAGCTATTTGCGTTAGTTACATTTTAAAGCAAGAATTTTATGGCTATCTATTCTTCCTCTGATATATGAAGGGATATGTGAAAAATTCGTCAAAGAAGGGTTTGCCCCTTACACCCGTTTGGGTACGAATTGTAAAACAAGAATTTTATGGCTATCTCTATTTCCCTTTGATATATGATGGAAAATTCGAAAATAACGTTTCGGCCACTTATCCTCATTTCGATGCGCATTCTAAAGAACACTGAAAATGAACTTTTAAACATTTGTGAAAAATACATTTAAGCAAGAATTTTACCGCTATCTCTTTTTCCCCCTCTGATACATTAATATAAATATGAAACGAACGTTTTGGACCCTTACATCGATTGGGTACGAATTGTAAATCACCCTGAAAAATGATTTTTAGGTATTTGTGTTAGCTGCATTTTATAGCAAGATTTTATGGCTATCTCTTTTTTTTCTCTGAGATATGGAGGGAAATAAGAAAAGAGTGTTAAAGAACGTTTTTGCCCCTTACCCCCGTTAGGGTGCGAATTCTAAAAATCCCTGAAATTTATTTTTAGGTATTTGTGCTAGTTATATTTTAGAGCAAGAATTTTACGGCTGTCTCTTTTTTCCTCTGAGATATGAAGGAAATGTGAAAAGAACGTGAAAGAACGTTTTGGACCCTTATCCCTGTTTCGGTGCAAACTTTAAAAAACCCTGAATTTACTTTTAGGTATTTGTACTAGTTGCGTTTTAAAACAAGAAGTTTACGGCTATCTCCCCCCCCCCCCCCAGATATGAAGGGGAACGTGAAAAGAACGTTTTGGATCGCTATCCGCGTCTGGGTTCGAATTTTTAAAAATCGCTTCTTAAATGATGCCTTGGGCACAAAAGCGATAACCTCCTAAAATTTAATGTGTGTATCTCCGGTAGATTTGGATGTGCGATGATCGTCAGTCTGTCAGTCAGGACATCTTCTTTTATATATAGAGACTAGCTGAAGTATCCGTTCTTCGCACGGAATGGATATTGTTAAACAAAAAAATGCAAATAGAAAATAAATAAATAAATATTAAACATAATTTTAGATTTAATCGCCTTAAAAACTGTTTTACAGCAGTCGTTAGGCATATTCTATTTATACTTGATCTTTCTAAATACTGTTTGTAATGTGCATCATAATCCGCGAGTATGTCGTATTTGTCTTTCTTGTTCCATAAAAAAATTCTTTAAAATCGAAATCTATATTAAAATCCCCTACTAAAACAGTTTAAATTCTCGCGAGGCATATTCTGAGTATATTTCACCTTTATTTTCATGAATATAGACACCATTATTCCAATAAAATAAACAGTAGGGTTAGGCACTTTTCTTGACAAACAGGGAAGATACAGCTAAGCTGGCTCAAATTTCGGGAACTTAATTTTTTTATGCCAAATTTGGCAATAAATCACAAAAAAGTGACAAACCTTCGCGACTTTTTACGTTTAATCTGGCAAATCTTAAAAGTTCATTCGCCCTTTCACCAGGTAGACAAAAATTTTGTCTGAAATTAAGAGCACTCAAGAGCTAAAACACCTTTTTTTGGTCAACTACCTCTTTTTGAGGTCGAATATCTTGAAAAGGATGTTTATGAATTTGTGTTCTTTACATTTTAATGCAAAATTTTTAAGGTTGCCATAATTTTCGTTCGAAATATGTAGACAAATATGAAAACAGTGTTTTGGGCCTTACACCAGTTTATACACGAATACTAAAAAACCCTGAAAATGACTTTAGGTATTCGTGTTCCCTGCATTTAAAAGGAAGAATTTTATACCTATATAACCTTTTCCTTTCGAGTTACGATGGTAAACTTGAAAAGAAGGTTTTGGCCCCTTTATCCCGTTTTGATGCGAATTCTAAAAACTTCTGTAAATGATTGTAAGGCGTTTGTGTTCACTATATTTTTATGGAAGAATTTTAGGCAATGTCTTTTTCTTCTGATATAACAAAGGGAAATGGGAAAAGAACGTCAAAAAATAGATTGGTCCCTCACACCCTTTTGGGTGCGAATTCTAAAAAAACCTGAAAATGATTATTAGGTATTTCTATTAGTTACATTTTAAAGCAAGAATTTTGAGGCTATCTTTTTTTTTTCCTCAGCCGCAGATATTAAAGAAAATGTAAAAAGACCGTTGAAAAAGTTTTGACCCTTTACCCCCGTTTGGGTACGAATTCTAAAGAATCCTGAAAATGATTTTTAAGGGGATGGTGGACACCCAAATCATCAAAATTGGCCCAAAAAATGTGTTTTTTCTGTTTTACATACTAATATTCTACAGTTAAAGCTGAACCATGGAGAAAAAACCGCGTATGTCTACGGCAATTTTTAAAAAAGATATTAGGGTTTGAAAAAATTAAAAGGGAGAGTTAAATGTCCACAAAAATGCAAACAAACGCTTAAATAAACACGTCACAATTTTTATTGAACGTTTTACAAAATAAGCTAATATTCGAATGAAATTATTTTAAAAATATGTTTTGTTAAGGTAAAATCATAAATAAAATTATTCAGAAGAGACGGTATTAAAGGTAAATGGAAAATTTCACTTTAAACTGTATTTTCTCCAAATCATGTTTTTTGTGATTTTCTTGCCTTCAAAATGCTCCATGCGACTTAAGTTTGGTTGGAATTGTACAAAATTTACTACAAACATTTTTCTCATATATTACAATAAATCTGTGTATCCTTTCTAATATGGTCAAAATTTCGATTATGAAATTTCCCTTTTATTTACGAAAACTGAAAAGTTTCGGGAAAGTTTGGTATATATCCATGAAAATATTTCTAAAAAGTTAACTACTCGGTCGAATTAAAAACCAATACACAGACTTTTTTTAAATATATTTTTATGCTATTATAAAACAAAATTACAAAAAAAAGTTAAAATTAAAACGCATGGAGCATTTTTTCGAAACTAAAAAATTAATTAATTTTTAATTAATTACTAATATTTAAAAAAAATTTTTTTAATTTTTTCAGTTGTTTATAATGCTTTTAGTTTAATATATTAAAATACAAAATTTCATAATACTATCTTATTAAATAAAAAAGAACTTTTTAATGTCCACCATCCCCTTAAGCATTACAGTCAGTTACACTTTAAAGCACGAATTTTGTTCCTATATCTTTTTACTTCTGACATATAAAAGAAAATGTGAAAAGAACGTTGGAGAACGTTTTGGCCCCTTTCGGCCTCTTACCCCCGTTCGGGAGAGAATTCTAAAAAGCCCTGAAAACAATTTTTAGGTATTTCTGTTAGTTACATTTTAAAGCAAGAATTTTACGGCTGTCTCTTTTAGCCTCTGAGATATGAAGATAAGTGGGAAAAGAATTTTAAAGAACGTTCTGGCCCCTTACCCCCGTTTGGGGGGGGGGGGATTCTAAAAAACCCTGAAAATGATTTTTAGGTATTTCTGCTAATTACATTTTAAATCAAGAATTTTGCTACAATTTCTTTTTACTTCTGAGATATAAAATGAAATGTGAAAAGAACGTTAAAGAACGATTTGGCCCCTTACCCCCGTTCTGGTTGGAATTCTAAAAACCCTGAAAACGAATTTTAGGTATTTAATTTAGTTACATTTTAAAGCAATAGTTTTGCTCCTATCTCATTTTACTCCTGAGATATAAAATGAAATGTGAAAAGAACGTTAAAGAACATTTTGGCCCCTTAACCCCGTTCGGGTGCAAATTCTAAAAACCCTGAAACTGATATATAGCAATTTCCGTTAGTAACATTTTGAAGCACAAATTTTACGTCATCTCTTTTCTCTTCTGAGATATGAAGGAGAATGTGAAAAGAACGTTTTGGCCCCTTAACTCTGTTTGGATAAAAATTCTAAAAAACCCTGAAAATGACTTTTTAGGTATTTCTATTAGTTACATTCTAAAGCAAGTAAGTTGCTCAAAGTGGAGATTCTAACTTCATTTGTTATCGTATTAGCAATCAAAATGTTTTAGTACATCAGCTCTGGGCAGAAAGTATCATGAATTAAAAGAAAAGTCTGTGAGGTGAACTTTTGTAAATCTACAGTCATGTTATTTTCATACGACCAATCAGAGAGTACCTGGATAGCTTTGTACATTCGACTTTCAATATAGTTTTTTGCATCATGTTTTAGTGCTTCAGTCCAAATTACTAGATCAGGGGTGGCGAACCTTTAGGGATCAACGTGCCATTTTTTCTAAAGAAAAGTTTAATGAGTCCATAGACGTGCCGTCATATAATTTTGACTTAGTGATTATTTGGAAAATAATAAAACTAAATACTAACAACGCAAAACTCTTTACTAAAAAAAATTACGGTTATATGTGTAATTCATATTAAAATATGTATTATTTTTAATACAAATGCAAACCGTTTTGATCCGGGGCGTGCCCAAAATATTGTGTCTCGTGCCATCAATGGCACGCGTGCCATTGGTTCGCCACCTCTGTACTAGATGATGCTCAAATAACAGCATTCAATACCTGGTGTTGATTTAAAAGTTGAAACAAGGTCATTGACGTAAATGTTGAACAAAGTGTATTATATTTCTGAGGGATCTCAGTTAGCAAATTTAACCCTTTCGCTCCCAAGCTTTGATTTGGAATGCTTGTTCAAACTCCTAGAAACACCCGAAAAATGTTTTTGTTTGTTTTCCCCCACGAAACAAGTTTCTTTTGTGCCTGTGTAGATATATCTGTGTGAAAACAGGAGTGCAAAGAAGCAGTGGAGTGAAAGGGCTATCTTCCACCCTCTCCTCCCCTGAAGTATTTGCAAAGCACCTGCTCGTAAATACAGCTAATCACTGAAAAGGGGAGGGGGTAAAAATAGCAAACACGAGAAAGGGGTTGACACTTGTAAAAGGATGTTGCAAAGAGCTGGGAAAAGAGGCACCGTCCAGCCGTAAGGCCGGATATCTCGGAGCGTGCATTTTCGACGGGACGGGTGAATTGAAAGCGAAAGGGTTAAACGTTTCGAGAAAGAATATCCAAATTTAATACAGCAGATTCTTTGGCACATAAAAGCCCTGCTCAAATTTTTAAAAAATGATGTGAGACAATAACTCGGGAATTTCTGAAAAGGAACACCAATCGGAAATACCTTTCATCTATCATTGCGATAAGTAAGTCTTTTACATCAGTCCATAAAATAACACTTCATTACAATCAGATCTGCGCTGCGCATTCACATAAATTTCATTCAAAATATTTTTCATTTGTTTTCGAAAACCTATCATAAAATTTATTTCATATCAGAAATTCAAGCACACAGCATTACGGATGGACAGTGAGGGAGAAAACATCTATGTACAATAAAGAGATGTCAAGTGTTTCTTCAACGTAATGGTGCACGAGGCATTCGAATCCAGAATGTTGTTTTCTGGAAATGATAAAAGAAGATGCTCTTTTGAAATGAACTTCTGCTCCTTCTTCTATCATTGAAAAGCTGAATAATAAAGTGTGAGGCGTTCTTTCCCGCATAAATTTACTATGGTAGATCCATCGACGTAGAAGAACAACTTGATAGACTTTCCAACGCTAAAGAGTAACAGTTCTTGCTATCAATCGACCACCATGCTGTTGGCAGTGATGGCAAAGGCTGCACTTTTTCAGAGTTCGTATAGTCTATCTATTTGTCTTTTTATATCGATTCTAAAACAGAATTTTTAAGATATATGAGAGGGAAAGAAATATTTCCTGTTTGAAAATAAATTCTAAGCGCAAAGTCTTATTTGATATACATATTACTGCCAAATGAATTGCTGAAGCAAATAAGTCAACAAAATTCGCAAATAAGTCAACAAAGTCTTATTTGATATACATATGACTGCCAAATGAATTGCTGAAGCAAATAAGTCAACAAAATTCGCAAGATTAATTCAGTTCATACATAACTTAGTTATTCATTGGGATTATTTTGTGACGCTCTGTATAGAAAGATATAAATGCTGTACGCGCCATTTTAAATTGGTAAAGTGTCTGTCAATAATGTATATAAACTTTCGTGTAATCTATACGGTCTAACCCATGTACATAAATTATACAGTCGGAAGACAGATGCATTGGAAAATGAGAGGGGAATACAATATTCAAAACTCGGTATTTTTAAAAAACTCATGAAGTCTCATATTTTTATTCATTTTTAGTTTTCTGAATGAAGTAGAAAGGTTTCTATTCACTCCGATATAAAAAAAACTTAAATATTCTTTAAAATGCAAACACATTTGAATGCATTATTAACATTAAATTTTGAAGAAGTCAGAATAAAATTTTCATATTGATTTTTTTAATGGAGACAACAAAATAAAAAGATGAAATACATAATTTTTAAGTTTTATATTTGAAAGAAATTTAATTTTTTCGTGTTAAGTTATATAACTTGCATTACTTTTGAGTACATGTTGGTCAGGTAATTCCAGTTGTTCCCTTTTTTAATTACTATTATTAAAATGTTTTCTAGGCAACAATCTTTAAAATGATGTACAATAATAATAATAAAACCAATACAACCCAGTTTGAAAATGAATTGCAGAAAGTGTTTAGAAAGTAACTCAATGATATAACCTTCTTATAAAACTTTCCATTAGCTGAAAAAGCTAAGGACTGTATTGTGTTATGTTCCCCAGATTTCCTCGAAAAATGAATTTAGCTTGTACAGATATTGGACAAGACATTATCTATCAAGAAAGTCTGTGTGGGCCCCTTTAACGTAAAGTATCGGGGTAATTCCCAAACACATCAAGAGTATAGGAAAAGTTTACTCGATACTGAACCAATAATCTGTAGAAAGATTATATTTCTGAACTTTGAGGTGACAAAGTAATCATCGGGAATTTCGATTACTAGCGCAGAGAACATCAGTCATACTAGTGGAATTTTTATGTTTGTAATATTCGTTGTAAATGTTCTTGCAGAAGGAAGAGAACGTTTTACAGCAAAAGCAGGCAAGGAGGTAAGTGACACTTAAAGCTATTCTCTTCTGAGAAGAAGTAAATGTGGAGAAAAGAATTTGAAGTATTAATCTTCTGTTAATAAGAAATTACTCTTGTGTTATTTTCGACAGATAAGCTCTTGAAACAGTTATATATTTTATTACTTTTCAGTTCAAAATAAACATAGGCCAAAAAACAGACTATTTAATATAAAATAAAATGCCTTATTTTGAAGGATATATCAATTTTTATCATTTCTGAATTCCTTTTCGGCAAGTATATTTTTTACGCACATAAGTAAGTCAAAGCCAAAACAGGCTATCAACATTGGCTTCTCTCCTATCTTTCACAAACTAAAAGTAACGATATACGTTTTACAAAAAATTTATTTCTGGCACATTTGAAAATGCTACAATCGCTACAAGAAGCTTTCAATCTAATTGTTCTGTTAAAGTTTCATCATACCCAAAGTTAGAGTGATTATTTTCATTAAAACCGCATTTCTTCCTCATCTATATGTTTCGTGATATTTCAAAATTTACAACTTATGATATACCCGGTACGTAGTTCTACTTTACATTTTTCTGCTTAGTCCTGCAGACTTAGAGCCGATTGATTAAGCACGATTTTAAACTGATTAATCTAGTGTATTTTGGAGATACTTTCAAAGTATAAAATTTCAAAGTATAAAATTTCAAAATATCAAAATATCACTAAAGTTTTATAAAAGCCTGCACCCAATATATTTATTAGAATAACATCATTGCCAAAAATATTTTCTACATCTTTTCCACACATGAAAAGTTTTAAGTCAAGTGGTCAATATGGCGCAAGTTTAGAGTCGATTGGTCATTCATGATTTCAAACTGATTGACTTGAAGCATATATGAAGATACTTCTGAAGTAGAAAATTTCAAATTGCTAACGTTTTAAAAAAGCCTATAGCCAATAGTGTATGTGCACCAGTAATTGACATTTTGCCCGGTAATTTATATTAATGAGATTTTATTTCAGAACTGCTATTAAATAGTGCTATTTAGTACATGATTAGACATTTGTCTTCAATTTTATGCAATGTTTTTTTTAAAATATATCTTCTTTGAAATATTTGAAACAATTTTGGCATCTATAGTTCAGAGAGTTTTAGGTATCTCCAGAGGGTTCCCGGTACCAAAGGGATCCCGGTTACCCTCTAGATGGTTCTAGGTATCAGAAATTAAATTTAAATGAGTGCTAAAATTTTTTTTGATTGTCAATAGATGGCTTAATCCTGTCTCTTTACAAGCTGTACTACATTATGATAAATCTGTATCGGTTTCAAAACTTTTAGGAAAAATTCTTAAAAATCGGAAATTTTCGCAAAGCGTGTCACACTTCGAAAAATCTTGCAGCGCAGATCTATGTTTAAGAATTTTTTCTGAAACTTTCCCAAAAGCCACAGCTTTTTCGGTTATTGCAGTGTGTAAAGCAGCTTATGAAGAACCATCTGGAATTTTTTGGAGACCATGGTGCTATTAGTTTATTTAAATTTGTGTACCAAGACTAAAAACAGAGTTTTTTCTTTGACATACACCCTTACGATCGTTTAAATATTTGAAACAATTGTGGCATCTATAGTTCAAAGGGTTCTAGGTATCTCCAGAGGATTTTCTTTCAAATATCTCTTCTTTGAAATAGTCGACACAATTTCAGCATCTATATTTCAGAGGGTTCTCGGTATTTTCAGAGGGCTCTAGGTACCAGAGGGTTACCAGTAACCCTCCAGAGAATTCTAGGTGCCCTACAGAGGGATCTAGGTATCAGAAATTACGATTTTAAATTGACTGCTAAAAAAAATCTGATTCTCAATAGACGGCTTAATCTTGAAATTGATTTCATCATCAACCCGTTTCAATTCAAAGCACATTTCCTTTTAGAAATCAATATAAAATGAATTGCATTAAATAATAGTACATATAGTAAATATGTAGAGATTATTTTAATTAATAAGTTTATTTAATTAAAGATAGGGTGTCAAGTTTTTGGGAAAAAATGAATTTACCAGTAAATAGCATTTATGTTAGTTGTTTTAGCCAAGCTCACGATTATTGCATAAAATTTCTAGTAAATGCAGTAAATAGATATTGAAAAGGCATTATTAAGATAATTTTAAATATGCAGGGTGCATCCCAAAGAACTGTTCACACGCTTTAACTCTTTTTTTAATATAATTTTTATCAGATGATGCTATCTAGTAACAATTGAATCATTTATCTGCACTTTTTTGAAATAATTTTTATTTATCTCCAGGTGTTCTAGGTATCAAAGTTTCAGATTTCTCAGTGCTAAAAATAATAGTGATTCTCAGTAGCTGGATTAATGCTGAAATTAAGATAAGCTCACTATCAACCTGTTTCTATTTAAAGCATACTTCATTTTAGAAATTACTTTGAATTGTATCAGATAATTAGCTGGAGTACCCGTAGTTGACAGGTTAGAAGTTATACTATTGTTAAATGATTGCAGGTTAGATAGTAAGTAAGTACTGTAGTGAAATTCTCAAGAGAGAAAATATTTTATATTCAAAATTAATTTTCTATTTTAGTGGTAAAGATTGTAATTGCAAGCGGTCATTCCTCTAATGTAAATAAATTTTGTATCATTCACTACATATATTTTAATATTATTGCTCCAGAAAACTGCTCAAATTACAAAAAATCTAAAACGGCAAATAAACATTTAAAAAATTGAAGTTATAAAAAATAAACATCTATTGACTGCGGACGCCTTATAGTGATTACATTTTTTAAAAAATGCAATTTTGCAAAGCTTTACGATTCATTTAAACTAAAAAAAATATAAATAAATAAAATCAAACATTTATTGTTTTAGTTGTCATTAATCACTATGTTACTAAATTTCATTCTATTCTATAAAGCAGTTTTTGAGGGAGACCAGAAAGAACAGTTACGTGATTTTTACAAAATCTCAAAATATTTGAAATATTTGAAATAATTTTGGCATGTATAGTTCACACATTAACTTGCAACATGACATAATTTCAAAATTCATTCTGTTACATTACAATTTTGTAAGAATGGAACAAGAAATTTTCTCAAAATTTTAAAATCTAAAAAAAAAAAAAAAAAATCCTTTGACACCTACAGTTTAAGTGATCACCTATGATGATGCTAAACTTTATTTCATTCCCTTCAAAGATTTATAGGTGTCGGACAAACAAATAGTTAAAAATTTCTAAAAATACTTCTCAAAATCTCAAAAACTAATCCAAATTTAAAAGAAAGTTGGACGGCTGTATTTGAGGATGCAAGGTCACTTATTATGGCACCTTATTTCATTTCGTTCGCTTTAGTCGTTCTTACGTGATGTGTGAAAAAAATATGCTCATTAGATATTGAGATTTAAAAAAAAGATTTTCAAAAAAATCTCAAAATCTTATAAAAGTTTTTAAAAAGTTCGTTTCTTATAGTTTAAGTTGAGTGAACACCTATTACTCCACTACTTTTCATTTCTCGTTCATACTCGCTATTACATGATGACCGAACAAATATTTACGCTTCTTGAAACGATTATCGCAAAATCTCAAAATCTGATCAATTTTGTTTATTCGACTTTATAGTTTAAGTAGAATGATTAACTATCATGTCACCGAATTTGAATTCATTCGCCTTAGTCATTATTACGTGATGCGCGAAAAAAATTTACTCAATTTGAAAAAATTTTCGCAAAATCTCAAGATCTGATCATTTTTTTTTAATTCGACTCCTAAAGTTGAATGACCTCCTGTCATGTCACCAAATTTCACTTCATTTTTTTGAGTTATTTTGACATTGCTTTAAAAATTTAAAGAGCATGCTTTTCTACTCGTTTCTTAGGTGTCAATTACTGGAGCAGGAAGTGTCAATCACTGGAAACCAAAATTTTGTTCTTGGTGTCAATTACTGGTGTCACTACCGTGATAAGACAAATAGAAAAAAAGAAATTTTTTAATATTCTGCGATAAATTATACCTTGCATGAATTTTCAAAGTTCATTTAAGTGTGGAAACAAAAATTTTGTTTGTAGATTGTTTTAGTAATAAGCAATTAGTAGATAATGCTTATTATTGCTCTTAAAGTATCAATTAATGGTGGCCTTACCCAGTATTTATTACAATAACGTCTTAGCCAGAAACATTTTCTACATATTTTTCATACATGAAATTCGCGAAATCGAGCGGCCAATACAATCTATGTATCAACACAAGCAGTGATTCTGATTTATTTGTATATATTTTTTATGTAACAATAATATATATATATATATATATATATACACATCATCGAAGTGGACTTGTTTTAGTTAAATAATGAGCAAACTAATATGAAAATATGAAAACACATCTAACAAATAAGAACTTATAAATAAATGTCTGTCTTTTCCATGAAATAGTGGCAAAAACTGTAACGTAATCATGACAAATGCATATAAGGAACAATGCCTGTGTGTCTGCCAATGTAGTGGCCATTAGTTATTGCCAAGAACATTTCTCGGTCCGTCTAATTGAATGTTTTCGTCTAAAAGATGATAAATAATTGTTTGGTGACGTCAGTTGGGCCTGTTTCCGGGATTCCGAAAAGTTTATTCATGTTTCTTATCTACTGACATCTACACACATGTTCGTTATATTTTGAGGGGCACTGAATATAAAATTTAGTTTTGACAGGCTGTCTTAGTAAACGGTTAAGTGTAAAGGTAAATGCTGACTTAAGAATATACTGACACTTATATTGCAAAATATTTGTTTTTCTGTATTTTAATCGAAATCATATTTAAATCATTTAAGTGTCTAAAATAAATTTATACGAGTTTCTTGTCGAAGTGAAAGTACTTGGGACATATAGGTAACATGCCGAGTCAAATTGTGTTGCCTTGTATTGTGTGTAAATCTGAATGAAGGGTATCTGCCTAGATGATTGCCTGAGGTGGAGGACTTTTTAAGAGATTCTAACACGTATTCACCTTATGTCTTGAGAAAAACACCCAAAATTCTAAACTATTAGATTGATAACCACGTGATATACTGAACCCTGGACCGTGACACTTGAACCGTGTATCATGTTCAGTGTCATATCCATTCGGCCATAATGCGATCTATGCCACCTCAAAAATAGAAAGACTAATTATAATTGTCTTTTATGTTATCTAAATGTATGGTGTGATAAATTTCGACATTCAAGAAAATTAATTTTTAAAGCTGATTTTTTTCCTAAAAAATGTTGGCAATAGTATAAATGCAATCAATTAAATTTGCTTACAATATTGTATTCCACTCAAGGTACTTTCATGCCATACCAAGTGCGGTCTACTAATATAAAACCAAAAATGCACAGCTAAATTTGGTGTAGAATAATTTTTTTATATAGCATTAAAAATTATTATTAATAATAAATATTTTCTTCTTTTTTAGAAGTATCCACGAAAAAATCAGTTTTCCCATCCTACGGCAACATTTTTGAGACTGCCTTTCCACCTTTTCTGTTCAGGGCAACGACTTCACAGACATTTTAAAGGAAATTTATTTGAAGTAATAAGATTTTTGAAGGTTATTTGATTTATATGTAGTTTACATTTTATTTACAAGAATATAAAGCCTTTGATAAATGGGAGTTCTTAATTAATGAAGTCGAAATTTTAAACGAATATGGAACCTATCTTCTTTTTCTTTTTAAAACCGGCTAAAAATAAGTATAAACTCAGAGAATTGATAACCACGTGATATACTGAACCCTGGTCAGTATCATTTCAAAGAAATGATACTTCTTACTTAAATCGAGCAGCTCATATTTAGATGTATTTTCAAAGAGATTTTAAGCAAACAAATTAAAGTGTCAATGAAATTTTAGACCAGATATTCTCGTGTTTGAATAAGAGTAAATTTCAATTCTCTCGTAAAAACACAAACTTTAAAACAAAAATTGTTTTTTATTCATCGTAAAAACAAATAGCGCAGTACCGTATTATTAGTTAAATAACAGTAATCAGAGTACAAATATTTACTCCATCTACCCCAATATAAAGGTGATTTTGCCTTTGTTAGAATTTCTGTTTTTCCTGGATACAAAGTACAAAGTTAGCGTTCACAAATCATTGCCTCAGTATTATATGTTCCTATCTTTACTGTGCATTTTCGTCAATAATTGAATTTAAAATTCAGAGTACATGAATATGAAAGCTCACTCTTCCATCGTTGTTTCACACAAATATCTCTATTTCTATGGGGGGATTTTGATTTGCCTGCACGCTTTAAAAGCTTTCAAAGCTACCTTCTACCGTTAATTAAATGGTTTTGGAATATAGTCGTCGGCTTTATGTGCTTTTCAGTTTTTTCGGGAGTGTTCTGCTAAAAGGCACAAATCCGCATTTCTTGGAAAGTTTCAAATATTTCTAGGGATATGACGTTCAATACTAGCAACAACTGGAATGGCTATGGAAGAGAAAGTGAAACAACGTTGGTATTAAAACATATAATAAACTGTAAAATAAAGCCCGTTGTGGAGGAAATTACAAAGGGCGCTAGAAAAAACATTTCTCAATATATTCAATATCCGTCCACTTAAAATAAATAACTTCATATTCAATTTTTATTATATACCAACATCGAAATTGGGTTTTTCGAAAAATCGGAGAAAATTTTTCGCATTCGGAAGATTTTGTTTTGTTGGAAACACCCACTCTTATATCAATTGTTAATTCAGACGTTTTTTTGTGGGGGGGAGGGGTTCAAAAAAGGGAACTGCCTAATTTAGAAAAACTATTTTAAACGAAATGGAATGTCAATTTTTCCTTCATAGCCTGATAACCGTGATTTCAGTATGACGTCATTGTCACTTGAAACAGCTAATTTTGTCACGCATATGATTCATTTATTTGACTCTAAGAAATAAAACGGAGATGAAAATAGCAAAAAAATCGCTTAAAAATTTTGGAACGGGCGGATTTTCAGATTTTTAAAATAGCGTACAAACTATGTAGATATTATTAAGCTTTTTGTGCATAGCTTTTTAATGTTTTTGGAGTAATGGCGGTAAAAGTTTTATCGGAGTGGTTAACCCGGAATTGTTAGAGTTAGTGAGTCAGGGATCAGGATAAGTATATAGTGGGATATAATAAGTATTCGCCTACTTGCTTCTATAAAGTATATTGCAAAAATATTAAAAATGAAATGATATGAATAGTACTTTTCTTTTTTTTTAAACTTGTCGCATATTTAAATACTAACTGATATGGCCAAAAAAGAATTATTATTGAAATAATTTTACGCATAATATTTTGTTGTCAAACTGTCCGAAGTCTTTCAGAACACTTTTTTTCTTCCTTAAGCTAAATAACAGTGTTTAATATAAATTAAACAAAATTAATATAAAATATGAAGTTTTCTACAGATTTCATAAAAAAGAAAAATGCAAGCATGGTACTTTTAAATATTGGCTAGTGAAAATGATAAAATATAGTGATGTTGCTGGTATTTGTGTCACAAATAAAAATAAACATATTACTATACTTTAATAATTCATGCACATCTTAGGCTAGTAATAACATTATGAACTGAAATGATAGCTTACGCACAAAAATGTATAAATATGAAAGCTTACATACAATGAGAATTATTTATTATATAATTTTTTTTAAATCTTTAAGTTATTCATGTACAAGTAAAAACCTAGTTATAATTCTACTCAAAATACATTTAAAAGCGAGTATTTTCTTCCTTACACTCACAGTATTATGCACATTGCATTCAGTCGATCTTTATTTAATTTATATCTGCGTATTTAAATTTCCACTAGACATCATCTGTATTGGTTCGCTATTTATCTCTCATCTAAAAAACAATCACTCCTTTACCAGAAATTCTAACTGCAGGAAGAATCGTTCCTTCTAAAACTGAAGCAGAATCTTGGAACAACGACAAAATAATAGCGATGCCTAAACATTTGCATCTTGGCTTCCCTTCGAAAGTTATATTCCTAAAGCGAGCTTCTAATTTCTCGAGACTTCTATGGGCGATGCTTGAGCGTGTGCACGCTTTGAAAGCTATACACGAACTATCGTCTGCCATTAATTAAATAGTTTTGGGAAGAAAGTTTTCGGCTTTATGCGCTTTTGAGCTTTGTCGGGAGTTTTCGGGTAAAAGAGGTAAAACAATATTCCATGGAAACATTCGAGTATTCTCAAACTTCCGTCGACAAATTCTAGTGGCAACCGGGAAGGATATCTGCAAAGGAAATTGAAACATTGTTTCAATATACGCTATAGAATGCTATATTTTTGGATTTATTCATGTTGGGCATACAAAAAAAGGACAGCAAAACAATATACGTGATTTAAAAAAATTATAATCTTTTTATATAGAAGACCTCATTAAACTTTTATTTTATTGTATTGTATATTAAGATGAAGCTACATGAAGGCTATCTTCCTAAGAAGGGGTATCTTGAGCGGATGACTTCTTAAGGGGTTCTAATGTGGATTCATGTTGCATCTGGCGGAAACTGTCCAAAACTCCTGACCGTTAGATCGATGTCCGTGCGATGAACGCGAGACCTTCACACTTCAGACATCTACCATGATCATTGTATTCATACACTCAGCCATGGTGGGGCCCAATACGGTTTCTTAACTATTTTTACGAGCAAAGAAGTATAACACATACGCTACAGAAAAAGCTTCCTCGATTGTAATTTTCAAGCAGTAAATGTTTAATCGATCTCAAAAGCATAAATAAGTAAAAATACTTCCTTTTTCATAAACTTGCTTGCAAAATGTATGATGCATCTTATAAAATGGAGCCTTTGAAAATATTGTGTTTAAAGGGGATATATGGTGTAAGAATATTGCGCAAGAGTAAATATGTTGCATGTACACAAATTAATTTTGCATGAAAGTTCCTTCTGGAACAAATACAAATTATGGAGGAAGTTGTATTTTTAAAGAATTTATTCGCTTTTTTAAATTTCTTTTTCTTACGTCAAATTATATATTGAAGTTAATATTATTTTTTAAAGTAATAATTACATGATTTTAATGCAGACTTAAATAGAGTTATGTGCAATTATTGTGTAATAGTCCTCCACAAAGAAGTGTTCCTCCATAAAAAAATAATATACAAATAATAATCATTCTAAATTTAACTAATATATTTTGTTCTAATCAGTAAACCTACTCATACGTTTTCAAACACTCTACATTTTGTTTTAGGAGACATACGCATATTTATAAATTGAACTATCGTAAATTCTGTTTCAAACCTTAAGTTTCCTGTTTTAATTAAATTCAATGCCCCAGAATGAAAATGTTTCTTGGTTATAAATGTATATTCGATGAAAAACTTTCAGAACTGTTCAAATGATGTAATGAGAAAATTTTAACTTCAAGCTCTATAGCTTCTAAAGTAATGGATAAATCCGTTTTCTTTTCCTCAAATAAATAAATAAAATAAACATAAACGATTAAAGGTAATGTTAAGATTTTTGATACATATCACATACTGTTTATCATTATTTATGGATAATAAGGCCATACAAAAAGAATTACACAACCAAATTGGCTTAAGTAAGATTTTAAGAAAAATTTGCTGTAATTTAATAATAATCAAAAATACAAATTAAATTTTAAAAAGATTTTTTAGAAATTTAATATACTGATTGTACATATATATATATATATATATATATATATTATTTTTCCCCTTAGTTTCAAAATAATATTTATCTCTATTTTCAGTAAAAGTGAAAAGCAACAAATTTTCATGAGCAGTTAGTTACTCAGATATTTCAGCTTATTATCTGGATTTTATTTTATACCCCTATAAAATTGATTACGATTTCATTGTGGCTGGCCAGTTGTTTACCTGTAAAACTACTTTTCCAGTGCTAAGAGTTGTATTGCTAGAAAATGCATTTGTAGAGAATTAGGGAAGAAATCAGGTATACATTTACCAAAGTCCCTTTACCTACTTAAAAACATGCAAACGCATTATTTTAGATAATTTACTCCATATAAAATATGAGGGGCATTCATTGGTTTACCTAAAATATATTATACAGATTTTGCCTCAACAATTTCAATTGGAATTAATATAGATATTTGTGCAAAATGCGTAGTATTTAAATGAATTTTAAGTATTTTATATTAAGTTTGAATGTTAATACATCCACTGACTGTTTACAAATGACATTTATCTTTACTTTTATAGCTAAAATTCATAGCTACAGATTTCCAAGAGTTCGAGTTTGATGTTTTATTGTATTATGCAAAATTGCCTTCGATTTAAGTTATTATACCTGTAAAACTACTTTTTCAGTGCTAGGAGTTACATTGGTGGAAAATGCTCCCGGCCAACTATACAGTAATAGAGGCAAAATTATACCATTTTTTATTTAAATAAATAATAGTAATAAACAGGCTAATTGAATAATTTTAGACTATTTAATGAATTTCAAGAATGTCTATTAATGCATTAAAAAAACTATTATTATTTTTTCCTAGCTCAGTATGTGGAAATAATGATAGTACTTTAACAAAGAAAAGTCCCTGAAAAGAGAATTACACATGAAATAATTTTTTCTTTAATTTGAAAACAACAGAGAAATGATAGTACAAATCGATAAAAATAAAGAGCCTATTGCAATTAATTTTATATAATTTTATTAGCTATATTTAGCAACATGCGTTACCAGTCTCTAGAAGATGAATAATATGAATTTCTTTATAATGTGATTAAAATCATATAAATATTAATATTAAAAAAATCAATATGGTGTAATTCTGTTAATTGTGTAAAGAAGATTGCTTTTGAAAAATGCGTTTATATTGATGGTGGAGTTCAACCATTTTATAGTATCTATTAAAATTTTCAGGAGATTAAATCAAATACCAAAATTAAAATTTTTTATACACCCCCGTTCAAAAAAAAAAATCTTTTAATATCCATAACAATCAAACAAAATATCATATACATTTTTTGAAACACAAAATTTATTTGTTTGATGAAAAGACCTTTTTTTCTTAAGAGTACTGGATAAAACACTGAAAAATCGAAGTTCTCAGAGTTCAAGTTCCTGCCTCTCCTGTCGATCTTGAGTGTTAGATTGTTTACTCCAGATGTAGCGTGAATAAGCTTTAGAAATAATTTAAATTCCTCATACCAAGGAATCCCCCCTTCTAGGCATACAGCAGTGGTGTAGATTCGCCTTAACCAAAAACATAAAACTTTCGTTTAAACGGAGGACAATTTAAAATATAAAAGGGGGCACTTTGGTAGTTTTTGTCTGTTCATTTCAATCGAAGTTTCTTTAAAACACGAGAAGAATACATTTTAATGAAATACAACGGTTTAATTTTAAATTTAATTATTTTTATGAATTACGGTAGGAAATTTTAAAAACTGAAACTCTCATGTGAGAAATTATATAGTCAAATTATTTGTGTACCATAAGTAATGTCCTTATTAAACAAGAAAGCTGTGCCTGAGCATAGGACTCATTTTTGCTAAATTTTTAAGTGAGAATATATTTTTTCGTTAAAAAAATGGTCACCCTTCCCCTTTTTCATGTCTACTCTTCTTGGAGGATTATAATCGGAATGCTCTGAAGTCTAATTTTATGTATTCGTATTTTACAGCAAGAATTTTATGAATAGCTCTTTTCTTCTTTGATATCACGCAGGATATGTGAAAATAACTTTTTCGTCCTCTATTCTTCATAAGTTAGGAACTTTGGAAAATGCTGTTCGATCTAGCATCTAATCTAAAAAAACTCACATGCGACTGGAATTGCTTATAGTAGTTTTGGCTAGGCAAAATATAATATACATAAACATTTTGATTTCTTTATAACAGCTCTACAAACATAATCTACATCTGTACAATGACCATTGTTCCCAAAAGAAGAAATTCAACCCTATTTTCCTAAGAAATTGTGCCATTATGAATGCACTTCAACCATAAATCTGAATTTATTTCTCTCAATTCTAACGTAACGCTTTCAAGTATGTAACTGAAACAGTTTATTTTAGTTCGTCTCAATAGCATCTCTTTATATGACGCGAATAAAAAAATGAAGAAGAATGAAAACGCAAGATATCAAACGGACTACGAAACTGAAAGAAAAGGAAAGAGAAGGCGAAAGAAAACGAACAATCGAAAGAAATTTATCTCTCATCCAGGGACTTCAGCGGGGACAAAGAGAGGCGTCTACGGAGGCTTTTCATCCCTTTGTTCGACAGAAGAATTGGTTATCTCCTCCAAGTGAGAGTGGCTCTAGCAGTTTTCTTCAGCGATGTGTGTGTGTGTTCTGAATGGACGAAGATATATTGTTCCGACAAGAGATAGTGGCAGCCGACCGGGGCAGTTGATAAAATTGACTTGTTGACGAGATTGCAGCAGCGGTAAGACGTGGAGATTTGATTGGTGTTACACTCTTTGATAAGCTATGGTGATTTTTTTTTTCTTTGAAATGTGACTTATCTTTATGGAATTAAGAAGCAAGTGACCGAATAATTTATTTTTTGAATCATAATTTGAACTATTGATTGTTCAAACCCACTTTATGAAGAAAAAGGTCCAGAAAATTTATACAAACTGATACTGGTGTCGAAAAGTATGGTTAAAAACATTTTTTCTTGTAATGGCCAGAGGTCTATATGTAGGCTTGACCGTTACGTGGGCAGCAGACGTCGATCATTTCATTATGGGGCACCTATTAGGCAGACCAATTTTGCCCCTTATATCAACAGTATCCTACTTTTGAACCAATTCCTGATGAGAGATTTAGAAGGATAAAAAAAATGAGATTTATACAAGAACATGTACGGGGGGCTGTCCATAAGCATCGAAATATCTTTTGACCTCAGAATGCCAAAGCTATGGAAGTAACGTAATTTTATAGTTCAGTGAAAGTTGTTTGTAATGACCTCTATCTAACTGCGCAGTGGCTTCAGATCCTCCATGTAGGACGGCGATCGGCAAAATTCAGCGGATTCCGTTTTATTAAGACCCAGTGGGAGAAAGGTCAACTTAGTTTGCGATCTCCTAATTTTGAACTAATTCCAGATGAGAGACCTAGCATCTTGATTGGCACCTCCAGAGGTATTCTTTGAAATCGGAGGACATTGGAGACACGACAGATTTTATACGCACGAGCTGCCTTTAGCGTGCACGGTCCATAACAGACTCGGTCAAAAGAGGAGTTTTCCCTACCAATCACTAGTCAAGCCGGTGCTGCTTCACTTTCGGTGCTCTAATGGAAACAGAATATAATCGAGCTATTTGCTAATAGACTGGTCAATAATATAGAAAGTAAGATTTTTTTGGTTAAAAAATGGATTTATTGCGAGCGAATTCAGTACACTAATTTCAAATGGTGCTGTCAGATGGATAATAGTAACAAAACTTTTGAACAGAAATTTAACGTCGTCTGATCTGAAAAGGAGAGCAATGTTGGTCAAAGTCCAATATGTCATAAAACTTTATTGCTTCGTCTGATGAGGTATGGAAACCTGGTACAGTTTACAAGCGTCACATTGAGCTCTCATACTATTAAGAAGGCTATTAATGAACGAGTGTCTGGCTAGTAATTCCCAATCTCCTTCTCTATAATCTAAAATAAAATCTAATAGTAAAATCTCTAATAGTAAAATCTAAACAGTTAGCAACCAGAAATGTTACTATTACTTATTTCAAATCTTTTATTTCAGAAACCTGCAACGAAATACATTCGTATAATAGTGGTAAAAAGTCAAGTTTTTATTAATCGGGGGAAAAAGTGGTATTTAAGACGATGCATTTTCTTTCGATGTCTCATATTATTACGATTGTTTGAAAAGAAAAAAAAATATATTTATATGCTTCATTCTTTAAATATTCCCAAACGTGTGAGCATATATCGTGCGCTTTATAAGACCACTAGGTGCAGCCAACCACGTGTTTCCGTGGCTTAGTCTGGTTAAACGGAAGAAAAAATGCTCAATTTCACCGTCAGCTGCACTGAAAAATAAGATAAACGATAAATAGGAGTTAGAACAGGAAATACTCATATCCACATCCCATAGATTGCGAAAGTAACGCCAGAAAAGGCAGTCGGTAAAAGACCTTTTAAGATTTAAGGTTTTTATAAACGAATATTTACCTTTTAACTATATATATATAGGCTCCCATATGGACAGCTCAGCTCCCGAAACGCTCAACCTTTCCACCCCCTCTGGGAGGGGAATAGGGGATAGGATAATCGGAATCGGCGGGATCAAGCTCCTACAGACTTTGGCGTTGATATAGCCTCAATAAATGCATGTTTTTACTGCCACCGGTGCCACATTTATCAGCTTAATGGAATATCTGTTAAAGGAGTACACTGCTTATTGTGATATATTTTGAAGCACCAAACCGCAATAATTAGTCAATGTGATACCGGATAATGGAATTAACCGCTTATCAGAATAAAAATTTGCGGCAATTGGCGATTCTAGTAAGCGGGTTCGACTGTATATACACTGATTATCATTAATTAAGGAAAAATCACAAAGCATAATCACAATGTATAAAATCAGCAAATTTGATGTGTCAGTTTGGTATAGTGAAAGTACCTTCAATATGGAATATGATCCCCCCTCCCCCTAGAAGCAATACAGCACCAACAGCGATGTGTGATGCTGTCAATTATGCGATCTATGAGTTCTGTTGGAAGGAAGAGACATTGTTCTTGCAAAGCAGTTGCAAGCGTGGCAAAGGTCGCAGGTGGAGGATTGAAAGCAGCTATTCGTTTTTCTAAAGCATTCCAGACATGCTCGATAGGATTCAGGTCCGATGTTTGAGCTTGCCACTCCATGCTCTGAATTGATTGCTGCTGAAGATAATCACCCACGATGCGAGCCCTGTGCGGTCTAGAATTGTTGTCCTGAAGCAGGAAATTATCGAATATTGCGTCAGTATAAGGGCACACATAAGCTTCAAGGATGTCATCTTTGTAGGTCTGAGCATTGACGGTTTCACATGGAGGGTCAGTGACATGGAGGTCATGGCAGCCATCCAAAGAGATCCCACCCTAAACACAGACACTGCCTCCTGAGTATGCATCTCTTTCAGGGATGTTTGATGAATGCTAATGGGTTCCAGGTTTTCTCCAAATCAAACAACGCCTACTATCGCTTTGGAGGATAAACTTGGACTCATCCGTAAACTGAACAGCTCCCCATTGATCTGCTGACCAGTGGACATGTTGATGTACCCAACTCAAAAGTCCCTTCTGTGGTGTGGTGAGAGGGGCACGCAAATGGCTGGTCGCCTTGCGTACAGATCCCCTTCGTGAAGCTTTCTACGCACGGTTGAAGTTGACAACAACCTTCCGGTGGATGCAGCAAGGGAGGATCCAGGTTGAGCCGGAGTTGCGGCTCCGTTCCTTCGTGCACATAACGACAAATATCTGTCATCGGCGCTGGTCGTAACAGTTGGCCGCCCTTGGCTGAAACTCGTGGATGCCGAATCTGTCCTTAGAGATTGTCAAAGTCTATGAACCACAGACAGACTGCCATTTAGCCATCTGGCCACGTGTGTCATACTTTGTCCTGCCTCTAGTCTCCCAATAGTTTTCCATCGCAGACTTTCAGAAAAATGATGCTTGGACGTCATTGCTACGTATTGGCTAATTCCCGATTTCTTACCTTACAGTCACAGCAAAAGTTTCAGACTTGATCTCAATGATGCAGTGCTTCTAGTAATTAATTTATTCTGGTTGCAGTGCGAGTAATTTGCATATTGTAGCTTTACGCAGTAACCTTACGGATTGTATTATTGTGGAGCGAGTTATCGCCATTCTTGTGATTTTTTATAAATTTTTGGAAACCAGTGTAATAGGGAGGCATGCAAATGGAACGTTATGCCGAAATTTCAAAGCAATAGATGAAGAACTTTGAACAAACGAACGTTTACATTTTTGCTTGTATAGATGAACATGAATAACGGTTATTCACGACTCTATCCCCCAACTTAATGGCTTTTGGCAAAAGCTTTCGGTGTAATACACATTATTTTAAAGGAGTACATATGAATTCCTTAATACCAAGAGTTCAATCATCTTCAATGTAAGGTAATTTTCTCGTTTATTTATCGTTTGTGTACTCTTCGTGCATCATTATCAATGGAAACTTAAACTTTTAGGAGTTATTTTATGAATTTTGCCTGCTCTGTATGCTTAGTTCATTCACTATAAAAAACTGTTAAGTTTCGTTTTAATAATAAAAAAATATGACTCGAATATATTTTTAATCTAAAACAGCAATCTGCTAAGCGGAAATAACAGCACTTTGATAAAGATCAGTTGATAACATATTTATGAGCAGATCTTTATCAAAAACTGCCTCTGTGTAAAATGTATAGTTCTTGATTTGATGAATGTAAAAATTTCTTCTGTTGAAAGATTTGCCATTAAGACTTCCTTAAATAAGTTCCAGTTTACCCAAAATTGGAACATTTTATTTGAATTAAGGGGACTTAGTACCTTTGAACGTCCAAAAGAATCGATTTTTCAAAAATAATTTTAAAACATAATTCAGGTTGTCAGGAATATTTTAAAACAAACTGCACCAAAATCGAACGAAAATTAAGCCCGCAGCAATTAAAAGCAAAACAGCTAACATGGGCTTTCCCTTTAAACGCACTGTAAAGAAACTTGATTTTCTCAGTTTCTGATTTTTGCACTTTACCACAAGATTAAAAAAAAAGTTATAAATGGAAAGTTATGAAATTTTGCATGTAGGTTGTATGTATATATATTTATTCTCTGAACCTCAGATTTGATAAAGGGACCAATATATTTTATTTTATAACATAATAAATTATAAAAATTTCAATAATTTTAAAATTATGTCAGTTATCATGTTATAAAATAAAATATATTGGTCCCTTTATCAAATCTGAGGTTCAGAGAATAAATATATATACATACAACCTACATGCAAAATTCATAACTTTCCATTTATAACTTTTTTTTAATCTTGTGGGAAAGTGCAAAAATCAGAAACGGAGAAAATCAAGTTTCTTTACACTGAGTTTATAGGAAAAGTCCATGTTAGCGTTATTACTTTTAATTGCTGCGGGCGTAATTTTCGTTCAATTTTGATGCGGTTTGTTTTAATATATTCCTAACCATCTGAATTATTTTTTAAATTATTTTTGAAAAATTGATTTTTGGGAAGTTTAAAGGTACTATGTCCCCTTAAATTATTTTTATTTAAGATCATTTTTAAAGAATTGTATATAGAATAAACTGCAAATTAAAATTATATTTCACATTAAGTGAAAAAAAAGAAAAGGAAAATGTTATTATTTATTAGCATTACATTTGTTCTGCCTACATGTGTTCTCTTATTTCATTGTATGGTGTGGTAATTTAGATAATAGTTGTCGAGAGAGAGTTATCCACATGGACTGAATTATTTTTTGTGCATAATTAAAAATATATAATTTTATACTTCTTATTATTACATCTCTGAATATAAGTTGACAAAAAATAAAAACGGCTCAAAAGCTAAGAAAGCATAAAAAAGCTCCTTAATATTTTTGTCGCTACACTTTTACGATTATATTTGAATAAATTTTTATTCTATAACTCAATGAAAATATAATACAGAAATATAAGTATTAAAATAACAATTTTATCTATGTTTATTTAATAAAAATATTTCGTTAAACTGCAGCAATTTTTGAACTTCAATGCTTCTCTTTGTCCTATCCCCGACACTTGAGTTACATTACACGTGTAAAATTTTTACTTCGTTAGTAATGCATCTCTGATGAATCGTCACTGTCATCTTACCCCTACATATTAAATTACAAAAGAGTTTCGCCGCCGTCTCAAAATCTACACTAATTAAATATTTCATTTCAGGACTCGGAGAAAGTTCACGCATCTTTGAGTTTTGCAGTACTCGGGGTAAGTCGAAAAAATATGATTTCTCGCCATCCGCCTCGCAAATCTTTTACAATTAAGGAATCTTGTAGTGAGAAATGATTGCTTTAGATGTGCCAAGTAAAAATTAATCTTCAGAGTTTATATGTTGACATAATGAAATAAAATTAATTGTGCCGGAATTTCGCCATGGCGTTTATATGTTCCGGGGATTGAAGATGAGTTATAAGTAAAAGTTCCTTGTACTCGGAGATATAAGAGGACTTCTCTCCAAATTATTCTTTTGTCATAAAGTACTAACATCATGTGTAGGATGAATCAACTGCTGAAAAAAAAATGTTAATTTTATTTACTATTCCGCATAAGCACTGCTTGGGCGAATTTCTGTGGTAGATTTCTTTTTCAATGAAATTTAGGTTTTATAATTTTTCTAAAAAAAGTTTTATATAAGTAAAGAGAAATAAATTATTAATTTGCGTTAAAACATTTTTCCCGTTACAATAAATATCTGCATTCGCATGCTTTAAATCAGCCGTTAATCACTAACAAAAGTTCACAAAATGAATGTGAGGTAAGCGGAATGTACCATTAAAAGTCGTGATTTAGTGTGGTGTATTTGGTCAAAATTATTTTTATCTTTGCGAACAATATGCCATTTATCTTCAAAAGTTTATTTAAAGTTTCTATTTTCAAAATATTAGATTCGAATGCTTTATGGGTTGCTCTATACTATAATAAGTATATAGCTCAACAAGATGATAGTGTGATGAAAATACAATTTCCTTTAAAAAAAAATATCGTATTTATTGGAAAATAAAACTTTAATTATTTATTATTTGCGAATTCTCATACGATTTAAATAACGATGTATAGCAGTTGAAGAAAATACCTTGTACATATTCAATAGCAAATGGAATATCACAAACTTAATGTATGGATAAATTAAGGATCGGTAAATCTTTTTTGATATAAACTATGCAATATCAATTTATTTTTAATATCTGAAAGAACGTTTAACCTTTTAAATTTGAAAGCCAATTTTAAAGAGATCCTGAATATTTTTCTGTATATCTAAGATTGTGGTATCTTATTATGTCCTCTATATACTAAATTGCATAGTTTATCTTAGAAAGTATTGTTCAAACATTAATTTTTAATTTTTACAACAAAATTATAATGTAAATTAATACCCTGTTATTACAATCTAAAATAAATAAAAAATGCGTATTTAGAATAATTTTTGAATTAGATTCATTCTGCAATTTTATTCGAAACAGAAATTATTTAAATTTCGAAGTATTATTTTATCTTAATTTTTTTATTTAAATTTTCTAATTGCATAAATTAAGTATTAGTACTCATTAAAAAGCTTCATAGGATGGATTACAAAAGAACTCAGATTTTTCATACGAAGACATTTAATGACTACAGATACCGAATTTATCATCGCTAACGCACTCCGATGTGTGCTAACTAAATAACTTCTCGCCTTAGTGCCCATCTACTTTATCAGTTGCAGATATATTCAATCAGACACTTTCCAGGACTGATACTGCAAATTATCATTGCTATTTGAAGATCAAATGCCTATCCATCATTACCACACAGAGGCGCGAGTTCCGTAATTAATGGAAGCGGGAAGACTAGCGCATACATTTTATCCCGGCACACTCTAATTCTATGTTTGAATGATTGACCTAAGTTTCCATGCATGCATTTATAAATACTGAAATATAGAGATCCCATTGCTAACTCACTGCTTTTGGGCTGAGGGTAAACTTTGACGTCATTTTTAAGCGTTAAGCAGTTCATTAATAGTTTTATGCTCGAATTTTATTTTTGAAATGATGAGTCTAACCCAGGTTTAGAAATTAATGATAGTCCGTTGATCCAGGGCCTCTAAAATATACAACCGATTAGTAGAATGCAAAATTTGTTGCGCTGTCTGACCAGTAACGTTTTATTTACATTTTTCTCTTGCAAACTTTTCTGATTTAGTTCCACAATACATGCAAACTAATTTTTACAATGCATGCCATATAATTTTATCTACTTAATATTTTATAAGAGGTATTTATATTTTCTATTTCAGTTCTAAACGGATATCAATATACTATACTGCTCATATAATTTCTTTTGTTTTGCAAATTTTTAAAAATCACGTATACGTACGGATTATCGATAAATGTTACGAACCTGAAAAGTCATTGATTCACCGGTCCTTTAGAACACAGATTAAATATTCTAATTTCTATTCTTGGTATAACCATTTTTTAAGTATAAATATTTTGAGAGAACAGTTTATGCTTCACAAGATGTAAATGCGATCAAGGTAGGATTAAACTCTTTTAGAGCTCTGAGTTATGAAATTGATGTTATGAAATTCATGAGCCCCCTCTCCCCACATATTTTATCTATGCTTATTTATTTGTTAATTAATTAATTTATTTATTTATTACTTGTCTAAAAGACATGGCAGAATTTTATGCGGATATAAAAGACCTACGTGTAGACGTACAGTACTAAACATGATGAGTAAGTAATAAACCCTAAAATCCGGTGTTTTAAATATTATAATAATATTTTTTTAAATAGCACAGAAGCAAAAAAAATAGTACCTTACAATAGTTTCGTGTGATACAATAGGTCCACCCTTTCTCAGCTGCAATAAGTTCCCGTAAGTGGATAAGTACTCAGTAACCAGACTGCGTGGATGGTGAAGCAATAGGCAGATAAGGTAAGGTGGATCGCTTGTGCCATTCCAAAAAAATTGTAAACTGTTTTTTAATTTATGTGCGTTACATTCAAAGTTCTTAATTTTAAGTATCAATAATAGTAAAAATGAGCCATAATCCGTTCAAATTCATATAAATAAACCATTAATGTACATATAAAGTCTCAGCTGATAATTATCTCTATTTTCTACCACATAGGAATTAGAATTTCAATTAAGTAAAGGCTTAAGAACATCACGAAATTTTACATACAGTTTTTTTTATTCAGTCTTGTAACAGCTTCTAAACACTAAGAAATGAAAAAAATGGATGTTTTTTGTATATACATTTTTCGCCATACTTTCAAGGTGGAGTACCTAAAACGGTTGGGGCTGACAGGTTAAAGTCTAAACTTTCCTACACTTTAACTCTACAATGCATGATTTTTTAAAAATGGGCTGAAAATAAAATTATAACTTGATTTAGACTTGTAGATGGAGTAGATTGACTACGCCTAGCAAGATATTTGGACGACGTCTAGCCAGGAGAGATGTACCAGGCTTTGTGTCAATCTTAAGTCATAGTACATAAAAACAACTTCATATATATTAAATGTCAATAGTAATTAATGTAAGCTTAATCAATTAATTAAAATTTAATTTAATTACAAGTAAGTTAACTTTAATTTTCATGTAATGAAAATAAACATTTATAAATTTAATACATGTACAACTTTTTCATTATTTTATGGGGGTCCATCTTTCCTATTCATATGGTCCATCTCATAAGGAGTAGCCCGGTACAGCTGTATGGCTGTTCAAGTAACCTTTATGGTTTATGGTGCGTTTTTAGAATTTTTTTATTATTTTACAGCCAAGTGTTGTTATAAGTTTAGATACTTAATTAAATACTTTCAGTAAGTGGCAAGCCCAAGGCTTAATTATTATATTTGCAATAGTCTTTGTTTCATTTTGAACTTTAGAATAATATTCAGGCATTCGTGAAATGGCTGACTTATTTCTTTTAACACTGTGTACTCTATTCTAAATCTAAAATGGCTCTTTGAAAAATTTGAAATAGTACTTTTGTGGATATACGTAGCAACTATGTGAAGGAATAATTAACTCATTTTTAAGAGAATGTTAAATATATTAAGAAATATACTCCGGTATTAAATCGTGAATTTCATACTACAGGTCCCGCTCTCGGGCCCCGCGTCGCAGCTATCGATCTAACAAGTTTTGTTCGGTTTTCTCCAGATGTAACGTGAATACGCGTTAGAGCCCCTTAGAAAGCTCTCAAACCAAAGCACCACCATTGGAGATATATAACCCATGTGTAGCTTTGCCTTAACAGCACAATAAACAAGCATGAATTTCACACCATTAGTTTTATTACAATACACAATCTATGTAATGAATTTAATGCTTTTCAGTAGCTTATATAGATAGTATTCTGCTTCGGGAGCACTCTTTTGTTGCTAATAATTTTGTTGACTTCTAAATAAATTTGTACAACCTCAAAAATTTTTTTATATTTAGATTAAAACTATTACACATCTGTTATGTATTTTGCGTGTATTTTTACAATTGCATCTTATAAAAAAAGAGCAAAATTGCAATGCTCGTAGGTATGAAGACAACATTTATTGTCTCAATAATCTGAAACATTGATTCAGAATGTATTAAACTTATAAATTTCATCTTTCTGATTTATCAGTCTGATAGCTGCTCGGTCATGCAATAAATGAGATGTGACTGACAATCACGTCACACACTTCCCTGCGTAAGCTATTTACACTGGAGCTATTACGGTTGATAAGGTACCAGGAAGTTCGACTGGTAAATTTTCCAGATAGATTGCATCATTGGGTTTTATTCCGTTTAGACGAATATTGTATTATCTTGGGAATATAATTAATGATCCTTTCAAAATACCTATTACGGGTTAATGCTTATTATTTTAATTTTTGTAGAGAGATTTCGGGTCAACTGTTCTCCGAAAACTACTATAATTTTCAAATTTCGGCAAATTTTCTTAATAAAGAAAGTACAACAATAATTTAACCATTAAAATAATATTCTGCTTTGAATGATTGAAACTGGCTGCATAAAGATATTTAGCTACTAAAATATGCATGTCTGGAAAACAATTTATTACTTCAAATAATTTTTTTAGTTTAAGATTCTTAAAGATTAAAATCAAATATTCATTTTTAATAGAAGTATTTAATTTACTAATCTGAGTAAAGATGAAGAGACTGCAGGTTTATTACTTTTTCCGGTTTTTTTTTGTTTAAATAATCTACAACTGGTCATTTTTTAAGTAAAAAATTTGTATTTGTATTTAAAACGAATTTTAAAGCTAAAGTATCACTCTAGTCATATGACAATTGAAAAGCAAGAAATCATATTTAACAACACTTCATGTATATTCCGTCAATTGTTTAAGTTTACGTTAACTTTACATTTAACCTGACGAATTCGTTACTCTTTTTTTCAATACATAAAAATAAGTATACATACACATGCATCTTCTCTAGTTATGAATTACGATAGTCTATTGTTCGGTCGTTTATTCCTTGACAAACACGCATACAGAATTATAAATATTCACATTTATTTAACTGAATTGCCAATAAAGATACATTTTCTAAAAAAGAAATACAGAATACTCTTGCCACTAACATATCGAATAGATTAGTCTTGTCTAACAAAAGGAAGAAACTGACAAAAACAGAATCTTTTGTTGCCGAAAGGAAACTGAAGAAAGATAAACGCCTCCAAAATTGTTCTTTTTTTCCCCTCTCACTCCTCAGAACTTTCGATTTCTATTACGCATTCTTTTGAATTATTACCAGGTCTAGCTGCTTCCCAATACCTATTGTAAAGTAGATTACATTTGTGACATTTCAATTCTTATCTCTCAATTCAATTTTTTGAGAGGCAAAAACAGGAAATCTTAGCTTGCGATATGTTTGCTCGTGTTCTGTGACAGTTTTAGCGATTGGAGTGTGTATTTTTAAGTATTTCTTTGTGAGTTTTGTTACCATATATTTTTATTTAGAGAATTTTTTTAAGTGTCATATGCCCATTTAACATTAAAAGAAAAGAAGAATTTGAATGTTGTGATTAAAAATGTTATTATACGTTAAAACATTACTGGAAATGTTACTCGGTGCACATATCATGCTACTATTCAAATGTTTCATCTATATTTACAGTTATGAAGACTGTACTGTGTACTTTTAAGCATTTCTTTGTGAGATTTGTTCTAGTATATCTTTATTTAGGGATAAATTATGAAGTGTCATATGCATATTTAATATTAAAACAAAAACAATTTTGATGTTGTTATTGAAATTCTTACTATACATATTATTATAAGACATTATTCAAAATGTTGACCGATGCAGTCATCATGCTATTATTTATAATATTTAGATCTATGTAAATAACACAAGGTATAAAATGTAAGTTTGTTCGTCGCCTAGTGCCGTAGTGTGGTTCTAGGCCTACCAAACTTGATATAAAGGCAAATTTAATGTTGTGATGCACCTCAAAGTGATTTTTTTCATGAAAATCGAGCTAGAATGGTTTTCAATTTGATGTTTTATGCGATTTTAAAGCTTTAGGCATTTATTTGCTACATTTGGAGAATGTAGCCAAGCCAAAACGTTATCCAATGGAAATTTTAAGAATTGATAACGTACAATTTGTTTAGTAAAGTACATTTTGTAAATAAAAAGTTTTAATAATAAGCCGAAAAAAGTATAAATTAGGAAAATTTAACGAAAAATTGATATTTTTTGGCATAGAATATACAGTTAGTACTAACTTCATCTTTCCCCATATTTTGTAATTACTTTTTATTGTAAGTCATATTTTTTTCAAGACTAGTAAAATTAGTGCAGACACAAATGGATGTGAACCTTAAAAACGTCTTAGATTGTTTTATTTCATTGAAAAGTTTGTTTGTTTACATCTAAGCCACACATGAAAGAAATCGAGGAAAAATATCTCCACTAGTGTCATGTTAGGTTGGCCAAAGTATAGTTATTTTCCTTTAATTTAGTAGTGCATGGATTCAGTTACATAGAAAACTGCAGAAAATGCTCCTTTTATAAGCAATATATAAACAGGAGCAAGAGATCGGAAATTATTAAAGTAACAGAAATGAATAGTAGCATGCTTCATAAATTCGTATATCATATTTGTCTATGTAAAAAAAAAGTAAGTGATGCAGTTTATTATCAGTATCCACAGTTGCATCATTTGAAATACTATAAATGATTTATTAGTATAAATAACAATTAGTTAAGGAACAATCCCCTATTAAACTGTCTGTACAATGAGAGGGTCAGTTAAATGATAAATTGATGGATATTAATGAATATGGGTAGAGCATGTAATTTATTCTTTAGACAACTGTGATGGTCATTGGTCATCTTCTGTTTGCGGTATATATCTTGACCTAACTGAGTTATTACTTCAATAAATGTGGTATTGTTGCCTGTGAAAATGCTTATGTTAATATGTATGAATATATATTCACAAAAGCTGAAATATGGCAATTATTTTTTTATTTTTATTTATTTATTTATATATTTTTTACTGTATTAGATTTTATTTCCTTTTTAAAAAAGTGGATAGCCTAACTTTGTTGAGATACATGGTGCAGTTGCTGTTTCTTAAGAGAAACTGCCTATCAATGTGAGCCAAGTGTCGCCACTGCAGTTCTAAACAAACCGAAGACTAAGGAAGAGTGGTCATACCTTGGCGCAGAGTTGCCAAACTAAGAGTATAAATGCTTGAAACATGTGATCATTCTCTTTCGAACTTTCTAACTATTACGTAACCAAAACTTAAATATTATCCTCTATTATTTTGTAAGTACTTGTAAATAATATTTTAATTGCGAAATAAACTTAATCTAGATTGGATTTAATTATCTGCCTGATCCAAAACGCTGTCCTTACATCTGTATATTTGTACAGGGTATTTCAGAAACACTGACTTAGGCTTTTATTCCATAATTATTGAAATATTATGATATATACAATAAATTACAAACTTACGAAATAAAGGGTACATAATTTTATGGTATCGATTAAAAATTTTTAGGAGATAACATTTAATTGAATACAAAATTTCAAATTTTATACGGGAGCTTCACGATAACTTCTCAGTTCGTAAAATGTGACTTAATCAGATTATATACAAAATGAGCATTTTATCGAAAATGTGTCGGAAATGTTAAAATAAATATACGCTGATTTAAACGTCTCTCGAAGGAAAAAAAATTACGTCGACTTTGTCTTACGAAAATTACAAAAGAACACAGTGATCACATTAATACATGAACTTCTGATATTATCGATATTGTATGGCCCCTTACCAACTTTATTTAAGGATATTTCTCAGTCTTTTTATAAATCTGTGCATTAATGTATAAGGCAAATTTTAGTACCATCTCACCGAAATTATGTAGTACTACACATGCCGCATCGGAGACCCCAATTCAGTTTTCCAAGCAGAACTGAATGCAATCAATGAAGCCCTCAAATGGACGAGGGAACAGCAGCCAGTCCCTACACTAATCTACAGCGACAGTCTGTCCGGCCTAACAGCAATAGCCCAACATGGCACAGCTTCCAAACAGGTTCTAGAAATAAAAAAAGAACTAATCGAGCAGCCTCATGTAAGACTCCACCATATCAAGGCCCACGTGGGGGTAACAGGGAACGAAAGAGCAGATGAGCTTGCCAAAAAAGCGACAGAATTACAAACTCCAGCTCAAACAATACCTGCGCCTGTCTCTTTCTTAAAAAGAAAACTTAAAAGAAAACTTAAAAAAAAGAAATGAGCTGATGAGACGATGGCAACAACAGGGGAATGCAAGCCCAAAGGGTCGCTACACTCATAAATGGCTGCCCAAGCCAGTTCTACATGAACTTCCCCTCACATTCCAAACTACTGCATTCCTCACAGGACACGGGCCGTTTCCTGCCTGTCTCCATCGATTCAATCTCCGGGAAGATGATCTCTGCATCTGCGGTGCAGCAGGAACAGCAGAGCATTTCCTCTTTGATTGTGAAATCACAAAATCTAATCACCTGCGCAGACCACCGCGAGAACATGCTCAGGCATGGATTCTAAGCGTCCTTCGCAGCAAAATGTCCACAAGGAAAATGGCCAGAATCTGTTCTCTGTTAACAAATATTGTCCAACTAACCTACTAACAGCATAGCAGTGGCCCAGTCACGGAGGTCATCTCTCAAACAGATGAAAACATCAATGCAGGACTTCCTGTCCCGCATAACATGAAGATGCTTTGTATCTTAAGTGGGGACACTTTATGACACAGGCCCCTGCGTGGGAAATCCCTGTGCCCGGCCTTCCCAGCTATATTTTGTAAAAAAGCCTTTTTCCCCCAATAAACTCCGCAGATTGCCGCTAAAGGCTTGAAGGTCAGCTCCGCCGACCAAGAGGGCAAACCTGTGGCATTCAAATTCAGAGTGGAATTATTTCGAGAGAGGCTTAGTAAAATTTAAGTTTTGTAGTTATTTAGATTTAATTCCTGGAAAATTTTAAAATTCTGCACCTTTTTTACGTACGTTTGTAATTTATTGCATTTGCCTATGATAAATATTTAAAGAAAAGAATAAGTGAGCGTTTTGGAACGCTCTGTATAGCACTGAACCTAGCACTGAAATCGGTACACTCAGGAAATAGCAAAACTGCCAGAAAAGATCAAGAAGGAGAAACTCTCAAGAAACATAAAATCGTGCAAATATATGGAAACAACATGATGAAAAAAAAACAGAAAAGAAAAAGAAGATATTGGATCTCATTTACATTAAAGATATGTAAGTATTTGGACGGAAAGAGATAGTTAAAGAGCTTTTATTGTTCAAACCATCGCCTACAGTAAAGAGGGAGGCATAAAAACAAGATTTCAACCTAAAAAGCTAAAAATCATAATGAAGTAAAATGATTGAAAAATAAATGAACATAATGAGACACAGAAAAATCGGACGGTCAGAATATAAATTAAGAAGTAATATTAAAAAAAATATGAATAATAGCTGTCTAAAATGTATGTTAATAGATTTAGAGGAGCTGCACAATCATGTTAAAATTGTTCACACATGAATTAATTGCATCTGTCTTCATTTCATACGTGTACATATTTTCCATTTATTAATTACTGGTGATTTAATTTTTACTGGTGATTTAATTTAAATTTTTAATTAAATCACAAGTACATAATTCACTGAGTAAATATTCATTTCCAGGTATGTATATAATCTTTGCAAATATCCCTAAACAGAACTTTGCTCACGACAAATAAATATCAGGTGATACTTGTTGAACTGTGCTTGCTCAAACAGCCAGTTCTGCATCACAGATTCCAGGAATTAAATGACAATTAATCGAATGATGATATCAACGAATAAACATTGATTAGGTGATTCACAATGCATTAAGAGAGTAATGAAAATGGACTACTTCCATTATCCATTATCGCATTAGTTGTTTCATCGATTACGAGTATTTAAATGGTATCACTTCCTAACTTACGCCTGAAAATAGCTTCAAGACGCATCTGTTTCAAGAATTTTTTCTATTTAAAGTTATAGCAATATCAATTGTCTATATCTATGCATATTAAATTTTAATGTATACTGTCTGATCTATAAATTCTCACGGGCTTTCAAAATTTATTGAAAAAAATGATAAGACATTGCGGTTTTCAAGAATATTGTCGGAGACGGGATTTTTTTTTTATGTACAAAAATATTTTAATTCAAAAAGTTGCTGTTAAGTAATGCTAACATGCTAATATGAAGCAATACCATATTTGAAAAAATGAAAAATAAAAATCTGTCTATTCATGGAAATTATTTTACTTTGACCATGCATATTTTCATTATTATTGTTATGTCTAATGAATTTTTAAAGTTTTCACAAACTAATAATACACTAACAGTGCGCTAACTCATAAAAGTAATTTAAAAACCACATGAAGGTCGCGTGTAAATATATAATGCACATTTTTGAAAACTGTGAACTGTTATTTGCGTCTTACACAAGCGCAGGAAGAATGGGCATACTGACATGCTGACAGAAGTACAGAAAGGTAAGTAATAAGTTATGTGTATTATTAAAATATTATAAGCAAGCAAAAAAATTGCTAAGTTGAACTGTCAATTTAGAAAACATTATATTTAAAAAAATTAACATTTACTTTTAGATTTTTGCTTTATTATTTTACTTTATGCGCGAAAAAACTTTTGCACAATTTATTTTATACCTAATAAAGAATTTAAACATAAAGCATATTCAAGGCCTGCTCTTTTATTTCAGTAGCCACCTACTGTGCTACAAAATTTCACTTCATTCCGCACAAACATTTACGTAATTTTCACAAAGTCTAAAAAACTTTGAAATATTTTGACGCTCATAGTTGAAGCTAAGTGACTACTTACGATAATGCTAAATATCATATCATTAGATTAAAGGGTTTATACGCGATGGGCGAACAAATATTCTCTACACATTTTGAAGATATTTTCGACAAATTTCAAACTCTATTCAACATTTAAAAAATCAATGCCCATAGTTATGTGATCAGCTTTTGTTTGAGCTAATAATAAAAAAAAAGATAGTTGAAATATTTTTCAGTTTGACGAAGTATAAATTGATCAACAGTTTGATTCCAAGAAATTACTATTTAAAGAGAATAACTTTTCAAAGTTTCGCGAAGTAATTGCTCAAAAATATTGGGATAAAGAAATTATCATGTAAATGTTCATGAATATTATAGCTGGCATCAATCAGAATAAAGTTTGAGGGGCAAGTTAAAGGGGTACGGGGTATAGATATCCTTAACAAATAAAGACTATTTTCTTCAACCGCACTGTAAGATTTTCGGAAATATTTAAATTAGAGGAAAATAAGCTAAGGCAAAATTCAAAGATAGCCACACATAATATACAATTGTAATAAAAATATATTCTTTATATTTTTATTAGGAATATTATGAGGGTATATACATGGATTTAACATGGGTTCGTATATACGAGAGGTCTAAAAAAAAATTGCATACCATGCGCCATTTCTTTTTCACAGTCCAGTCGAGATGAGCCAAACTACTCAAGCACCTAATTTCTCCCCTCCCCCTCATTACGTTCAAGTTTAGAGTAGGAAAATATGAATATGGGTAAGCTTTTGTTTAGTGCAGGAATAGGAATAAAGATGAACGTATGAGACTGAAAATGTTGTTCTGGAATTATTGAGGAAGGTAATTCCAGAATTAACTTATTGGATAAATTGTAAGGGCATCAGAAATGGTTCCATTTTTGATAATGATGTATTTTAAACTGTACAAATATTTTCTTTTGACTAGACATCATAAACCATTATATATAAAATATTTCTATAATTTGTGTCTCGTCAATTTGTTTATGAAAATATTTCGAGCCCCCAATGTGTCTCAAAGCAATAGGTAGAAATACGGATGCAATGCGCCACTTAAAATCATATAATCCAAGTTTTGTGCATGCGCCACCTTTTGGCTACACATGGTGTACTCAATTACTAAAAGTAACGTATTTAGTAAAGTTTAAGTTACATTCATTTATTTTAATGTAATTGTCTGTAAATGGTATATATCAAGAAAATATCATTGAAATTTCAGGATTCTATCATTAAAAGTTCAACATTATAAAAAAAAATATATACGTAATGCGTAAATTACATAAACACACATATAATGTTATATAAATTCTAAAATTGTGACCTTATACTTTAAAAATAACTTCGGGAAATAAATAAATAATTTTTTTAACCTTAGAGCAATAAAATGAAGAATGATTCTTTTTCGTATAAGTATATACAACTACATGTGGTTCAGTACTTATAAGCGCTCTAAAGATTTGCACATTTTACTGCTTTAAAATTTATCTCCAACGCCATCCATCATGGTAAAAAATGCAAAAATAAATAAAAATAAATCCTGAAATATTTTGTTATGCAAAATATCTCTTGAAAAATCACAGGAGAGATGATAAAAATCAGAAAACTTTGCTTATGTTATTCAAAAACAGAGAGAAAAAATAAGCTCACGGATTTAAAAGTCTGGTATTTTCCATTGCTTTTAGAATCAAATTCTTAAAGATTTCGTGTTATTTATGCTTAAACGTTGTTTTATGAAACAGATAATCACTTAAGTTAAATTTTCGATTATTTTTTTGATAAATTAAATTTCAAGATCGAACAAACATATTAACTAAGAATTGATAGGAAAATCAGCATATTTCATTTAGAATAATACAATGCTTGGCAAACATATGCATATCTCATGAGACACCAGAAAAAAAAAACACTAGCGATTTAACGCTCCTTTTAATATGATTGTTAGTGGATACATTTATAATCCATGCACTTATGAATGGTTTTGGTATATTTAAAGATGCCTATTGTATGTGCATACATTTCATAATACAGATACAGTTTTAACTTGCAAATCTATCAGTGTCCAACAATATCAAAATTATTTTATCGTGCTTAGTTAAGTGATGTTTATTATCAGTTTTAGCTAATTTTCAGGATAGTGTTTATTGTACTTATTGTATACTGAGTGAAATAATAATTGATTTTCGACTTTGTTTTTTCCCAAAGAACTTTCTTAACCTTTCTGAACAACGCTGGAACACTAAAAAATAACGCTTCAAAAGACTTTTAATGCCTAACCATTAGTCTGAAAAAGGTTGTACTGTGCTGGCTATTTAATTTTATAGTTGCAAATTTGGAATTTTTGTTCTATTTCGTATTTAGTGGTTTGGGAGCAATTCGATATGAGCAACACTTTGTGTGTTTATTTTTTTATGCATTTTCTAATAACAATTTTTACTCTATAAGCTTTGATTCTAGAGAAATTCTAAAATCCGCATATGTGTGTAAATTAGGCCTAATAAGACAGTATAGCTATAAGCCCGTAAAATTATAAACTGAACGTTACCTTTATTTAAGGATACACGGTCTAACTTGAAATGAACTCGTTTGCATAATTACTTACTAATTCCACTGACATATGGCACTGCGTGCATAACTCAAAATCATTTTAAATAATAGATAAAAATGTTTCCAAAATCACAGAGCAATCAATATGAGGCAAATTGTAAATGTGCTGACTAGTGAGATATTCGAAACTACCCTCTTGAAAATCTGCTGAAATATATGAGCTTTTCTCAAATGCTTCAGTGTGATATTAGTAAAGCTAGATTAAGGTGATAATTACCAAGAAGAGCGCCTTTTAGATGGTGAGTAGAAGTTTTCAAAAGCAAGAAACTAGATTTTAGGTTCAATGAAATTCCTTTCATCTCCACGTTTAAAAACTAATTAATGTTAAAGTACTTAAGACACTTCAGAGTATTAGTCAGAAAAATTATTCTTTAAATGGCGTCACAAAAACAAATCGAACGAATTGATATCCGAGAAGCATGGAAGACAATCGATTTCAATACTGGTTGCATTTATTCCAGAATTCTAAATTTTACACGTTTTGCATTTTGTAATTACACGTATTTCTCATCGAGCTGGCGCATACCAATTTTCCAGGAATGGAATCTGGTTAATCTGTTGGGCAGTTCAGTTCCAGCATTATTCAGAAGAATACTATAAACTATTCATGAAAAATTATTATCAATGCTGTAGTATGGAAAAAATTTGTATTCATCACAGATTTAAGCTTAGGCCCGACTTGTGCAGATGTAACTTAAAAAAGAACAGCAAAGCGTAGTTACGGTTTTATTGAGATTTAATGGCTCTTTAAAAGGCAGTACAATAGGGGACGTTGAAGAGAAATGCTTCCGGTGATGAAATGTCTTTCGAGATCAGGAAAGTTCTGATTTGATCACAGACATTACTTGTGCAAGGTTGTTCTAAGATTTAGTGATCAGCATTTCTTAACCTTATCTAAAGATCACACATTTGGGCATTGTATACACTGGCCAAAGTTCTAGAAATCGTTGTTATTTTAGGTATTTGATCACAGACACATTTCCTGAGGAACGTAAATAAACGTTTTCAACATTACTTTATGCCAAAAAAAAAAATCAACAAAAAAGCAATAGATTTAAAATAGCAAGTCAAGAAGCTTAAATACCTCTATCACAGTCGAGCAACACAAAAAGTGTGAATATAATTTTTTCTTTTGTGTTGTAAGTGTTGTTAGGCATGATTTACTGTTATACCGTGGACAATTTTTTGCAGCATGTAATATTTATTTCTTGCTTTCTAAGAAAAACAATATTTTTTTGCAATGCTTTATATTTTTAAAATAAAATAAACAAAAAATCGTAATAATCAATTTTTTCACTATAAAATTCTAAATAAATTAAATCACTACTTTCCCCCTCTTTCTTTACAGAATGAAACCTAAGAAACAGTTGAGCAAATGGAAAAATATTCAAGATGGAGAAGAATATAATTTATCTCTTTTGAGAATGTTAAAAGAAGAGAGAGAGAGAGGAGTAAAAAGAAAGAAATTTGCTCTTTCAATGGAGCTAAAAGTTTGTTTTTCACATTCATCAATCAATGTCATTGATTTTGAAAAACAGCAGAAATTTCGCTTTGAATTTTGCTTACTTAAATATGAGGCAAAAGTGTTGAATAAAATATTTTCTGATATTTTTTAGTTTTTTGTAAAGGAATTCTGCTGCTCTGTTTATGAGTTTTTGGGAAGTATTGTGGAGTAATGTTTTCTAAGAAATTGAACTGAAAATCTCCAATATGTTCTGGTAGTGCAAGCACATTTTCAGAGAAGTGTTTTTTGATTACATGAAAATGTAGATTTTTATTCAGGCATTGTTGTATTTTTTATGTTAAGAAATTCTTTGTTTTCAACATACTTTCTAATTAATTAAACTTTTATTTCTTTAATTAAATAACTTTTGTTTGCATACTTATCGATTGCTGTAAAAAATAAAGCGTCGTTTAGAAGAAAGGATAAATATATATAGGATATGCCCAAATTTTGTGTACGTAAGATCTATTTTTTTATCTGTAAAATGTGTTTTGATCGATTTTTTGTTTTAAGCGTACTCTAAGTGGGGAGGGGCAGGTGTGAAATACAGGTTGTTTATAGTTAAATTTCCCCTATAAACAGTTGTCTACAGCTTAAATGGGTGGTAGGATTGTAACAAAATTTGGTGTATAGACTATAAATGAGATGTGTTTAAGGAATTTAAAAAAATGTCAAAAATATTCTCTAGGTGGCGATTTGCATGGAAAACAGCAAATTTAACATTGGAAATGACTAACTCCAAACAGTTTCAAGATTTATTCAAAAGGTTTTTGAACATTTAATAACAAATTTGAATGATTTCTTAAGCTGAATTTCCGCTCAAAATGCCACGTAGTGGACATTTTTTGAACTCAACTTTTGTAAAAACTTATTTGACCGCACGTCGTATACAGTCCGTATGACACAGTTTGTGATAATTTGTAAAACCGTTCTAGCTACAGAATGTTTTTTACAGGGGAATTTTAGTACAACCACCCTATACATAGTACATTCCCACACTGCATTTCAGAAAGAAATGCACTCTCTAAAGCTTCTGTCAGATAAACAGAAAATATTTTCAGACGTAATAATTGATGTTCATGGAAAACAGCATAATTATTGAACAGGAGAAAAAAGCTACGTCCAAGGAAATTTAATGAATATTAGTGTTTATTGATAGCATTAGTTCAAATCAGCTAAAGACGAATTTAGATTTTTTTATTACCTTAGTATTCACAGGAAGGCAGAATTTGCATGTCTATAACCGTAAAATCGTAGTTAGGCGTATGTACCGACAAAGACAATAACGATACCCTGACAAGTGTTCTAAATTAATGCTGTGATCTCAGCGAGGGCAGACATAATACCGAGATTTCAAAATTAAAAATCAGTAAAAAGTATGTTTTAACGGATGGTCGAATTATCGACTTCTCTTCCTTAAAGAAGTCTGTGAGCAAATTATAAATAGACGATTCAAGCTCGTCCAGCCTGTTGGGATGGTTCAAATAGACAGTGCTTTTCATTATGCCCCACAGGGAGTAGTTAAAAGAGTCAAATCGGATAAAAATGGATTCCCATCCGTTATGGAGGCCGGCGATTACACGCCATTCCTTAGTGGTTTTTGCAACTACTACTGTTTCAAAACTTCTACATAAAATGCTTCCAGCTTACGTAATAGACATACCATTTGCTTCACCCTTCTATTGATCGTTATTTTTGAAATTTTTAACATTGGAGTTATAATGTTATTTGCTGTACACCCTATATCATGTAGTCTATAACCGGTTTTTACGTTGAAATACGAGAGCGATCTACTAAAATTACTTTCGACTTGTTGACCAACCCTGTGACATATAACCCTGAAACTTTGAATTATATTAGGTTCTTATTATTTTTCGATAATTATTTTATTCCAGAAGGACTTCAGTTAATAATATTTACTTTGAAACATTGAATGATCACAAAGCATTGCATAAGTATCTCCCGATTTCAGTCCGTAACTGACTCCGTAATGAATTACAGTGTCAATTTTCTAACAATTGTATCAGTAATTCATTTAAAAAATACCTTTGTAAGTAACACACATAGAAACAAAATTTAAGTTACACGCTGTTTAAATATTTAAGGTGCTTATTGCACCTTTAAAATGCAAATTTCCTACGACAATCAAATTTTCTTTGGCTTGGTAATAAATCAGAATGTTTCAGCTTTCTGATTTAGTTTGAATTCGGATGTCCTATTATTTTAAAATTGAGTTACAGGGATTTTAATATGAGTAATCTCATAGTAAAAGTATAGAATTTAAGTTAATTTGTGCTTTTTTAACCAGAGATCTTTAAGATTTTGCTTTATTGACAAACTTCCTAACTCAAGAAATTATATAATTACAATGTTATGAAACTGCGGTGAAATACTCTGTAGGAGCTGATTTAGGAAATGAACCTCTGCAATGAATGCAGTGAAATTGTTTTTCACTTGCTTGGAGTAATGAATCGTCAAGTTTTGTAATGATTTTTTTGCCCGTATAAACGTTAACTTCCCTAAATATTCAGATACAATGGTTAAGTTATAAGAATGGTTTATTCTGTCAAGGAAGTTTTAAAGGTCAAAATTAAATTTACTGAATAAAAATATCTTTATTTAAATTTGAGTTTTGATGTTCTGAGAGTGACATTTTGTAAAGCTTTTATTCATTTTTTGAGCGTAAAATTCTAAATATTTAAATGTATACGTATTTTCGCATGTTGTTATTAGTCACCTTAATACTAGTTGCTTCAGTGTTGTTATTAGTAAGTCATTTAATTCACAGAGAAGTAGCACGAATGTCAAAATGGCGATGTTACATATTTTTTTAGTTGATTAACTCGGATAGAATGCAAGAGAGTAAATTTCATTGAAAAGACTGAGTGGCGAAAAAGCAAAATTTTGAGAAAAATCTGAATATAACAATAATTAAATGCAGGTCCGATTTATACTTATATTTGAAAATTTCGTTTATTAACTTAAAAGATAGCTTTTGAATAAATTCATAGCATATTTGTTCATGAACAAGAATAGATATTTAATGCAGTATAAGAGTAGTTTTTTTTAAAGAGTGTATTATAGTACAATTTTGTTACGAAGATTATAAAGTGGGTGTAAGTTAAAGTAGTCCAGCAAGCTCGAAAAACGAATATAACTCTTTATTAGACGAATTGAAGCACTCATATTCACAAAAAATACAGAATTTACTAACAAATACAACAGCACACAACTCATGAACTATTGCATCAATAACACTACTCCATCCGGAATGTGGATGGCATTACCTTGTTTACTATATCTACGTTTTTTTTTCAGCCAACTCACAGAGAGATAGATTTTGATATTTATAGATTTCCTAGCAGGTAGTGACGAGTGACGTCACATAGGTCACGATGTCATAGTTCTACACCTTTTCTTGTAACTTCTTTACTAAATGAGATTCAGCGAAAATTTCACTACTTTCGAGAAGCCAGAAATGTCGCCAAAGTCAAGTCATGCAGTCATTTATTTGCAAGAATGCCTGGTACAACTCTCTTTGCAGCAGCGCACAACATTAATACGGTTAAACAACATTACAATTTTGTAACATTGTATTAGTTGTAATTTGCTGTTAGTATGCATATATATAAGATAGCATTGCGTATGTACGGAAATTAATCACGATGACATACAGCCAGAGAAACTAAGAGCTTCTAGTTTCGGATAAATGTTCTGAAAAAGACTTGCGTATTTTAAAATCATGAGTTTTGAACACATTCGAAATGAATCACTACATAAACACGAAATATCAAACATTTGCAAAAATGGCCTGTTACTATGAGCCAGCATTTATTAATATCCGAAAACAACAAAATGTCATTTATCGGAAGTATGTTTCTCATTTAGTTAACAGTTTTGAAAATGGAACTCCGAAATCATTACTTATGCCATATTCTTTGACGTAAATTTTACTTTATCGTATTCCAGTTTATCGGATGTAGATGTCATGGTTACAAATGATCAGGTTGAATCTCGGAATACTCCAGCAATAAATGAGTTTCTGTGCAAGCTCGCTCGAAAATGATGTCAAGAGTCTGGAAGCATTTATCTAAATATAATGCCGCGTTTTCTTCAGGGTTTTAAGTTATTTCGAGGAGAAAAAAAAACCTTTGCATATTTAAAATTTGAGGCACTCTTAGTCGGTTGACTATTTCCTTATTTCCACGTCTGTTTAAACCCTTTAAAATGAAATTATTTAAAATTGTATTTTACGTAGTGACAACACATGTTTTAGATTGAGAAGAATTCATAATCATTGGATAAGATTCAATCGAGTAAATTAAATGTTATAATAGAGGGGGAAAAGAGAGGTTCTTATAAAGTTGACCTGTTTTCTTTACGTAAGGAAAATATTTATTGTGAGTATAATATCCCATTATGTGATATGAGAGCTTTTTTTTGGGAGGGGGGGGTGTAATCATTATTAGACAAAAGCAGAAAAGAGGGATGGTGATATTTCCAAAAGTAGGAAATTGCAACTTAACCGTTTCGTCACTCCCCACACGTCCATTGTAACGCGGCCATGTAACGCTCTCTGGGTATTCCTTCCATCTACTGGCGGCGTCACGAAGCGTTCTCTGATTACTACCGCCACCTATCGGCGGCATCTATGAAATGTTGTGTAGGTACTACCTCCGCCGAATGGTGCAACGAAACGTTCTCACGAAACGCTCAGCGCGTTGAGGAATGAATCTGCAAGAAAGTTACGTGGGTATGATTACCACAGCTACAAATAATTCCGAAATATAGTCAACTACATTTTTAAACAGAAAATTATCTCTATCTCTACTGTTTTAACCGGCGCATCCCGCGTTTTCCGCGGGGATGCTGTTTTGTCGGCTATTAATCTAACAGTGCAACCCGCTTTTTCCCCGTTCATGGTTTCATTTTGGCTTTCTGTGATATTTAATTATTTATTTAGATGTGGGCTAACAGATGGCGATAGTTGTCCACATTTCTGCAAAATATGTAAGAATTTTTTGTAGCATTTTGCGCGCGCTTTTCAAAGCTAGCTTTAAAAAATACGCAATTTTTGTACCTATTTTGATAAAAAAAATACGCAGTGAGAGGGTTTTTAAACAGCAAATTATCTCTATTCTACTATCTCTACTATTCTCTATTATAAAAGAAGATGTCTGTGCGTGTGTGTGTGTGTGTGTGTGTGTGTGTGTGTGTGTGCGTGTCTGTCTGTCGGCAGGTGTAACGGACAGACAGTTACAAGGAGAAACACCAAATTTGGTATATAGGAAGTTCTAATCATGAAGTTGTGCACCTCGAAGTGATTTTTTTTCAAAATTCAGCATGGAAATGTTTTATTTTATGTTTTATGAGATTTTTCCATTTTTTCTCACCTAATACATAATAACGGCAGTAATTACGCTCGCAGCAAACATGGCATTTATATCATCGGATAGAGGAGAAAATTTTCTTTTAAAAACAATTTTTCGGGAATATGTTACATATTTTGCAGATTTTTAGGAATCTTTTAACTTAATATCCATTTCGACGAAAATTTCCGTAAAATAATTTTAAAACTGTTGCATCTTGAATTCTATCCGCTATTACTTTTTGATATTTTGGCTAATGATAAAACATTCATTTCACCCTCTTTTAAATTAAAATCGAAAAACTTATATAAATTAGGTGATTTTTTTACGAATTTTAATGTAATATAATGTTTAGAATTTAAAAGTATCAAGGCGGACAGTTTGCGCTATTATATTAATAAATCATGGCAAGAGATTTTATATTGGGTTTTCACAGAAAGGATTAGAAAGGAAAAACTGTGTTTTTCTAACCTATTGATAGGTTTTTAAATGGGGAACCAGATTTCAAATAGCAAGTGAGGATCTACTTGGATCTACTTGTACCGTCAAGTGCTTTAAGATACGTAAAAAGTACGCCACGATATTAACGAAATTTGTTTCCGATCTTTATTTAGCACAAGGAAGCGATATTTTTATCAAACGTTAATATACGTTCAGGGAACGCTGTTTCGCTGCCTAGCAAGCCGTTGGTAACATGATTCTGAAAACGTTAGAAAAAAATTCTTAATATTTCTAGCACAGTAAACGAACTTTTGCTGCTTTCACAACTGAAGAACTGGGTGAATGAGCTTGAGGAACAATTCAGTAAATTCTATATAATATAATCACCTCTCTAAAGTCATGATATTCTCCTGTTTATTACATCCCATCATCTGCCGACCAAACTGTAAAGCCGTGTACTGTGGTTTCGGGTTCAACTCAAGGCGGTCGAGGTTCGATTTCCGACTGGTCGTGGTTGTGTCCGTGCCTTCATAGGGGCCGACGCTGGTCCACCTACAAGGTTCTCCCATAATAAAGAGACCAACGACTCCGGCCTTAGTAGTGGCCAATGTCTAAAAGGGCAGAGGCCCGCCATTGGGAAAAAAAAAAACAAAAACATCCCATCATCTTCTACTGAAAAGCACCTTATAATAATAATTGCCAGAACCTGTGAATGTCTAATGTTTAGTGCAGTCTTTATTATGTTCTTCTACCCCGAAATCTCTGTTTTATTTTTAAATGTCATTGAACATGCTCACCCATTCAGTTCCTCGGCTGAGAGCACAATTCAATACTGCGCTTCTCAACATCGGAACAAATTTGTTTTCTGTTAATATGCTCATTCTCAATGTTCCATTTCAAAAATCATGTCATTTCAGACCGGATGTACATTTATAGAAGTTTTTACTTCAATTTGTTTGTAAAGTAGTGATAATAAAAAATAAATAAAATCATTGAGAGTGTTTATTTTTTCTATTTTACTTATCCTATATATTCATTAAGGGCGCATGGAACATATCGACGAGCAAAAAGAGGCAGTTTTTGCAAAAGATTTAACATTATATATTTATTTTATTGAAAAAGATGGAAATGAAATTACTTGTCCACTGTATATACACATATTAATAGTCTATATATAAAATAAAAATAAATAATTTGATCCTTAAATTTAGTTTTTAAGATCTATTTAACTTTTTACATATCTCTATGAAACTTCAAGAACAGTATGTCAGTTTGGTCCACTTTTCTAAAAACAATTGAGTTTGTCGCCTTAAAATTCGGTATGGTATCAGTAAACACACTATCTGAGAATAAAAAGAAGCGATTTTCATTTTTACTAAAATAAATAAAAAAATTTACACTTAAAAAACTTTAAAAATGCAAAAAAATAAAAAAAATCATTATTTCCAAAAAAATTTTTCTACTCAGATCGTTAATGATAGGTATTTGTAAAGAAAGCAATTTAGTTAAACAATCAGCTAACCTTTATTGCAATCAGCAACACTCAACTTACTTTTTAAATTGCAGAACAAGGTCCACAATTTATGACATCAAAATTATACTTATAAACGTTTAATACTCCAAGCAGGCTCTGTGCAGCAGCTTTTCCTACGAATAAAAACAATAATCTCATTTTATTACACAATTTTTATTGAAAAATTCAATCATAAAAAAAGATTCTTTCAAATCATATTACTTATGTGGCACTCTTAATTTCTTATATTCACCCTTAATTCTATCCACCGCGTCAAGGTGTTGCCACATCAGATGGGAAAAATTATCGGCTTTTAATTATCCAGAGGCCAAAAACCGCACAAAAAGCAGATATTTGTTCGGTTCATAATTGTCCAGAGCCAAAAACCGCATGAAAAGCAGGCATATTTTCGGTTTTTAATTGTGAGCCAAAAACCGCATAAAAAGCATTGTTCTTTTATAGTTTTAAACTTAAAACAAAAACAAAGGCAAGCTAAACGCTTCCTGATTTTTTTACTTTCCACCTACTGTGCATTATTGAATTGCGTTAACGGTGCAACACTGAAAAAGCAGTCGTTAAAAAAACTTTCCATCAGATTACGTGGATACTGATGAGAGTATTTGGGTCTTGCAACACTTAAAAGCAGTCGTCCAAAAAACTTTCCATCAGGTCACGGGGATACTGAGGAGAGTATTCGGGTACTGCCAGAGAACGCGAAGACGCCGTAGCGTAGGAACCAAGAGAGGAGTTTGCATCCATAAATTCGTCGACATCAGAGTCCAACTCACTTTGTGAGACATTGAGACTCGGAACTGGTGCAACGAAAAACAGTGTGGGAGGAAAAAATTGAACTACTTAACTCAATACTACTTAATCTATAATAAAAAAATACAGTTTCAATCACAGAGATATAGCAGTTGTAGAAGATAACGAGGGAATCCAAACATCAATTTCAAGAGCTGAGATAGAAATGATTTATGTTGTTTATTGTTGCAAAATTTTTTGCTTCGACAACAATACGTCCCGATTGCAGCTTTGAAACAGTGACTTGGAATTGCTTACAACAATGTAGTGAGGTATCAAATAATGTTTTGTTGTGTTCGTTTGTATATAGAAATTTTTGCGTTATGTTGCGATGCGTTGATTAAAGAACGAAACTCTGTAAAAGCAAGCCTTTGGGGATACTTTTCTATGCGCTGGTCATTTGTCTGACCCAGATATACATTCACCTCTCAAACTAATATGTCACTCACACACATTAGTTTACATATTTTAGAGAATCAAATCAATTGTCAATCTACTGGTGACAATTTCTACGTGCTGCGGCGTACTGGTCTGGTTCATAATGTTCATATTGCTTTAATTACCATGGGTTGAACTTGGGTATTTGCCACCCTTTGGCTAGATAAACTATTTCGCAGTGTTGATTATAGCACTTTCTAGAAAAGGAACAGTATGGATCACTGTCAAAAGCATCGCCATGTGCATGTTCTAATGAATCATTAATAGAAACTATTTTGTTTTGTTTTCTGAATTTTAGTACTTCTATTTTTCTATGAAAACAGAAGACAAATAAATTCATTTCTCATAATAAATGCTAAAAATGGACTTTATAAAATAACAATTCAATCATGCTGGTTTAGGTTGGACAAAATACTTTATTTGGCTTTATAAAATCATATATTATCATTATTGAAGTACTTTTCATAAGTATATTTTTTAATGAAAATAAGTTAGACATATTGAGAGTTCAATTTAAATTTGTACAGTTATGTTTCTGTGCCTCGGGTGATTTTCTTAATACGTAAAATCAGATGTTTAATGTAAGATTATTTTATGTGCTTGAAAAATCACAGTGTAGGAAGTTCGAAGAAATAGTATATATATATATATATATATATATATATATATATATATATATAGCAAATTTTTTTATTTTTGATGAATGCCACAAAACGCGTTTCCCCGGCTTTTGCTTACGTAAAATCCAACCAATCTTACACAAATATAAAAGAGCTACTTTTATTACATTACTGAAAAAAAAAACCAGTTTAACAAAATAATAAAAACAAAAACTTTTGATTACATACTGACGTACGCACACATATTTCGCCTGTTATTTTTAATGAATACCTTATTTACTTTCACTACTGAAAAACGAAGCACAAGATCTAACGATGCGACGACAAAGCGATTTTGACAACTAATTTATTACAATTGTTTTGGAATAGATTTACCTACAATATATTGGAGAAAAGGCAGCGAAGGAAATGTTAAATTTAAAATCAATAAATAAAGAATGAATAATTTTTATAAGAAAAATGGGCATTACGCTTGTATAAATATTTCTGATAATTCTGTATATTTACTACCTCCAATAAAAATAGATGTATTGCGTTTTATTGTACGACTATATATTGTAGTACTACACTACATACATTTTTTGAACTCACTAAAAATCCGAATTTCTTATATTCTGAATATCTCTCACTCTGAGCATCTATCTTCAAACTCTTCTCTTATTCTAACTGTCTTCACGGCTGTATCTACTAGTTCATAAGAGTAGATATTAAACATACGAATACTAGTATATGAAGTTTGTAATAACTACAAATTTCATATTATTGCAAATATTATTAGGTTGTAACGAAAGTTTCCCGCCACCGCAAACATCGTCAGCACACAGTTCGCGTTGGCGTATTTGCTCATACATTGCCAAACGATTTTTGGCATTTGAAAGAAAGAGGTTTACTTTATAACACTGTGTTGTGAAATCTGTAAAAAATATAGTTATCATTAAGTATAAGGTGTCTCAAATGGAACTATCACTCACATATATATATATATATATATATATATATATATATATATATATATATATATATATATCTGTGGGATCAGGTTAGTCACTGACTCCAATAAACTCACTGGTTTCAGGTTAGTCACTGACTCCAATTAACTCACTGGTTTTATTTAAAACAAGACATTTCATGATCTTAAAATGCATAGCAAAAAGTTGCACGCACAAAATTTATTAACTACGTGAAAATATAAAGATTGGGTTGTTCTATAGATTTTGAGTGTGTGTATAGCATAAGTGCTGTTTAGCCAAAAGGGCTTGTTTAATGATTAAAAAGTATTTTTTTTATTAGTTTTGTTTACTTATTTGACTGTAATCAGCCTTCAGCTTCCTACAAATGGGGGCTCTTTATCGGGATTGATTTACGGACTAACGTTGAGTAATGTTACTGCAGCATTTCAACCATTGAGTAATCCAAGGAACTGTGAGTAGAAATTTTATTACATCTTAAAAGAAGAAGTTTATTAAGAAAATATGTCTTGATTAACGAAAGCTAAGAAATGTGATTTGTTATCATTATGCTAAGAGTTAGGTATCAATGTTTTGCCAAATACAAAAGTACCTGCGCTTTTAAAGTTAATTAAAGACTCTGAGGATTTTGATGAAGATTTTGTCAAATCTCGCCTTGAGGTCATAAGAGAAGAAAGAGAAATGGCAATCGCAAGAGAGAAGGAAGAAAGAGAAATAGCAATCGCAAGGGAGAGGGAAGAAAGAGAATTTGAGTTACGACGGTTAGAAATTACTTGTAGACGAGAAACCACAAGAGAAAATCCACTTGAGTCTAATAATGAGAATAGAAAACAAACTCCGCAAAATATTATGACGCGATTCGACGGATCGGGAGATATTAGTAATTATCTAGCACTATTCGAAAAACAAATCGGCCGATTAGACATACCTAAAAATAATTGGGTGATGCATTTATTAAGTTTGTTACCATTAGAATTCCTAAATATAATATCGAGAGAATCGGATCCCTTAGCAGATGATTACGATCACGTGAAAAATCTTATTTTAAAGCGTTTTAAGTTAACGGCAGAAGAATTTCGGCAGAAGTTTATCTCTCACAAGAAACAACAGTCCGCCAATTGGCGAGATTTTGCTTTCGAGCTTCGTAATTTCGATGAGTGGATTCACGGTATGGAGGTTGGCGATTTTGAAAATCTGAAGGAATTAACACTAGAAGCGCCAGAGCAGTCATTTTGACTGTTTTCGCCATTTTATCTTGGATTCCTAAAAGACCCTTTACTTTAGGAAGTCATAATTTTTTGAATTCTCCTAAAAAACCTTGAAAATTATTGGCACTAAATATGCATTGAATGAAAATAAAATTAATGGAAATATTTTTATGTATACCTAGAAGCGCCACGAGCAGTCAAATTGACTGCTAGTGAAATTGAGTTTATTCATCGTACTATATCACGCAGAAAAAATCTTATCATGAAGAAACATTTCCCTTACATATTCCTTTCATTCACTATTTCTGTAATCCATGAAATACTTGTCATTTTCCGCCCCCTTCCCCAGCCCCCTCCATTAAAAAAAAAACAGTGTCCCGTAATCGTTTTCGAGATACCATGGAAAATCTAAGATTTGATTTGAAGTCAAACAGGAGTCAACATTTAGAAACTGATAAGTTTGCTATGTTTTCAGATATCTGGAACAAATTTATAGAAAACTGTGCACTTTCTTATAAGCCAGGAGAAAATCTGGTGTTGGATGAACAACTATTTCCATCAAAAGTTTGGTGCAAGTTTATTCAATGTATGCCGAATAAACCAAATAAATTTGGTATAAAATTTTGGATGCTAATTGATGTTGATTCAAAGTTTATTGCAATGCTTTTCCATACCTTGGAAAGGATAACGCAAGAAATGAAAACGAAAGCCTTCCTGAAAATATAGTAATGCGCCTTCTGAGCCCTTATGTGAACACAGGTAGAAATATGACAGTGGGCAACTATTTTTCCTCGCTTTCATTAGCTAAAAAGCTTAAAATGAAGAATACAAGTTTTGTGGGGACAGTAAGAAGACATCGAAAACAAATTCCGCATGAGATCAGGAAATCAAAAACTCAGTTTCACGAAACAGTTTTACTGAAAAATGGAGACACTACACTGACAGTGTATCAGGTAAAAAGAATAAAAATGTCCTGCTTCTAAGTACCTTGCATACAGATGTAAATCTAGAGTCACAAACTGTGAAAAAACTTCCAAAAACAGAATTCTACAACAAAACCAAATGTGGAGTCGACATTATTGACCAAATGACACGTAAATATTCTGTGCAGGCTGCTTCCCGTAGATGGCCCGTGCATATTTTCTATAATATGCTGGATTTGGCAGGAACTAATGCCTGCATTATCTACCGAGAAATGAGTAGCAAATCTATAACAAGACACAACTTTCTTTTTCAATTGGCAGAAGAATTGAGAGCGAGTCACTTGAAGAAAAAGAGAAGTGCACAACTGCCCTCAGAAATTTCGATCACTACTAACAAAAACTCTCAAAAAAGAGACGGCAGTACAAAATTGGATTTTGTTAGAGCAACGAAACAAGTGATATGTGCCAGAAATGTTCAAATTTCATATGTGGTAAATCCACTTCCAGGATTGAAAAAATTCTAATATGTAAAAATTGCGAATAGCATTAAAATGAGTTTAATTGAAAAGTAAGTAAAAATATTTTTTGTAGCATGTATTTTAACAAGAATCAACATTTTATTCTTTAAAAATGCTTTTAAAAATACCATAAACTTTTTGTATTTAAATAAATGTACAAAATTCTTTGAGCAGTCAATTTGACTGCTGCTGGCGCTTCTAGGTAGAAAGAAAGTGCGGCGCTTCTAGTGTTAATTATAACGGACCGCATAAAACAGAGTTTGCCTTATTACATTCAAGAACATTTCATTGATGACCTCCCAAGTATTAAAAAAGTTGATGTGTTAGTAAACAAGCTAGATGATTATGAAGCCGCAAGGCGTAGTTTCAAGAAGGGTATTAATCGACGTTCAAATAATTTTGAAATGACTAATAAAAGATCCTACATGAAGGAATCGGATAATGAAAAGTATTTTAATCGTGTCCAAAATAATAATAAATCCAGGTATTCAAATGGTGCGAATAATTCAAATGTTGACTGTGCGATAAAAAATAGGGACAGATCAAAAATTAAGTGCTTCGCTTGTAATCTCTACGGCCATGTTGCTTCTCAATGTTTAAATAGAAAAAATGATTGCCAAATTTCCCGCCATGATTCTCGACAAAATAAAAATTTCAACCAAGTATCCACTTCACATACCAAGAAGGAAGCTAACTTCTATAACTCTATGTCAAATTCCAATAGGATGGAAAAAGATATTCAAATTAACGGCAAGAATGCAAGATGTTTGATCGATACTGGAAGCGAATTGAACCTTGTGAATTACGAAACTTATATAAAAATTGGTTCTCCAAAACTATTTTCTGAGGATGTAAAAATATCAGGTATTGCCAAAGAAGTAGTACAAACATTAGGTTATTTTCCAACGGAATTGTGTATCGATAACATTACAATTTCTACTAATGCTTACGTTATGAAAGGTCTCGCGCATGAAATTGTTTTAGGATTCGACGTAATCAACAAATTAAATTTATCTATCGATGAAAATGGATTAAAGGTATTAGGCAAGCGCGAAAATGTTTGGATCGGTTACATTAAAGTAGTAAAAGAATTCGTAACTGGATATAAGGAATCGCCTAGAATTCAGAATATTGAAAATAAAAACACTTTCCAAATAAATGGAATGTTGACGCATCAATATTCGCCTAATGAAACGGATTCAAGCGAAAATCTTATAAATAAAAATGAAATTCTGTTTGTTTGTTTGTTTGTTTGTTTGTTTGTTTGTGGATTTGATTCGTATACAAATCCACAAAAATGGACCTATCGGCCTGAAATTTAGCACAGATATGTAAAATAATATAGAATAAATCACAGTCCACTTTAAAACTTTGAAAGTCCACCCGTTCCCGGAATTTAAGAGATTTTTTATGCTCTTCACGCTAAAATCTTTCCGTAATTGTAACCCCTGTAGTGAAAAAAATGTGAAATAAGGATTGTGGTTGCCATGTGTGGCGATTTTGCCGAATAAAATGTCGTTCGTATACAAATCCACAAAAATGAACCTATCGGCCTGAAATTTAGCACAGATATGTAAAATAATATAGAATAAATCGTAGTCCACTTTAAAACTTTGAAAGTCCACCCGTTCCCGGAATTTAAGAGATTTTTTATGCTCTTTAGCACAGATATGTAAAATAATATAGAATAAATCGTAGTCCACTTTAAAACTTTGAAAGTCCACCCGTTCCCGGAATTTAAGAGATTTTTTATGCTCTTCACGCAAAAAGCTTTCCGTAATTGTAACCCCTGTAGTGAAAAAAGTGTGAAATAAGGATCGTGGTTGCCATGTGTGGCGATTTTGCCGAATAAAATGTTTTAAATTCTCAAAGTAAAAATAAAAGAATAATAATGATTTTTTTTTTGTTAGTTTATATTCGTAAGGTTATTTTTTTTTAATTATAATATCGTGTGCATGGGAAATAAGAGCAGGAATGTAATGCTTTACACGCAAAACAATAAGAATTGAAGATTTCCGAGGCTAATGTGTAAATTCTTTTTGTTTGGCGAAAAAATAAAATGGCTGAAATATGGATTTTGAGTAAGTGAGTTCTAGCGGTTTGCACAGTTTTCGGCTTTGCGCAATTTATTGAGAGCTTAAGGAAATAGATTTTTGAAAACAAGTGCAAAGGTTTTATTAGAATACAGCGTTAAATTTTAATGATCCGTGAAGAAATAATGCAGTTATTAAGGGATTTCAAGCGATCTAAGTTCAGAATTCTCGCCAATTGAGTACATTGATTTAAGTTGGGGGAATTCCGCCAAATTTCAGAAAATTGAAATCTTCTCAATTAGTTCATCGGAGTAACGATGAATAAAACACATTATAGTTGATAATTTAAAAAAAAATCGGCTTATGAAGGGATTCAGTTTTTCAAATAAATGCGTGCTACTCTTTGGCGGTCGAACCATTTCCCATATTGATTGCTGCTAAGTCAATGCTTGGAATGATTCCCTGAAAAAACTCTTGCAAAATGGCGTATCTTGGCACTTTGGCGAGGCTTAGATTTGAAACTGGATTTTTTTTGAGACTGGTATATATAATAACACTGGTTATAGATAAAAATGAATGTTGGTATGTGTTTATGAGGTTGAAAAACTCCAGCACCGTTGAGCATCGTTGCACGATGAAATTTGGTTCACCTAAGTCTTTTATGATGGAGAAGGTTTTTATGCTATCCGTTTTCCTTAACTTGCCACTTGGTGCCGCAGCACAACGACGAATTCTATTCCGTTTAGCCGTTTGCTATGCGAATATCGTCCAACCGATTTCGATGAAATTTGGTACACGCGAATATTAGAACACGGAGAATATTTTTCACTATCCATTTTGCTGTAACTTGCCGCTAAATGGCGCTGCAAAGCATCAACTTCTATACCGTTCGACGGATCGGCATAAAATTTTTTATACTTACACATTTGAGCACGAAGAATATATTCTAACTGCGTTCCTTTTGATGTTACTCACCACTAGATGACACTGCAATGCATTATTATTTTAACTCGCCACTAGATGACGCTGCAGCAGGCCAAATTCTTGACCATTCAAACGGTCGCTATGAAAATCAGTATACATAGCTATTTGAACAATGAGAATATTTTGGCGTTATCCATTTTGCTATAACTCGCCACTTGACGGCGCTGTAGCAAATAATTACTTTATTGAACCACTAGATGGCCCTGCAGTGTATCACTTCTTGACTGTGCAAATGATCGCTATGAAAAGAGGCATACATAGATATTTGAACACGGGGAAGAGTTTGGCGCTATCCATTTTCCTATAACTTGCCACTAGATGTCGCGTCAACACATGAACTTCAGGACTGTCCAGCCGTTAGTCATGAAAATTCGTATACATCGATATCTGAATGCGAAAAATATTTTCGCCGTATCCGTTTTGCTAAAACTCGCCACTAGATTGCGCTACGCCGTATGGCCTTCTGCACCGTACAAACGATTGCCTTGCAATTCGGTATGCATGATTATTGGACACAATATAACGCGATATCCACTTTGCTATATCTGTTTATTACAATGAATAGTAATCACCACAAATCGTAATATCAAAAAGTCCATTCATTCCCGTGCGAAGAACGGGTACTTCAGCTAGTACTCGTATAAAAACATCTTATATAAATCACGAGAGTAGTGTAAACAAGGTCTTAAATGAGAATCAAGTTTTCCTTGAGAGCAAGGGGAAAGAATTTGAAAATGAAGGGTTACCAGAAAATAATTTTTTGATTAATCTATCCGAAGCTGTAAGCTCTGAAGAAATAGATTTGAGTCATTTGATTAAGTTAGATTGTAAAGAAGAAATCAGGAAGTTGATTGCAGATTACAAACCAAGAAAAACGAAGACTGCTGAACTGAAGATGAGCATAATTTTAACTGACGATATACCTGTGAGCGAGCGTCCACGAAGATTTCCTTTGAAAGAACAGAAAATAATAGAAGATCAAATTCATGAATGGTTAAGGGATGAGATAATTAGACCTAGTTATTCTGATTATGCTGCACCAGTGGTGTTATGTAAAAAATAAGATAACTCGTATAGGTTGTGTGTAGATTATCGAAAATTAAATCGGAAGATCGTTAAAGACCGTTTCCCTTTACCATTAATTGAAGACGTATTAGATCACTTGGAGAAGGCGAAAGTTTTTACAACTTTAGATCTGAAAAACGGATTTTTTCACGTCGAAATAGATGAGAAGAGCAGAAAATGTACTGCAATTTTTACACATAATGGGGAATATGAATTTTTAAAATGTCCTTTCGGGTTAAGCACATCACCAAGTCAATTTCAATGATTCATAAATAGAGTTTTCAGGGAGTTGCTGCGTGATAATACTATTGTTATTTACATGGATGACATAATCATTCCTAGGGATGGACGCGAGACGACTTTTTTGCGAGACGAGACAGAGATTTACAGCTTTTTTGCGAGACGAGGCACACATTTTTAACATTACGATATAGGGATTTTTGCGAGACGAGACAAGCTTTTAGGCTATTTTGCGAGATGCGAGACGCATATTTTTCGTCTCGCGTCCATCCCTAATCATTCCATCCAAAGATGAAGAGGAAGGAATTGAAAAGTTAAAGAGAGTGCTGACTGTTGCCTCTGAATACGGGTTGGACATCAATTTTAAAAAGTGTCAGTTTTTAAAAAGAAAAGTTGAATTTCTCGGTTATGTCGTTGAAGACGGAACGATACAACCTTCACCCAATAAGTCACTAGCCGTTCAAAGGTTTCCTCAACCTAAATCCATTAAGCAAGTTCAGTCATTTCTAGGGTTAAGTGGATATTTTCGCAAGTTTATACCCAAGTATGCCCAGATAGCCAGACCATTGAGTGATCTACTACGAAAAGGCTCCACATTTAAGTTTGGTCCTGAACAAGAAGAAGCCTTTAACAAATTGAAAGAAATGTTGTCCCAAAAGCCAGTATTACATTTGTTCAAACAAGGATCTCCATTAGAATTGCACACTGACGCTAGCAGCCATGGTTTTGGTGCTGTATTACTACAGAAAGGAGATGATGAAAAATTTCATCCTATACAATATATGAGTAAGAAGACAACTTCTCAACAAGAAAAGTATTGCAGTTATGAATTAGAGGTACTCGTAATAATCGAAGCCCTAAAAAAATTCAGAAACTATCTGTTAGGTTCAAAATTCAAGATCATTACTGATTGTCAGGCATTTCAGAAAATGTTGAACAAAAAGGAGTTAGCGGCAAGAGTTGCCAGATGGGTTTTATTCCTAGAAGACTTTGATTATGAAATCGAACATCGAACAGCAGATCGAATGAAACATGTGGATGCACTGAGTCGAAACACTGTTCTGATCATCACTAGATCTTTAGATGGGGTAACAGCCAAAATTATCGCTTCACAAGAGCAAGATGAACATATAAAAACAATAAAAACTTTGTTGACAAGGGAGAAGAAAACGGTTACTTCCTTAAGAATAATGCGTTATACAAGTGGGAAAATGGAAGAGAGTTGCTAGTAGTACCTGAAGAAATGCAAAATGAAATCATTAAAAAGATGCATAACAGAGGTCACTTTGCTGTCTCCAAAACAGAAGAATTAGTAAAGCAAGAGTTCTACATTCCAAAATTGAGAAATCAAGTCGAGACGGTAATAGCAAACTGTATTGACTGCATTCTACACAATAGAAAACGCGGTAAAGCCGAAGGATTTTTGAATCCAATTCCAAAAGAAAACTTGCCCTTAAGCACCTACCATATTGATCACATTGGCCCATTGCCATCTACAGACAAAAGATATCAGTATATTTTCACAGTAACAGATGCTTTCACGAAGTTTACGTGGTTTTATCCTGTTAAGTCTACATCAGCCAAAGAAGTCATAGACAAACTGAAACTACAACAAGTAGTGTTCGGCAATCCTTCAAGAATAATATCAGACAGGGGGTCCACATTTACATCCAAAGAATTTGAAGAATATTGTGCAGAGCAAAGTATCGAACACATAAAGATAACGACCGGATTGCCTAGAGGGAACGGACAGGTCGAAAGAACGCATGCCATCTTGATTCCAGTTCTGTCAAAACTCTCTAAAGAAGACAGTTCAAAGTGGTACAAGTACGTAGCCGACGTACAGAGGATCGTCAATAGTTCTACCACAAGAAGTACGAAATTCACTCCTTTTGAATTATTGACATGGAATTAAAATGAAAGATAAGAATGACTTGAGAATTAAGGAGATATTAGAAGATGAATGTATGAACTACATGATGAAATAACGAGAAGATATGAGAGAAGAAGCGAGGAAAAACATCATGAAAGTGCAAGAAGAAAATAAGAAACAATTTAATAAGTGTAGAAAAGAATCAAAGAAGTATAAAGTTGGTGATATAGTAGCAATCAAAAGAACCCAATTTGGTTCAGGCTTAAAGCTGAAAGAAAATTATCACGGACCTTATAGAGTATCGGTTCTAAAGCCAAACGATCGCTACGAAGTAGAAAAGGTAGGAAATCACGAAGGTTCAAATAAAACATCCAGTGCCCCCGAGTATATGAAGCCTTGGGGAAAATGACTTAAGTTTCAGTCGAGGACGACAGAACTGTCAGGACAGCCGAATCTGTGGGATCAGGTTAGTCACTGACTCCAATAAACTCACTGGTTTCAGGTTAGTCACTGACTCCAATTAACTCACTGGTTTTATTTAAAACAAGGCATTTCATGATCTTAAAATGCATAGCAAAAAGTTGCACGTGCAAAATTTATTAACTACGTGAAAATATAAAGATTGGGTTGTTCTATAGATTTTGAGTGTGTGTATAGCATAAGTGCTGTTTAGCCAAAAGCTTTTACGTAGATGTTAAAACAGATTTTTTCCCAACTTATGTCATTATGTCATTATAGTAGAACTTTGAAATATTTGATTTTACTTTGATTTAATTTTATTTTTGAAACGTTTATTGTTATTTCACATGCATTTTTATACAAGACATTTCATATTTACACTTTAACATAAGTAACATAATGAAACATAACGATATGCGTGGATATTATAAATTTGTATTAGATGAAAACTCTTTATATCCTTATAGATTAATGTGCTTACAAATGTCTAACCACATGAGTTTATAATGCATGAGCAGTAATTATATTTTTTATACACAGGAAACATCATCCATTCTTAAAGACTGGCGCCATCGTTATAATCTGATTAGTGTATGATCTGTTTGCATTAAACGCTTCTTTCTTAAACGATTAATTTTAACTTTTTTTTTCTCGAACCATAACTATCACTTGAGCAGTTATCTCTTAAGGAAGAACTACATGTTCGATATTCTCGATACTTTAAAAGTTTTATCATTCGAAGAAGATCATTTTTAATATTATGTTCAAGATCATCTGATACTCCATTAATTATTTCCCGGTTTTTGGTGCAGCAGTGGAAGAAAATCTCATTATAATATCATCGGAAAATACTTTACAAGCAAAAAAAAAAAAAGAAAAGAAAAAAATGTAAGTAAAATTTCGTGCACTGAATAGTGTATGTTGATGATAAGAAATTTCCTTAAACGTCGTAATGACATAATGGTGGCAGTTAGTGGCGAAGATCATTAGATTTTTCCAAAATTTATTGCAGCGCGATTTCATGCCGACAAATTTTATTTGGTGGATTTTGAAGGGTGCATTTTATGTGTACGTTAGTGACAAATCAATATTTGCTATGAGTATTTCAATATTATTGCAGCGTTAACAACAAAAGGTGTGAAAAAGATGGATATTTTATTCGCATTGTTAATACATTATTTGAAATTCTGTAAATATTTGCCTTATCGGGCATACAACGAAAATTTCTCCAAAAATGACGAATAAGCATTCGCTTACTGTTAGTTTGAATTAAAGTTCATATCACTATTATTAGTTTCAGCGAGGAAATATTTTCAAGGTTTATTAAATTTTGTGTAGATTAGAGACATCACATTGGACATATTTTGTATATATTTCTTAAACTGAGAAAATATTTTATTGTTATATCGGAAGTATTACAAGCGCGTTAGAAACTCTGAGCAACTGTTATTCTTAAATTATAAATACTTATTATGCATTTTCAGTATTATACACATAGTAGAAATATCGTGTACACTTCAACTATATTGTGTGCGCGTACTTTAAAAATGCTAAAATCAGATATTAATGATGAGGTATTGTGTGCTAATAATACTTTCATCCTAGGAGTCAGCATTCTTTTGACAGCTTATTTTGAAAATAAAGCAATTTAAGCAGTCCTAAAATATCCTGAGATGTTCTCTGTGCAGATAGCTGATGTAGATATTATTACTGCATGAGAAATGTATATATTTTCGTAGGATATTTTCATGAGAATTCTCAAGGAAAGTAATCCCAGACAAAGCAATTGAGAATTAAAAATAGATTAATACTGTTTTATCATAAATTACCTGTGGAACACTTAAAGTGAACTTTTGTACAATACGTTCTAATTTCAGTTGTGACTGGAAAACGTTCAGTTAAGAACATAACAATATGAGTTACTTAGGTTTACATTAGAGAATATTCTTTGGAAACTGTGTGCCTATGGAAAATTGAGAGTCTTTTTATGTGTAGTTATTAAAAATTCGTCTCAATCAAGTTTTATAACACGCTATATTTAAAATTATTCAATTTCTTCAAATAGCACTTGCAGTTTCTTTTCTGAAAAAAAAAGTTATGCCTTTAAAATAATTTTGAATCCTTTGAATAGTATACTTGTGTATGCAAGTCATTTGTTAGATGTTTTAGAACTCAAGCCATTCTGAACATAGCTTGCAAACATCATATACTCAACATTGAATTATATCACAGAGGTTTTCACTTAAATACATATATCTGAAAATTCAATAATCTTTTAAGTGACTTTACTACTTTTTTTTAAAATGAGAACTCAAGTTTAAATATTTCAAGTGCGGTAGTGAAAACGTTTTATTTTATTCAAGTAAATTTATAACTGTTACAAAGAGAAGTATTTCGAAAGTTCTCAGATGTTCTCAAAATAAACTAAATTACTGTTATGACAGTTTCTTCGGTTTCATATTCAACTACAAGTTTTGCATAGTTGCATTAGCATAATTGCATAATCATTATTTTATTGAAAGTTTCATGAATTTCCTACGGGTTTTATATGCTGGCTTGCGTTAATAATTCTATTATATTTATTAACTTTTGAGTCAGTGCAAAGTTGAGACGTACAGAATTTAAGGGCCTAAAGTTATTCTTCAACGTTGCGTCTTTTGTGACGGCGGCGGAGAGCATGTTGAATGGAAACTCAACATTTAAAATAGTGGAGAATACAAAAAAAAGTGAATTTGGATAGAAGTAATAATAATTAAAAAAAAGGAAAACTACAAAAAATACTCTTTTAAGTTCAAAAATAGATTATGTGATTTGTTTTTTTTTCAAATAAAGAATAAAATCCTATCGTGACTGTACTCGATGTGCCGAAAACTTGTTCGTTTAAAGCTTGATTCTATAGGCCGTAATGTAAGAGGATTATTTTGTGTAGCCCTGCACAAAACTGTAAGTTCTAAGCACATTAACACCTATGAAGGTTGTGTGATTGTGACCTATAATACACAACCATGTTTTATAACACGCTATATTTAAAATTTTTTATTTCTTCAAATAGCACTTGCAGTTTCTTTTCTGAAGGAAAAAAAGTTATGCCTTTAAAATAATTTTGAATCCTTTGGATAGTATACGTGTGTATGCAAGCTATGTTCTGAATGGTTTGAGTTCTAAAACATCTAACAAATACGTATAAGTCGTGATTACGTATAAGTCGATTTTGTGCTTGAAAGCATAAAATTTTACCCTCTGATCAGCTGGAACATAAACATTTGTTTGCTGGCCACAAGTTTCCACTCTTCTGAGCATTGTACTTTCCGTATATGTACCGCATAAGGAAAGTATTTTAATCGGGAAAAAATTCGAATATGAGATTTTGGTGGATTTACATATTGTGAGGTAGTCTCATTTCATCTGTGCTATTTTGATGGGGCTTTAAGTATATGTGTTTGTGCGTGCGTGCACGTGAAGGAAAACGATAGTTCCTAAAAGGCTCGTTTGATTGAGCTCAAATTTGGCATATATATTATAGAACACCCTCGTATGACCAGTATTGATTATACGTATAATCACGACTTATACGTATTTGTTAGATGTTTTAGAACTCAAGCCATTCTTAACATAGCTTGCAAACATCATATACTCAACATTGAATTATATCACAGAGGTTTTCACTTAAATACATATATCTGGAAATTCAAAAACCTTTTAAGTGACTTTGCTACTTTTTTAAAATGAGAACTCAAGTTTAAATATTTCAAGCGCGGTAGTGAAAACGTTTTATTTTATTCAAGTAAATTTATAACTGTTACAAAGAGAAGTATTTCGAAAGTTCTCAGACGTTCTCAAAATAAACTAAATTACTGTTATGACAGTTTTTTCGGTTTCATATTCAACTACAAGTTTTGCATAGTTGCATTAGCATAATTGCATAATCATTATTTTATTGAAAGTTTCATGAATTTCCTACGGGTTTTATATGCTGGCTTGCGTTAATAATTCTATTATATTTATTAACTTTTGAGTCAGTGCAAAGTTGAGACGTACAGAATTTAAGGGCCTAAAGTTAATCTTCACCGTTGCGTCTTTTGTGACGACGGCGGAGAGCATGTTGAATGGAAACTCAACATTTAAAATAGTGAAGAATGTAAAAAAAAGTGAATTTGGATAGAAGTAAGCATAATTTAAAAAAAGGAAAACTACAAAAAATACTCTTTTAAGTTCAAAAATAGATTATATGATTTGTTTATTTTCAAATAAAGAATAAAATCCTATCGTTACTGTATGTGCCGAAAACTTGTTCGTTTAAAGCTTGATTCTATAGGCCGTAATGTATGAGGATTAGTTTGTGTAGCCCTGCACAAAACTAAGTTCTAAGCCCATTAACACCTGTGAAGGTTGTGTGATTGTGACCTATAATACACAACACAATTTGTGAGTTTCTTCGAATGCACTATTTAGACAATGGAGCATGTTAAATGACTTGCGTCCATAGATCGTAAAGTATAACAATTATTTATTGCAAACCTGTGATCAAATCACAGTGATAAGCACACTCCAAAATCTATGTAGGTCATGGGCCCATGACCTGCAATATCCATACTTAATTTGTGCTCAATCGAGTGTACCCGACTAGACTCCAGCGTACGTTTAAGAATTTACGTCCATAGGCAGTATTGTATAAAAAATATTTTTTGTAGCACTCTTAAACAATGTACGTGCTGTACACACCAAAATCAATACTGGTCATACGAGGGTGCTCTATAATATATATGCCAAATTTGAGCTCAATCAAACGAGCCTTTTAGGAACTATCGTTTTCCTTCACGTGCACGCACACACAAACACATATACTTACAGCCCCGTAAAAATAGCACAGATGAAATGAGACTACCTCACAATATGTAAATCCACCAAAATCTCATATTCGAATTTTTTCCCGATTAAAATACTTTCCTTATGCGGTACATATACGGAAAGTACAATGCTCAGAAGAGTGGAAACTTGTGGCCAGCAAACAAATGTTTATGTTCCAGCTGATCAGAGGGTAAAATTTTATGCTTTCAAGCCCAAAATCGACTTATACGTAATCCCATACTGGTTACTTCTTACTAATTGTCTGTACTGCTCTCCTGTAGAAGTAGTTAAAGCCATGAATTGCAAAGCACCTTTGACGTTACTTGAATGGCCGGGAAGATTGTATGTGACGTAACTGACGCTGTTGATTAGATACGGCTAGAGAAGGAGCAATCGAAGCCATTATAACAACTAAGTGTTACAGCAGATTATGAGAGATGCATGGAAACTGCGACGAACGCCTTTAATTTATAGACATAAACATTCACATGGTAGCAAAAGAAAGGAAAAAAAAAAAAAGAAAATTATTTTATAATAAATCGGTGTCAGTATATATCAAGAACTCGTTAGTCAGATTACAAATGTATAACATGCATATACCTTTCAAAATAAGGAAATTTTATATTAATCTTCTGTCGGCAGTTAAAAGAATTTTTTTACTAATTTATTGAAATTAAAACTGTATTTGAAGAGTCTGATGTGAAGGTCCCGCGTTTGGACCCAGCCGTCCAGTTTTCGGTCTAACGATCTGGATATTTGGCCGAATTTTTCCAGACGTAACGTAAATACGCGTTAGAAACTCTTAAAATGTCCTCCGACTAAGGCAACCCCTGTGATGACGATCACATATTTCATATTATTTGTCATCCTTCAAATTTTTTTTCCTGGATGACGTGTTCGGATGTATTTGATGATGATAACATATTTTACATTAATTTTCATTTGTTTTCAGTTTTTAAATTAAATATATTTTAAATCCGGCATTTTAACTTTAAATTCTCTTCTCATTTTTTATTACATTGGCTTTCAAAATTTTGTTCATGTTTTTTACCACATGTTCAGTTTCAGTTAACAGCTTATCTATCTGGACTTCATACTTAAATTATTCTATCACCCTTTGCTCTATGTCAGTAATAAGTCGGCTACATTTCTTTCGCTTTCCTAACTGTTAAGAAACATTTGATTCGCATGCAGAGCATTTACACTGAATTAATATGCATCTTTATTGAACGGTCTTCCTTTATGCGTACAATAATTTGTTTCTTTCAATACCTATGGACGCACATTTGTTAAAATTCTGCTGAACTAATTTTCTATCACACGGATTTACTGTAATTTGACTCGATTTATCTTAAATAGTTGGGTGCCCTGCTCTTTGTTATGTCTTCCTATTTCTCTGTTGTCTAAGAATATCCCGCGGTTTTACGGCGACTTTAACAATGAACGTATTATTGGTTCTCGTTTAAGTGTCCCTTTAAGATGCCGAGTTTAACTTTTCGCCAACCCCCACATCATAGTTTGATTGAATTTCACTTGGGATTGAGCAGACCCTTTTGACCATCCTGCCTAAGCGTCTCTTAGTCACTACCATTCAGCAATCGTGAATCATTTCCAAGAAGTTAAATAAAAGTTTTTGTTCTTCTACAATAGTCTCTCTTCGTAATAGTTTTCACAAAGTGATATTTGACCGGGTTATTCTGTTACATTGCAACGCTCTAATATTATACGAGTAAACCTTCAAAGTATTTTTAAATCACCCCATCTAGCAAAATCTCTTTCATGACCTCCCGCAAGCAGATGCTCCTCGTTTAGGCTTGTTATAACAAGCATACATTAAGGCTGTATTTTAGAAAAATAGTGTCCATATTTTCTTTCTTTAAACAACAATTAATGCCACGTACATGCTGCAAAAGTTCAAGTTTTGCGAAATTGTTTTGTGAGATAAATCTCTAACTATCGAATAATTGTAAATGTAAAAATATATATATATATATGTATATAAAGTGGGAAAACAAAGCAGTAAACGCATACGAAATGGATTCATATTCAGAGATTGACGTACACACTCTTTAAAAGAAGGTTCGCTAGAATACACTGCACTGCAAAAATTATGATAGAGCATGTTTTTCGAAGCTCATCATTAAAAAAATGACATTAAAATTCAAAAATAAAACTTAGATTATATGAATGATTGTAATGTTACTTTAAGAATGCGTACTTTAAGAAAAAATTATGTAAAAACGATGGCCAACACTTTTATTTTCAAGAAATAGACACTTACTATATAGGAGTGGGATACTCTTTAGAAATACCAAAATTTTGTAAAACCGCGTGAATGATTGTGGATATTCAATTTTTGTTCGTAATTTTTCTAAAATTGTCCAAAAGAATCAATGATGTCTAGGAAAAATCATTTATCAGATTTGTTAAACTAGCATCAGCTCGAATAGATGGATATGAGGTTGTCGCAAACTGATTCTGTTGGACGTCTCAATGTGTTTTGCAGAGTGGTCGAAGGATTAGGGATTCTTTCAATATTAAGAATTGGGGTGTTGAAGACATGTTCCAGGATGAGTTACAACACCTACAGGAGACCGTTTTCTGGTTCTTTCGGCCCAGAAAAGAGAAAGACTACAGTATCCCATTCAGTGCGTTGCAGTTTATTTTGTCGCATCAGGGCAAGTAGGTGTTGCTGTGAGAAGATGCTTTCACAGTGCAGGTTTCTATAAAAAACTACCAATTATGTGCGGGTCCCTGAACAGATGGCAGGCAAATGCCCGTTTATGTTCGGGCAAGTGGACACTTTTCTTGGATCATAGAGCAATGGACTTCTGTACACTACAAAGACGAGTCCAGATTCTAACTGGAGAACGTTTCAGGACCTATCCCGATCTGGCGGGAACAACCCACCGGATATAACAAATCCAGCATTAAAAGAGACATTTACAGAGGTGGTGGAATTATGTTTCTGGCAGGAATCTGTCTCCGTGGTCACAGTTAGTTGCATGTGTTCCATGGACGAACTCTGATTGGTGTAAGATATCGGTGTGAGATACTTTATCCATACATCTACCCTTATGCCAGTGCTGTAATAAGTTCATTCTGATTGACGATAATGTGAGACTTCATCGAGTTGTGCTTGTTGACTATCATAATGGCCACGTATTGAAGCGAATGAAATGGTCAGCTCAGTCGTCAGAGCGTAAACCGATAGAACATGATTAGGAAAACTTCACAGACAATTTGATGATTTGAGTCTTCCTCAGTGTTCGTTATACGAGCTGAAATAGGGGTTACTCCGTGTTTGGTCTTCACTTCCAGTGCCGGACAGCTGAATTCTTCATTAGGAACCGTTTTTCACATCAAGATGTGATGTATTGTTTTCTCCGAGAAGGGAATGTTTTGCCAAGTACGCTTTCTTTGTTTAAATCACATCTGTGTATAAATTTATGTAAATTTCAATGTCCTATCAGTGGCGGCTCGTGGGATACAGCAAGTACTGTCGGGCTGCACTTGAAATAATCAGCATGTACTTTAAAATAATTTACTCTATAAATTTTCTTAAATTCAGATTAGAATTATGGAATTCCTATGGTAAATTTAAAAAAATCTAAAAATAAAAATAAAAATAAAAACGTATTGTAGTAACTGCCGGATCGCTAATTCAGAAAAAAGCCCTTTAAACTTCCCGCAATTCAACTGCGAAAGCCGTTGGTACAGCCTTCAGAGCTGATAAAGAAATTGGCATCACCGTTGCCATGGTAACGACTATGTAAGCAGTCTCTCCGGCATAGGATAGCATAGGGGGTATGTAGGTAAGACTCGGCTGAAGAAAGGTTTTCTGACTAAGGCTGCACTTGTGAATTCGAATAACTGATTGGCTCGGACGAGAAGTGAGGGAGAGAATAAGACACAGAGAATATATGTTCTAGCCCAGCGTTTCTCAACCTGAGGGGGGCGCGTCCCCCGCAGAACGTTTGCAGGGGTGGGGCGAGAAAAACGAAAGAGCAAGTAGTAATGCATGTTTTTAAAAAATCATCTTATTTATTCTCATTTTTACACAAAAATATATCCATTTTCGCTTAAAATGTTCATTATTAAAGATTAAAAAACTCAATGTATGCTGAAAACTGTGCGGGGGCGAGCGCCACTGTAAGTTAGCCTTTGTTGTGGAGGCACGACGTTAAATGGTTGAGAACCGCTGTTCTAGCCCATTCTAACGGAAACAATAGTTTTTTTTTTTGTCTGGGAAGGTTGAAAGTGTTTAGCTTTATTTGTTACTGTGTCCATGTGTTATTGGAATCTATGATTTAACCGTTTTGAAACATGGAGTCCCGTTATTATCCAGTTTGCGTCTTGCTTGAAACTCCGTTTAACATATGGAAATAAGATGATAAACGACAACCACTAAAAGAAAATAGACCGACACCAAAATTGTCCATTCATAAGAAAAAAGCAGGTTCGTCTCAGCATGGTCGTAGCTTCCATTCATCATGATATGCACTATTCACGTGGCTATGTGACAGTTTTTATTTACAAAAAAAGTTTTGTTGGCCGTGTTTAATCGTTGAGATAAAAAAGAGCGTTTGGAATGGTACTGGATATGATGGATTAACCACCATCACACGAGCATGTAAAACACATGAAAGCTCAATCGAACATTTAAAAAATTCTTTAAAATTTAAGGAGTTGATAAGAAGTGGGAGCTAAATTGCTGACGAATTAAAGGAAAACTCTCGACTTCATATTGCTGAATTTATCAAGAAGGTAAGCCTGAATAGACGCTTTATGCAATTACCCATCAAAGCAGTATTCTTTTTAAGTAAGCAAGAACTGGCATTTAAAGGACATGGCGAGCGAGAAAATTCTTTAAACATGGGAAATTTTAAAGAGCTTTTAAAATTAATGATATCTGAATTAAAACAACGCCTTTTTAAGAGGACATCATTGACTGAGCAAGTAGTGATGTGAAGTTTAAAAGAAACGAGGATTGATTTGACTTATAAAATATAAGTAAGTTTTCTTTTTTTTCTTTTCTTCTTAAGTTACCATTGCAAAATAAAATTCTAAGGAAACTTCTAATCAGACACGCATTATTGCAATTTTGAGGATAGGAGCGGCTGGTTGAAATTTATGTCCATTTTATGGAAGTAAAATAGGATCTCTTACATTTTTTAATGCTAATTTATTTTCAAATTAGTCGCAAAAAATAGATTGCAAGTTAAATTTCGTAGGTCAGTGTAAAAAATTAAAATAAATTCATAAACAATAAAGTAGTAATTTCGAGCAGCAATCCAATGCCGTATTAAGGGAATTCAGTATTTGGTATACATTTGGTGCTCTAAGATGCTCGCTAACTCGCAAAGCTTGCATGTACCTCTAATGATTCAGACAAACTTATACCGATAAGCAAATACCGATAAGTACAGTAGAAATTTTCTCTTTTCTTGCAGTGCGCAGAAATTATTTGAGTTTGGGAACTTACCGAAATGTCATGGTTAGTATGTGTTAGGCTTTGACCTTTGTTTCCCCTTACATGCAATTCAGCCTCCCGGGTTTTAGTGGTTAGAGAGCCATTCTATCACACCAGGGATCCGGGTTCAATTCCCGGTACGGCCTTGTGTGTAACTTGTCTGTCCACTCATAAGAGGCAACTTTGGGTTTCTATACCTATTAGGTATCTGCATAATAAAGAGACCAGTAATTCTGGACTTAGTAGTGGCCAATGCCTATAAACAGCAAGTGACCATAATTAGAAAAAAAAATTAAACATGCAAATTCATATTTTCATTTCATTCCCCTATCCTTTATATATGGATTGTTAAAATGGTTTTCAATGGTTAAAATGGTATTCAAATTCTACAAAATAATATAACTACAAATAAATTAGCTCATAAAATTTTAGTTCTCCTTACAAAAATACCTAAAACAGTAAGATTTAAATGGATAAAGGCACACTCTATGATTATGGGAAACGAGCTAGCAGACGGATTAGCAAAACAAGCAGCTATCTGCAATAGTAATTTTATCACTAAAAACAAAATTGGTAGTCGCCTCCAAGAAATAGTAAGCGTTTCACTTCCAAGCCCACTATCTTATCTAAAATACATATTAAAAAAGGACAAATTAGAAAAATGGAAAATATCATGGGACACAGAAGTTACAGGCAGGTATACTTACCAATACTTTAAAAAACCATCAGAGGATTTTCTTTTAGAACACAGGAACCTTTATCTTTTTTTTACCAATCATGGACCATTCCCAGAATATTTTTTTAAAATAAACAGAGCCTCCTCGGGTCATTGCAAATGCAATATGCAAGGAAATTCATTACATTATTTCACTAATTGTAAATTATTAAAGCAATACAGAGTTTTAAAATCACCTTCACAAAAACTTAATTTATTTTTCAGTATATTATTATATGTATATGTATGCTTTCAAAATTTAAAAAAAAAAACTTTATTTCTAAAGCACATTTTTGAATATTAGTTGCATTTATTTATGTTTAAATTTTTTCAAAATTACTTTTAAAGTTTATCATTCTCAAGCCTATTGTTTACTTTTAGATATTTATTTACTTTTTTTAACTTTCAAAATTGTAAAAAAGAAAAAAAAAAGAACGTGTTAAATATGAGTATCTATGGTCAAATGTTACTAAGAACAATACTGTGAGCAATTGTAAACCATTGTAAACTAACTGCTTTTATATTGTATAACACTGATGTATTTTACCAATTGTAATCCAAAAATTGTGCTGTAAAAAAATAAAATAAAAATGAGGGAAACCGCTGCTTGCTGGACCTGAGCCTAGAGCTACGCTTCAGCAGGACAGTAGGACACTTCAGGAACTAAAACAGGCTTTAAACCAAATAGGTAGGCCGTTCCTGAAGGTAGTATCCTATAGTATCCCCTATCCTTTTTTTACGATGAATTATTTCGACAAACACATACAGATCCAGGCGTTAATGAGAGTCGGACCCAATACGTAATCTCAGTCGATTAACGAAGAAAGGTAAACGCACTCAACCCTCGACTACCTGTGCCATAAGCATCATTACACATTATAAAAATCTACGAACATAACAGAAGTGTAGCCTTTCTTTAACATGATAAACTAATTTTCAGTTCACTTAAAAATATGGGTAACGGTTAGGACCACCATCTGTTGAGAAAAAATAGAATTAAATTGAAGTTTACGATTAAATTCCTCCATCATCATAAAAAGGTAAAAAAAAATCGCCATTATTTTATTTTGCCTTACCCACGAGACACATGCTTCGTTAATGTTCAAAAATATGCAGGAACATGGACATTTACTTTTTAAAGAAGTAATTAAATTATGAATTTTTTTAATCTTTCTCTCCTCGTCTTAATTTCAGATACATCACCAGTGATGAAGGGAAAAAAATCTCTCTTTGATATAACCACGTTAAATATGGACACCTTCAAACTGAAAAACGCCAACTTACGAGCCGATCAGCTACTATTCGATGGCGGTACTAGATTGAAACCGTGACAGAGAGGCGAGGCACGTACCCAAGAGCTACTTCGAGTGACTGGAGAGAAGATATGTGACGTAATTGATGTGGTTGATTAGAAATGAGTGGAGAAGGAGGCAATCGCAGCTATTGCAATAATTGAGTAATAATGTAGAGCAGCATCTGAAGGGTGCGTGCAAGCGGTGATGAAATATCTTCGTGATGGTGAAATGAGCACGCACACGACAACGAAGAAAATAAGTGGTAATGATTTATACACATAAAAGAACACTGCGAGCTTGTGTGGATGTATTATGTATATCAATAAAGTGTACGTGTCATTATTTGTGCCGTTTTCAGTAACACGTATTCAGACTTACAGATAAAGAGAATGCTAAAGCTTCCTTTGAATGACTGAACTCTTATTTTTAATTGATCACAAACAAAACAGTGTTTGAGGGAAAATACAGATATTATTTTATTTGAAAATATAATAAAAAAAGTGTGTGCGTGTAATATTTACGCGCGATTGAAGTAAAACTTCTTTGACGTTTACGACACATATCACTGAAATGATTTAACTTAAAGTAAATATCATATTATAATTTAATTATATTTATTATTCATGTACTTTACAAGGATTATATAAATGTTATATTCATATTATTCATTGGAAATAGGTACTTGAATGTTATCATAATTTTTTATGTATGAAATTATAGGTTTGTGGTAACTATAATATGAAACATAAACTTTACTCTCTAAATTTGCTAATTTTCTTGAAAATACAGCATCTATCGTTGTACCGAAAGGCGTTGCTGATTGAAATCGAGAAGCATTCATAGTTAGATCAAATTTTTCTTTGAAAAAATCAACTAAAGGCTGAGATTCTTGATAGCGAAATTAACATTAAAATCTCCTCTAAGAATCATCGGTACTTCATGATAATTACTTAGAATCCAGGAAGTGTTCATGCTGTAGTATTATTCTTTAACTGTTTTCTTATACCATTGTTCCGTCTGGAGGTTGGGTTTGAATGGGGGGAATGTCCATAGTCTACTATTATACTTTAACTGTGTTCTTTCACTGATCTTTTCCTCTGTTTGTTGGGTTCGAATGCAGGTACTGTACATTTTTTTTGTGTGTTTTTTTATCACTGTGTTCTTAAGCGTTGATTTCAGCTGTTGGTAGGTTTCGAATTATTATTCTGTATCCTTGTTTTTAAACTGCAGGTTCTGTCTATTGTTTGGGATTGATTGCAGCCAGGGTCCGTTTCTTTGTGGTGTTCCATCCCCGTGTTAAACCGTTGCTCCGTCTTGAGGTTGGGTTAGAATCCACGGAGTGCCCATTCGTTATTCTTTTATTTTGTTATTAAACCCTTTGCGGCCAGTGTTTGTTTCTTGGTGATGTTACATACCCGCGTTCTTAAAGCGTTGTTCCGTCTGGATATCGGGTTAGCATCCAGGAAGTGTCCGTGTTGAATTGTTATTCTTTCACTGTTTTCTTAAAACGTTTTCCCGTAGGGTTTTTCTTCTGTCGGTTGGTATCGAATGCACGTAGGGTCTACTATTGCGTTTTTTTTGGCAGTGTTCTTAAACCTTTGTTTTTCTCTGCTAGTTTTGCTCGAAGTATTATTCTGTTTAAAAATTTACATTTGGCTCATTATTATAAATAACTCAAAAACACATGAGCAATATTAAAAGCAAGATTACATACTATTTAAGTACAGACAAACAATATTTATGTATCATGGTAACCAATCATGTCAAGTTTTAACTCATAATTCTATTAAATATTGCAATAATGCTATTGAAAACATGTGAGTACAGCCTGGACCACGGAATGCACCATTGTGCCACTTTCTGTATTCGGTGCGTAGGCCTTGTTTATAGGAGGAGACGGTTGGGTCGCCGCCTGTAACAACAGTGAGAGTCAGTCAGCAGGATCGCTACCTGTTCAGCGAAAGGCTTCTCACAGTGGCTCTGACAAGAGCCGGTCCACTTATCCATTGAATAGAGTCATCAGACAAGATCTTGCTTCAAAACAGGTAGGGAGTAATGTCGACGCGTAGGGAGCACAGTCGACGTTCCCAGGAACGAACGCCTGAATGCTGTTCCGCAAATGAAGGTAGCAAGGGGGAAAAAGATACGTCACTTCCTTTACTGAGCGTTACTTCCGTCAGAAAAAAAAACTGAGTTACTCCCTAGTTGCGCCTAAAGAGGCTTTACTTCAATAAGTAAAATATCTAGAAATCCTCTAGCTTGTCTTCTTACTTAAATATTAAGACTTTAGATCGTTGTGCGATATCATTGCTTGTCACACAGAGGCTGCTATGCCTCATCGGCTCACAACACCTCTAAGTTGCTCTTTTTCTTTTTCTTTTTAGTTAAGTAAAGTTCAATGGTTTTGCCAGATTCAGCAATCCCTTGATATCCCCGAAGAAGGACCTCGTGCATGATTCTTTTGACCATGGATCAAGTCAATTATAGAACAAAGTAATTAATCCTTCTTTATTTAAATAATTTTAAAATGAAACAAGCTAGACTAAGTAATTAGATCAATTAATTTAGGCAAATTATTGAGCATTACTTAATTAAAATGTGGAAAAGGGTAATTTAGGTGTGTTGTGTGCCAATGAGGTGTCACAGTGTCACAGTGACAAGCAACGGTGTCACACGAGTTAACTTCGAAAACGAAGCGGAAACAAAATTTAAAGTATCTGATGTATATCTGTGTCTACCTTGAAATCGGTATTTTGCGAAAGTTTTTTGGTATTTTACAGTTTCTCTGAGAAAGACCTGATAGATGCGATGCCAAGAGCTGTTTATGTATGATTTTTAGTAATTAGAATCAACATTTTGCGCATGAAAGACTAACCAGTAAGCCACGTTTCAAGAAAGAAAATGATTTAAAAAATGGCTTACGTGAACAACGAGAAAATAAGATTTGTTTTTATAGTTTGATCGTGTGTTTTATCATATGCACTTTAACATTTATTTATACCGTGATTTTTTTCCCCCTAAAATTACAAAGCTAATCCAGAAAATAAGTTTAAAAAATAATAATATAATAAACAGGAACGAGACGATATTACCTAAAAAAATAATATATTGCAAATGATACAGCAATATTTCAATTCCTTCTAAACATAAGAGTTGTCGGAACTGTAGCATTTGTCATACCGTGGGATAAGTCTTTGTAGTCCAGTGTCATAAAAGTTTGCATCTGAGAATGGAGCCAGCATGTAACACTTATTTGCAGTGTTCGTCTGTAGAAAAGTGGTACCCGGACAAGATTATCATCAGGTGGAAGTAGCCGGGAGCGCAATTGGTGCTATAGGGTTAATGGTTAAACACCTCCTAGAAATTCCGCTGGGAGGTATTGATTGGATCATCCAGTACCGACCTTTCTCCCAGTGACATGCACTTAACTGCAAATATCTGTGGCAGAACTAGCTTCATTCTCAGGCAGAGGACTTCTATGAAACTGGACCATAAATATTTTCAGACCTGAAATAACTGGACCATAAATATTTCATATATATATATATATATATATATATATATATATATACATATATAGATAGATAGATAGATAGATAGATAGATAGAGGCTTATAACAAATTTCAATTCGTAACACTGCGCTTCAGCTTTACTAATTTTCACTTTCTCCAATTATATTTATGTTTCCAATATATATTTCCATATATCTAAGTAATTTCAACACCGTATTTTTCAAATATATTTCCCTTTAAGTTATTTTTATGAAGAAATTCAAAATTTAGCGACATCGGATTTTCTAATTTAGGCGGCTGTCGCGACTTTCCACTACGGAGGAGGTGACTCCGAAGAAAATCTAATTTATATTTCTGTTTTCGCTGACACTCGCATTTTACAGGCTTAACACTCAATTCTTCGTCTAAACAGCCTATCAAACGCAATTTATTTCCGGAGATAAATACATTTTCGATTGCCTATAAAAATAAAACTTCATTTTTATGCTGCTGGAGAAGGAGAAAATAACATAGCTGCAAGCCATCGTTTGCTATATTTTTACGCAGCGATGTTATCAGATGGATATGTTGTATTCAATTTCAAGGATGTGCACGGCTTAATTTAAGATTAATAAAAAAATACGTGCTAAGGGAGATGAGTTAAAATATATCGCCTTCAGGTATTGCTTGAAATCCTGTTTTATTGTGTTAATAAGAGAGTCGGAATCCTTTGCTATTTACAAGTTTGAACCAGCTAGGATTTGATTAAGAAAAGTAAAATGGACTAAAAGAACTTGGAATTTAGTGAATTTGTAAAAATGTAAGCAGAGTCTTGATGTTATCGAGTTTTGAGTATAATTCATCCAGTCTGCAGCTATTTTTACCTGGAAAGAATTCCGAACTTAATGAAATTTTTACACATCATATAGGTGTACTCTGGCTTGTTGAATCTAAGTTTTCCATCTATGGGACCCAGTGCGAACTTAGGGAGAGGAAATAAAACCACGATTTTTATTATCTTGTTTCAGTTACTCAAAGACTAGCTTCCTACTGACATTTTATAATTTTTACGAGGAGCCTTGAATTTCCTTCAAATTTCATTGGTCAAACATATTTTTTCAACCAATAGGTACCGAGAGACAGGTTTTCAAATTGAGTAAGTGATTCTGAAAATGCCACACATTGTGACATTTAGCAGGCACTTTTTAAGTTTATGAGTATAATCGCTTCTTTTTAAACAGTTCAACACATATAAAATTTGTAGGAACTAAAAGTATTAATATATTATAAATAATAAAAAACTGTGTTATACATGAAAATTACAATAAAAGAAACTTGCAAAATAGAAACTTGAAAAGTGCAAAATAGTTTACATAAATAGAAGAAGGAAAAAGAAATAGAGAAGGGAATGCACTTGAACTATTCCCAAAAAATATTAAGAATCATGTCCTATATGTTAAAAAATATTTTATATTCATTTTTTATTCATAGTTGATAAACATAGATGTATATTGATAAGTGCTAATAAAGAGTACAACGAATTAAAAAAACATCTTTTCCCTTAAGAAAAATGTACTGTCTGGGTAACAAAATGAATATTCATGTATTACTTAGCAATTTTTACAAATGCATTTATATAAATATTGAAGGAAACTTCTACTTTCAACCTGTCAAATAACGGATATGATTACTTTCACTTATTTTTTAAACATTTTATAACAATTAACGGAATGAAAAAATGTTATTTTTTTATTCTAAAAATTTAATTTTATGATTTTCAATGTGAAAAGTGTGGGATTATTGTTAGGTTTTAATAAATGAAATAGTTTTTAAGAGAGTAATAATATATGATTTCTAGAAGGAAAAAGATTTAACACATTTTAAAATTGAAGTTGTGCCTTTTATTGTGATTGTGAATTGTTTGCTCTTGTTTGATATTTTTTTCCACTGAACTAAAATTATGCACAGTACGGCTGGATTAGTTTAGTTTATGATTAATAAACTTTATCCAAAAGCTTTAGAATTAAAAATTGAACTTTTAGACGATCCATTAATTCTTTCTTTGTTTATTCAATTGCGGCATTTGAATATAGCGTGTGCGAATGCACATAACTAATAAATGTCACACGTATCACTAACCCACAATATGGCAAGTATAACGATTAAATAATAATATTATTAATATCATGGGGTAATTAAAACGCTATTGATATTTTTCGAAAGAAAATTATCTTTAAAATCTGATTTACATTTCACTGCACCATAACTCTTTATACAGAAAAAGTAGTTTTACAGGCAAAGGAAAGCTACTACTTATGAAATGTAGGCAATATGATATAAGAAATTGAAAGCGAATTATTTGGTTATAAAACTACTCTCTGTCTTTAAGAACTAAAAAACAATTAGATAAAAATATGCATAAAAATGTTGTTCAAGCAACAAAATTCTTGCTTAGGATTGTACAATGAAGGAAGAGAAGGGGAAAAATCGAAAACAAGCATTTTGCAATTACCTGCATTGTATCTCTTGAGACAGTAAAAGTTGTTTTACAGGCAAAGACGTGGGAGAGAGATTAATAATTTTGTCTGGTTTTCTATTAATCGTTTGACTGCTATGCAGCGCTATTGCGCTTTTGGAATGTATACCCTCCAAAAGAAGCATTCGAGCAAGAGAGAAATTTCCTACGTTGGTTTCGTATATTAAAAATTATTTATCATAGAATATGAGTTAGGCTATGCATAAACATGACATTCCATATTTCTATTAAGTTGTGCGTTTTTCAAAAACTCAATTTTTTTTCGCCAATCTAAAATAGGAAATTTCTCTCTTGCTCGAATACTTTTATTGGATGGTGTATGAGGATTTTGATGGATAGCAGTCAAACGGTTAAATAAAATGAGTAATTGGGACTAGAATCAAACAAACGTACATAAACATGTAAATTCAATGAAATTTTTAAAGATAGCATAAAAAATGATAAATTCTAGTTATTTTTTTTAGTTTAAAGAAGGAAAGTGTAATATTTATGACAGTTAAGAAATACGTATAGATATAAAAAAGTAAAAAAAAAAAAACATGCTGAAAGTGCGTATTGTGTATTATGTATTAGGCACAGCAAAACTCGATGGCTATCTGCATAAGTTGGGTGACTCGGGCGGATGATTTTTTAAGGGTTCTACGTTTATTCATGTTACATTTGGAAAAAAAAAACACTCACAAAACTCCAGACCGTAAGATGGATGACCGTGTGATTGGCCTGAAAGCAGGACCTTCACACTTCCGCCACCTACCATGTTCAGTGTGTATTGAAAGTGTAAATCGAGTAATTTTCTGAGACTGATCCATATAATATATTTAATAATTATTACTTCGAATGTAAAATAATATAAATGAAATAAAGTACTATAAATAAACTCAGAAAAAATGCGTACAAAAGAAACTAAAAATTTGATTAATTTTCAAGAATAACTATCTGATGCATGTGAAATAATTAATAATTATTAATTTTTTTTAATGTAAAACACTGCAAATTGAATTAAATACTATAAATAAACTCAGTTAAAAAATACGTTCAAATGAAACTGAAAATTTGATAAATTCACAGGAATAACTATCTGAATGATTTATACAATGTTCTACAGACACAATAGAAAATTTACCGTAGCAAATATTTTTATCCACGTATCTTGTAACAGTTCTGTTTCTATCACATTATATGACTTGGCGAACAGTCTAAAAAGAATACAATTTAGGAAATTGACATATTTTCCTGATGCGGTTTGAAATCTAATTTCACACTGTTTTTCTGCTGACATATGCATTTTTACGTTTTAATACTCAATTCTTTTACAAAAAAGTCTTATGCAATTCATTCAAGGGATAAATTCTCTTCCTATCACCAAGAAATATAAAGCTTCATTTTTATTTCGTCGTTCACAAGAACGAAAAAAAAAGTTAAATAAATCCCATCTCTGCAAAGTCAGCACTTTAGTTTGACATTAATATATATTGGGACGTAAATCGAAAATTTTCGTAGAATATATTTACTCATTATGGAACATGATTCATACTCCAATTTCGTCTCATGTGTTGTGTACAGAAATAGGTCTGAATCCCGCGCTTCACAAAGGAGTTTAATTTCATTTCTTTTGGTTGCAGAAATGAACATCTGTATATAAATTCGAACACTCTTTTATATTTGTTTTTTTCTGGTACACTTTCCTTTTTGATGTCTTCCAGGGAAGGAAAAATAACAAAAATGTGTAATCAAAACGCAAATCTTTATTTCGAATACTTTTTCAAAGGCTTTAATTTAAATTTTTATTAAATAAGAAAATGACCGTATTTGGAATCATTAAAATATCATTTTTGTTATTTATTTATTTCATGAAATTCTGGATTCCGCGTCAGAAAAATGCCACTATGACCTCCAATTTTTTAATTAAAACATCTTTTTTTTCAAATATGTATCCTGTTAAGAAATTTAATGCAAACTATTGGTTTTTTAAAAAAATTTTTTAAGCATTGGCAGCATTGACAGTGAAAGTTTTGTTTTTGGATTGTGCCATGAAAGAATTCTACAATCAGTGAGTCTGTGTTCAGTGCAGCTATATATTAGGATCGTTAAGGTGGCCTTTACACAATAATTGTTGTGGTGAAAAGACACGGGTTTATTTAGGCACCAGAGTTCTTTTAAATTTGAGAGAAGTGGCTATTGCAGCCAATCATTTTATTTAAAATGACCAGACCGATTGATGTCCAAAGTAGTGTACAATCCAAAGAAAAATAGACAGTTACAGAAATGCGCTTACTCCAACAAAAGAAGAAAATAACTGGGAATTTAGTATTTTACTGTATTTTGCTAACCAATTAATCAGTCAAAAAATGAAAATATAGATCAATACGATCAATAATATTGATGAAAGTTAAGTTCTCTAAGTGAGCGGTTCCCAACCTTTTAAAATTACGCCCCTCCTAAATGCTAACTTATACTCACCCCCCTCACATTTTTCTGCATACATTGTCTTTTATCCTTCAACAATGGGCATTTAGTCGCCTGTTTTACAAAGTACGTTATCAGTAACGTTTGAATAAACATTTTTAGCGAAAATGGGTATGTTTGCGAGTATAAATAATAATGAATAAGATGATTTTTAAAAACATGCATTATCACTTGCTCTTTGCCTATTTTCTATAGCCCGCCCCCTCCCCAAAAACGCTCTGCACCCCCTGACGGGGCGCACTCCACCGGTTGGGAAACGCTGGTCGAAGGGACAGTGCATTGAATATTATACGTTTATGCGTTCGAAAACGGATATGTAAGGAGCGTTCGAAATGTATGGATGTAATGTCTGATATGTATGGAAAATATTACCGAAATTTATATATTGATTTTCTGTTAATTAAGCATTTGTATAGAAAAATGATGAAATTATACGAAATGTTTTTTTTCAAAATGGTATTATTTATTCCATACATCCTGATATTTTTCATAAACATTCTAATCTTTGTTTAACGAAATATAAAGGATAGGTAATTCCCCTAGTAAAATTAATTAGGGGAGAGATTATTCATTATTAGCGGCGATATTAGTTCAACTAAACAATTGGTTAAAGGTTGGAATTTGCAAGGAAATACGTAAAATACAGTAAGTAAACTAGGAAAAAAGGCAATTACTTATGCTAAAAATATGAACAAAATACCTAAAACTTACTACTATCTTTAATATAACAAGAAACTTTAAATTTTTAATCAAAAGAAGAAAAAATCTTTAAATTATATAACTTTCTAAAATTTATTTTAAGATGCTATTACTTTGAAATCTAGTTTTGGAGATAAAATCTTCTATTATATTGAACATATTATCGTTTTCGGAGGGATATCAAGTGAACTTTTACATAGAAAGTATATTTTTTATCTCAAATTATTTAGGCAAAAATAACACAAAGAAGTTTTTTAAATCTTGAAATACTTAGCAGTAATCTGTAAACGGGAAAAAGATTATACAGAAGCGTATGTAGATTTTTAGTTTATTCCCTGTATTTAGATTACAAATAGTTATTTTTCTATTTCGTCTTTTCTATTTTTCTAATTTGTACACTACTTATCAGCAAACTTTTACTTCATGTAAAGCTCTATATTTTACATTAAAACAAAGAATAAATGCAAATTAAAGATAAATAATAAATCATTTAGTTGTACTAAAGTCGCAATGTATATTATTTACTGATGCAAGGAACATATTTCCTTTTATTATTGCATAAGGTATTATCTTTTAAGTCAACTGAAAATATGAAAATTAAAACAAAAGCGCATTTTACGAATAGACATGCTTCAGTGGAAATGAAAAAAATGTGAAACATCACTAATCTGTTGATTTATGCCTAATATGCACAAAACAATTTAAGAGAATACTATGGATTTTGCCTTTAAAAATTTAATTTTTAAGATATGTTTTAAACATTTATATGTTTACATTTATGAAATTAGGAATAAATGCAGTTGTAGCATCTAGGAAAAGAAGTATTAATGAAACATTTCTATATATATGCTTAAAAAATGAAATGCAAACTCTTTTTTGGAGTAAAATAATGCTCAAGAAAATTCAAACATTCGAAATTCCTTCTGTAAATTTTATTATATGGATACAAAACAGAACTATGATATGTTTACGCGGGATTCTGCGTATAGAATTTCGTTTCTGTACATATTGTAAGTATGATAAAAGGAATCTAAAGAATGCACAGCATATCAGTTTTCGTAAGTAGATGCTTACAATAGGATAGTAGCTCGTGTTTACATAAATACGGATATAAACTGCTAAAAAATTAAATGCCAGCTATTTAATGTATTGTAATGTAATGTGGTGTTAGAAGTCAATTGTCTGCGCGAGGGATCTAGGCCGAGGGAGGCGATTGCCCTCCGTGGGGGACTTTCTAAGGGACACTATTTACGCGAAGGCGGAGAAAACCACGGAAAACTCCTAACGGTTAGGTCGACGGACGCGACCTGGTTTTGAACCAAGCACCTTCTGTCTCCCAGTGTAGAGTGCAAACGATCTCGAGCACTGGTGGCGCAATCAGTTATTTAAGTATGTGTAATAGAGAAGGGTCGAATATCGAATCACAAGATTTCAGACGTTCGCTGTTCAACGTCATAATTTTACAAGTATTGATAAACTTCTTTAGCATTGTACACTGTCTACCAAAAAACCTATGCAAATTACGATATCTGCGGTCTTAAGGTACGTCACGGCCTCCGCCGGTATATATCGTGTAGGAAACAGCATCGGCATTAGTCGCATGCAAGATGCCGCGCAGTTCGGAGCCTCTGATTTCGAGAAAGGTATAATTATCGGGTATCACAAATGTGGCCGATCCTTAAGGGACATATCTAGCGATCTGAAGTACCCAAAATCGACAGTGGCCTATGTGATTAAGAAGTGGAAAGTGAGCAGTGATTGTCGGAATGTGCCCCGAGTCGGCAGACCAACGAAACTGGGAGATAGAGACCGACGAGTGCTGTCCAGAGAAATTCGGAAGAACAACACCCAACCGATGGCCTTCATCCGCGAGGAGTTTCAACAGGCATCCGAGAGTATTGTTTCAATGAATACCATCCGTAAGGAAGCACATCTGCTTGGTTTTCATGGTCGTGCTGCTGCCCATAAGCCTTTGATCACAAAGTCCAACCGCGCTGCTCGGTTAATGTGCTGCAAAGCACATCGAAATTGGACCGTAGATCAGTGGAAACGGGTTCTTTGGAGCGACGAATCAAGGATCACCCTTTACCGTTCAGATGGCAGGTTCTGGGTCTGGCATCTGCCTGGAGAACGTCTCCTGGCAGAATGCATTGTGGCAACAGTCAAGTTCGGCGGAGGTGGAATTATGGTCTGGGGCTGTTTCTCCTGGTATGGACTGGGACCCTTGGTCCCCATTCATGGTAAGATCAACGCCGATGCATACTGCACTATTTTGGATGACAATGAGCTTCCTACGTTGTGGCAGTTTTACGGGTTGGACCCCTGTTACTTTCAGGACGACAATGTCAGTTGTGATGTTTCGAGGTTAACCAAGGCTTGGTATGGTTCCATGGAGTTCATCGAATGGACTGGCCTGCCCAGAGCCCAGACCTGAACCCTATCGAGAACGTCTGGGACGAGTTGGATCTCCGAATTAAGGGGTGCACTACCCGTCCAAAATAGGTGAAGGAACTTCTATGTCTACTCCAAGCCGAGTGGAAGACAATACCACTAGCTGTAATACAAAGACTTGTGGAAAGTATGCCCTGGAGGGTTCACGCTGTAATTGCCTCTCGTGGAGGCTCTACCAACTATTGATTTTGAATAAAGTTAGTTTTTCTTTTCTATCACAGGTGTCCAAATACTTATTGGTAGGCAGTGTATTCACACGTGTTTGAATAAAGGACTGTGCAGAAAAGTTACATTACGAGTCGTAATTAGATTTTGGCATGGAAAACATTTTATACAGTAGACTTCCTATGGCACGGTTATTCCGTGTTTCATGAATCCGTGTTGTACGACTACACGTGATCAGCTTAAGCAGCGTTAATACGTAATCCAGAAAAATCTGTTTCATTCTTTCACATGTTGTAACAGTGTTTTTTTAATCTTTTGTCATTATAGAAAAAAGTCAATTCCTACTTAGGTCAACAAAGAAAAATTTGCGTTGTGCTGTAGTTTCTTTTCGCATGGTCCATTTGTGACGCTAGGGTGGATACCGTTAATGCAGTTTGTTTGTTTAGTTTATTGTTTTCATTCGTTTTTAATCCCACGTGACATGATCTAAAATTAATTAATTAAATTTTTTTAATCGATTAGTATTTAAAAAAAACTGTATTAACATCAGTTTTCATCCACTAAAAGTATTAAAAAATGTATTTGAACTTGAGTGGATGAATAAAATGTATTTTATTAACGATTGAAAATTTGAACAAGATATATAAATATATATAGGGAAAGTGTGAACTAATAGTGGGAATTGAAAAAAAGATCAAAATTTTCCTTCCTTGTCATAAAAATCCGTCTTGTATAAATTTGTGCCACAGGGGTCTACTGTGCAAAACAACAGTATTAACACTTTAACACGCAGGGTCGTTTTGAGGGCATAAAACTCTGACATTTTGACTGTTGGTTGCAAAAATCGTTCAAGCAATAGTCAAATTTAATAAAATACATAAGAGTGGCTTAGTTACACTATAATCCTTTACTTTTTAGCAGGTCATTCCCAATTAAAATTGTACAATTATTTTCAGAATTATTTTTATCACTACTGGATCATGCCAAAAACTGTGGAATGGGATGAAAATGCATCTATATAGAAACACAGAGAAATAGAAAACATGTTTTAACGCAGTTAGCTGGGCGGCGGAACAGCTTTTTATTTCTGTGGCATGCGCTTGGCGATTCGATTATCCACTATGTTACTGATACTTAAATCAAGCCATGGCGACGGTTGAACTTTTTCAGCGTTGGGTGGCAGATCCAGATTTTCTTCTACATCGGTGCGAAAATAATTGAGCCTTTAAGGGTTAATCTACCGAAGAAAATGTGTATAGATACACAGTTTGTGAACTACAAGTAAATGCATTTATGCATTTCTTGAAATGAAACTAAATAAAAAACAACTTTTTATTAAAAATGAGGGTGATGCAATTTTTATGAATATCTTCATGTAAATAAAAAGCAAAATAAAATATAGCTTTATTAAAAGCAACATAAAAATACTAAGTAATTGCAAAAAAAAAAAGAAAGAAAAAATGCGAAAATATTTAATTACGTATACTTATTAAATACTTAGTGTTTTTAACCCATAAAAATTGCTTATTAAATACTTTTTTGTAAATCAATAAAAATAAAAGGAAGAAAATTAATGGTTGTCATATCATACAAACTGTTATTCACTTAACTATGTTAAATAACAGTGTATGAATATCCACATAATTAATCAAATAATTGTATCCTTACATATAACTGCCTGCATATAAACGAATGTAACCATAATTGTAACACTGAATTATAAATTATTGGATGCTTTTTTGTAATTTCTATCTTTTTTCTTCACCACCGAAAGTGTCTGTTAATATCTCCTTTGTTATAAAGCTCATCAATCAACTAATAGCATTTATGACTTACCAATAAATCATCAGAGAGTAATGAAGGTTCAGTTCGATGAGCGTTCAACAAAGTAAACAGCGATAATCAATCACAAACTAGCTAATTTTTTGTGCCTGGCACGATTAATTATTGGAACATCTTTATGATATTCGATTTTAGTGAGAACAGATTGTTTGTGAAAAGTTTCAGATAAGCTGAAGGATTACCATTCTTTAGTATCACTCATAAATTATGCGCATAAAAAGAGCTTACTAATTTTAATTGTCTTTTCGTGGAAGATAAAACATACATTGTTTTCCAAGTTTTGCACCTTCTAGAACCTTTAAAGCATTTCTAGACACTTGAAACCACTTAAAAATAAAGAGTAGTTATAAGAACTCTTTGTTTGTTTTTAAACGAAATAAAATATTTAATCTTATGTAATAATTATACTATAATATATTTTTAAAATAAAACAATTATTACTAAAACATGTTTCCAAATTTTGTAAAACTATACATTTTTAATAAAAATTTTAGAGGTTAGATTTTTAGTGAATGGTCTCAGTATTTTTTATCCATAACTCTCTAAAATTTAAATAACACACCTTTAAAAAGCACACTATGTATGTTTCGCGAAACACAAAACTGAAATACCTTCTTCAATTTGCGAATCTTCGTAAGCTTACAGACTTCATACTAATATTTAATTAAGCTTCCTGTAGAAAGGAGATTCTTTGCTCTCCCCAGTATATTCATTCTCTAATTTTACTTTTATGAGTATCTAATCTAAGAAATCACAGGGAAAAGAGAATTCTTGCATTTCTTCAAACCTTACGTAGATTTATAGTCTTCATATGTGTAATTTTAACAAAAAGTAGATTTTAATGTAAATGTATGAAAAGAATTGTTCTGCATGTCTTTTAGTTTTATTCTAAATTTAATTAATAGGAAGCATTTCAATCACTCTAATGATACAGTGCATAGTTATTTTACTATAGTTAATCCTGCACAATTTTCTAGTTTTTTTTCAGTTTAACCCTACTAGAGTCGGATTTTTTTCATGTCTGAAATAAATATCTGGGATGAAAAATACTTTTTTTACTTCCATTCCGCATGTGGTACACTTAGACTCACCCATACTTCTTTGGCCTTTATTTTAAAATTTTAGTATTCAAATTATTTCTTAGTAAGAAGAACTTTCAATTACTATATTTTTTACCATCGTAAAACACTTTTCTAACTATTTTTTTTATTTTTCTAAAATAAACGAATGACATATGCAAAGAATGAGGTTTAAATTTCAAACGATTTTCATAATAATGTGAACCGTAATGACACCGAAACGCAATGACCTGAATTGTATCGTTTCTGTCTATGTATAATTACTCTTAAGAGCCATTAGATCCCTGCACTAGTATTTTATAGACCTGGAGAAATAATTAAAGCGGTTATTCTACATAAAGTTCCGGGTGCCTTGTAAGGTTAAAATTTTTTCAATTTTATCCATTCTTTAGTTTTCGCATTGTACTTTATCAAACACCAGTATATATACGTAGAGTGAAATTGTTTCAATAAGGGTAAGACGTATTTAGATGCAATCTCATTTAATACTATATCGTTGAATTGCGTTACAAATTGCTTATACATAGACGGAATACTCATAGTAATGAATGTGTAATACGCCTCGCTCATTATGGAGTGAATTTAAACAATGCGTGTACCATGTAATTATAAATCACTGTTCATTAGACACAATTATATAAGAATTTAAAACAAGAATACAAAATATGATGTTTGCATCCTTATAATTTCAAAAATATTAATGTTCCTTAAACTAATTAACTATAAGAATTTTGAACAGGAATTCAAATATTGTGCTTTTATAATTATATTTTGGAAATAATAATGTTTCTTAAACTATTAATGTAAAGGCAATTATTAAAATTACGATTAAATTACTGTCAACAAATAATTTCGGATATTTTAACATGATGTATTCTAAACGTCCAATTCTATTGTTAAAAAATACATTACACGGAATAGTTATACCATAAATGTATGTGTAACTAGTTCTTCTTTATATACTAAAAAGTAGTATAAAACTTTTTTACAATGGAAACATTTTATTATATTAAAAATGTTTTGACAAACATAAATTTTTTGTCTGCTGTGTTACTAATATCTACCCTATATTAATTGCACCATAGTTTTCCAATATTGCAACTTTTCAGGTGTAATTTTTATTTAAACTTTTTTTCCTGCAGTGCAGTATAGCTCAATAAATGACATAATTTTTTTAAAAACTCTCACATATTATTCATTTTTTCCATGCTAGTCTGGACAGTAATTTCCAATATTCGTAACCTATGTGAAATAGGGGGCAAAATATATTTTCAGATATACCGCATCTTTTGAAAGAAAGTATTATCCATAAAATTCTTGCAGTCAAAAACAGCATTCACGAATGCATAATTCTTTTAATATCTTCATTCAAGGTGGATAGACGTGTGAAAAGAGGAGAGTGACCGTTTTTCTTGAAAAAAAAGCACTCAAAATCCTTACTGTAAAATAGAACAGACGCGAATCCTTGGTTTAGGCACAGCGAGATTTTAACTAAAATTTGTTGAAAAATTAGTTTTAATTTTATGAAATAAAAGATAGTACTGTACAGTTTCTTCAATATATGTATGTATTTGTATATTTAACTTATTCAAAAAAGAAAGCAATGTATAAAATGCAATGTTAGCAAATTATGCACATACATAAAGACATGTGACCATGTACAGCATAATGAAGGAAGATAGACTTCGTAATAGGAGCTGTCTCTCTAAGTGCAATGTTAGTGGTCGAACATTAGGTAAGACAACAGTAGAAGCAATCACAGATACAAAGCACAATGTTACTTTCGTATTCAGCTCAGATCAGGCAAGACTCATGAAATTCTGATGCTCATGTATAGATCAATCAGATTACTCTAGAAACAAATTATACATGTATTGTGGGCTTTTTAGGAAGACATATCAATGTAAATGTTGGATTTCTCAATTACTTGAAATTAGAAAAAAATTCCTTTGTAAAATTCTGTGTTTGAGATTAGCTTGTATTTTAATGTCAAAGAAAACAAATATAGAACTAGATACGTATTAACTTATTTTTTGCATCATACGCCATTCATAAATATACTTTCTACATAAAATTAAAAAAAAAATAGTTTCTTACAGTACTGTGATTTCGATCATCTGAGAGTTTATATGTAAATACTATTTTTTAAGGAGGATTTCAAGTCTTAAATTTTAAAACTGGTAATTTAAAAAAAACAACAATAGTGTACTTAAAAGTATGAATAAAAGGAATGAATTTTTGTATTATGTTAATAAACAGTGCAGAAAAAAGAAAGTTGTTAGTTCAATTTCGCAGTAATAATGTAGACAGTTAAGATGAGCACCGGAAAAAAAAACCTATTCCATGTTTACACAAATGTGGGTGTAGATAATGATCATGCGATTATTTCAGAATGTTGGGAGACTCTTTGACGTATACAGGGTTCACAACAGTCAAGGAAAACCTGAGGAAAAAAAAAACAGAACAGCCATAAAATTTCATGTTGACAGAAAAAGTCAGGAAAAATTTATGATTTTCTCTACAGACCTAGACTATCTTGAAATGTTACCTGAAACATATTCTGACGGCTGCATTTATATATAAATGTTACATTTGCGCATGTCTGGGAAAAAATAAACATGGTATACATGACATAGGGGCGCATCTGCCTTTTTTTTCTCTTCTTTAAGTGGAAAAATATTTACTTAACCTAAACAAAATATGCAATAAATCAAGATGTTACGCTAAAGCAATATTTTCTTTTTTTAAATGCCCCCCCCCTGCCCCTAAAATTGGATTATTTTCCACGACACTTTTCCTCCCCTATATCAAGTCCCATTTAGAGAATTTTCTTAATTAACTCTGCATATGCAAAAACTTATACAGCATTCGAATCTAATCACATGATCCTTATCCATACTCATATTTTCATGAGTGCACTACGTTTTTTGTGCATAATGTAATTAATACAGACAAAGTTAAATGCCCATTTTTTGCCCAGCTCTGCATTTATTGTTTCTTTCACGATTCATCAAATATTTGCTCTACTTTACAATAAAATTATCACTATAAGCACTAAAACACTTAAATATATATTCTATTATATATTTCTATATTTAATAATGTATGTTAGTATTTGAAAGTAACACTATATTTATATCAATCTTCGCCTGTTTTAAAATTGTTTTAGGATGTAGAAGAAGTATGTCAAAACTTATTAATTCACAGAGGGTGTGGTAGTTTTGTTTTAATAAAGGACATCTAAAGGTCTTTCAAAATTATTATCTATATAAATAAAATTAGACTTTTGTCTGTAAATTTCTTGGAATTCAAAAATTTTGCAATTTCTATCCGTTTCAAGCACCCGGGAATCCGATGTGACCCTCAAAAAAAAGTTTGTCTGTCTGTCATTCTGACATTCTGTCGTTCTGTCATTCTGTCCGTGACGCTTTTTTTGTTTAAGCATCACGTAAAACCGACTAAAGCGAATGATATGAAATTCGGTGTCATGATAGGTGGTCACTCAACTTAAAACATAGGCGTCCAATTTTAAAAAAAATCCTGATTGGATTTTGAGATTTTGCGAAAATCCTTTCAAACTGCGTAAATTTATGTTCAAGCATCACGTAGAAACGACTGAAGCGAATGATATGAAATTGGGTGACATGATAGGTGGTCACTCAACTTAAAACATAGGCGTCGAATTTTTAAAAAATCTTGATTAGATTTTGAGATTTTGCGAAAATTGTTTCAAACTGCGTAAATATCTGTTCAAGCATCACGTAAAAAGGACTGAAGCGAATGATATGAAATTGGGTGACATGATAGGTGGTCACTCAACTTAAAACATAGGCGTCGAATTTTTAAAAAATCTTGATTAGATTTTGAGATTTTGCGAAAATTGTTTCAAACTGCGTAAATTTCTGTTCAAGCATCACGTAAGAAGGACTGAAGCGAATGATATGAAATTGGGTGACATGATAGGTGGTCACTCAACTTAAAACATAGGCGTCGAATTTTTAAAAAATCTTGATTAGATTTTGAGATTTTGCGAAAATTGTTTCAAACTGCGTAAATTTCTGTTCAAGCATCACGTAAAAAGGACTGAAGCGAATGATATGAAATTGGGTGACATGATAGGTGGTCACTCAACTTAAAACATAGGCGTCGAATTTTTAAAAAATCTTGATTAGATTTTGAGATTTTGCGAAAATTGTTTCAAACTGCGTAAATTTCTGTTCAAGCATCACGTAAAAAGGACTGAAGCGAATGATATGAAATTGGGTGACATGATAGGTGGTCACTCAACTTAAAACATAGGCGTCGAATTTTTAAAAAATCTTGATTAGATTTTGAGATTTTGCGAAAATTGTTTCAAACTGCGTAAATTTCTGTTCAAGCATCACGTAAAAAGGACTGAAGCGAATGATATGAAATTGGGTGACATGATAGGTGGTCACTCAACTTAAAACATAGGCAACGAATTTTTAAAAAATCTTGATTAGATTTTGAGATTTTGCGAAAATTGTTTCAAACTGCGTAAATTTCTGTTCAAGCATCACGTAAAAAGGACTGAAGCGAATGATATGAAATTGGGTGACATGATAGGTGGTCACTCAACTTAAAACATAGGCGTCGAATTTTTAAAAAATCTTGATTAGATTTTGAGATTTTGCGAAAATTGTTTCAAACTGCGTAAATTTCTGTTCAAGCATCACGTAAAAAGGACTGAAGCGAATGATATGAAATTGGGTGACATGATAGGTGGTCACTCAACTTAAAACATAGGCGTCGAATTTAAAAAAAATCTTGATTAGATTTTGAGATTTTGCAAAAATTGTTTCAAACTGCGTAAATTTCTGTTCAAGCATCACGTAAAAAGGACTGAAGCGAATAATATGAAATTGGTGTCATGATAGGTGGTCACTCAACTTAAAACATAGGCGCCCAATTTAAAAAAAATCTTGATTGGATTTTGAGATTTTGCGAAAATCCTTTTAAAGTGCGTAAATTTGTGTTCAAGCATCACGTAAAAACGACTGAAGCGAATGATATGAAATTGGGTGTCATGATAGGTGGTCACTCAACTTAAAACATAGGTATCGAATTTAAAAAAATCTCGATTAGATTTTGAAATTTTGCGAAAATCATTTCAAACTGCGTAAATTTGTGTTCGCACATCACGTAATAACTGCAAAGGTGAAAAATGATATTTGGTGAAATGATAGGTGGTCATTCACCTTAAACTAGAAGCATCTAATTAAAAAAAAATCGATCAGATTTCGAGATTTTATGAAAACCGTTTAAAACTGAGTGAATCTTTGTTCCCGCATTACGTAATAACGACTAAAGCGAATGATACGAAATTTGGTCACACGATAGATGGTTGCACAACATAAACTATAGGAGTCCAAATTTTAAACATTTTTATTAGATTTTGAGATTTTGTGAAAATTCTCTGAAAATAGTTTATATTTCTTCAAACATCACGTAATAACGACTAATACGAATGATACGAAATTTATTGATATGATAGGTAGTTGCTAATCTTAATTTATAGGTGTTGAGAATTTTAAAAATATTTTGATTACATTTTGAGATTTTTCGAAAATCGTTTTAAAATGCTGAAAATTTTTTCCAGCATCACGAAATAAAGACTGCAGGGAACGAAACGAATTTGGGTGACATGATAGGTTGTCACTCAACTTAAATTCTGGGCTTCGAAGTTTTCAAAAATTTTGATTAAATTTTGAGATTTTGCGAAAATTATTTCAATATGCGTAAATATTCGTTCGCGCATCCCATAATTACGACTAAAGCGAATGAAATGATATTACTTAGTTACTCTCTAACCTGTAATATTTTAGCAATACATAAAAATTATAACTTCGCTTTCTTTACTTTGGCAACATTCTACATCCATTCTGTGTAGTCCTACAATGCTGACGAAAGTTCTTGCTTTTTGGAAATTTGCATTCACTAATCCGTCGAGGACGGGTATTTCAGCTAGTAATAAATAATTAGGATTTGCAAAATACAATGAGAAATTTTCTTGAGAAGCATTAGTTATCAATATGAGAACCATTAATGACTCTGCTTTAGAAAAACGTACTTGAAACTGCCTTAAAATTAAAACTGTTACATTTAAAAAGTAAGGAAGTAAGAAATATTTGAAACAGTTATTGAAATGTTCTAATTATTTCAACAAGAAGGAGCAATTTTCTTCCTCAAAAATATCAGATTTCCAATTACTGCTTAAAAAAATGTCTAACAAATGCGACCTCATTTTTCAAGCAGTTTGAAAAAAAAGGAAGCATTTGATTTATCAGTAACAAAACACCACTTTTGACGCCATACTCTAACTCTTTTTTTTTTACAGTTGAGAAAAATTCAATACTTAAAAAATCTTGACTTTTTTGTTTGTTTGTTTGTACTTAAGTATTTTCCAATGATCTTGTAATGAGATATTCTTTACTTTTTTTCTCATCTTGTTAAAAGAATTTAACGGGATATCGGAAAAAAATAATCGTTAAGCATCTTCTTTTTGCAATCGACACTTTGATAGCGCGTGCGCTTAAGATAGAATGATGATGCCCCGTATTTATAAGCAATAATATTAAGGGCGTATGTTTGAACTCTTGATTGCAAAAATGTATCTCACCGTGTGATTAATAACAGGTATTATGCGTAATATGAAATTCTTGTAAGGTGTTTTATAATAATTAAGGAAAATATAGGGATGGTACTTTAGTTAAAGTGCCAGAAAATGGAAAGGTGGTGGGATTTTATTATGAACTTGAATACATTACATAGGTATCAGTCAGTATAATTAGCAAACCTTTATTTTATTAAGAAACGACTTTATTATGTATTGGATAATTTTTGTAAAAATGATATTCTACTGCTATATTTTATAAATATATATAAAGATAGAAGAAAGAATAAAAATAAACCAAAGATTAAAAGTGTTTGTTATAATACTTTCTACTACACCGAATAATTAATTTTGAAACATAGCTAAAATTTTTAGAAATGGATTGCAGTAGAATGTTTTCATATTATTTATTTAACATTTTAAACCGATATTTACTCAAGTGGAATAATTTAAAGCATTTTTATAAATTGTTTTATAGAAGAGATGCAGGGAATAGAAGGTTTTCTTTAAGAATATAATTAATTAGTAATAAAAATGTGTAGCTTATAATAAAATTATGTTTCTTACATTTCATAAAAAAATTACTTCCTATCTTTTTGCACACACACGCAGATTGTAAAACTATTTTGTCAACCCTTATTCTGGAAGTATACGATAAATGATATGGTTAATACATGTTTGTAAGTGCTTTGTAACTTGTAAAACCGTTATTTACGGTATAATAAATTAAAGTCGTGATACAGTTAAAATTTTTTGAATTAAACATTTTTAATTAGCGTCTGTTTATAAAACATACATGATAAATGTAACACACTTATAAATTTTTCGTATCACAATCCCCCGAAATTTACTTAAACACATACTGACACACAATATAGTACACAAAAGCATGTGACGTTAACTATGTATTAAGATACTTTTAATGCATTTGGAAATTTGACGACCCACAGCAGTTACTGCATTTAATTACATAAAAAAGGACATTTCTCTCATACTTATCGGAAAGACACCGGTCTATGACATAAAATTGCTCTTTCAAATTACAACTCTTGAGATTTGAAATCTATTAATCTGTGTTCAGCCGATGGGCACCAGGATTTAGGTAATTTCTCACTCTATCAACCGAGGCCGAATACATGGAATTCCTGCCAGGTGGTTACGTGTTAAATGACATACGCAGCGAAAGCCCATGGACGCATTACGAATGCCTAGAAAGTTACTAGACACATCAAGGAGGAGTTGAGTACATTTATCAATGTACTGTGTGTGCAAGTGAATGACTATGGAATATTCATGCTGAAGAAATTGATTTCGTACAGCTAATGAAGGACTACTATTCTGGTGTATGAGAAGATATCTTGAACAACTGAAGTAAAGAGCCTGTAAGGATTAGAGAGTTGAATCGCTATGGCATGGGTTTGCGCAGTAAAATTGTCTATCCATATAAAACGAATTCATTTAGTAATGTTACAGAAGTTTTATTATTATGTATTTTTATACTAGTAAATTATCTGTCATATATTACGTTAATTAAATAAACTTAATACTGCCCTCTTCCATTTAGCCCAGAAATCTAAAATAGATTTTGACTTATTAATATTAAAAATATTAAAATACGACTTTAAAAATATTAATAAAACGCCTTCATCAACTTCATGAGAGGAAATAAGACTACTGATGACGGTTATGACTCTCGGCTGAAATATATTTCTTTTTTAGCAGCTTTTAATGGCAAAAAATTTATGTGTTTTTGACTAAAAGTATCTATCATATTTTTCAAATTTCATAGAAAAATTATACGAAACTTAAAAATTACAAAGCAGTTTCGAATACAACCTTTTTATGTTTCATGCATTAATGTTGGATGACATAAAGCTGTAGATAGAAAATATGCCTTATGAATATAGGTATTTTAAAACTATTCTTAGTTGTATAAATATGAAATGTACAAATTGAATAATACACGGAGTTTTAATATGTGTTTGTAAGCAAGTAAATTTTCCATTATCATTTTGAGCTCCATAGTCAAGAATGAACAACATAAATTTAGTCCGGACGCATCATTTACAAAACACTTTCAGAAGAAACAATCCCATTACGCATATACTATTATGTAATTTTAGAGTAAAACGATAGGAGAGTTAGTTACATGGTGTTATTAAGAAAAAAGAATATTTAGTAAACTTTAAATTAATGTTATTTTATTAGAAATATTAATTATTTAAATAAGAAATTAGTATATTTAGATTTTTTAATGAGTTCTTTCCCAAAGAAATTATTTCCCTTAAGTTGGGGAACTATTAGGGAGTTATGTCGGATTGATTTGTACTTAAGGAATCTATGTATGTGTCATAAATTGAGCGCTACATGATATATGCATATTTTTCTAAGATATAATGGAATATCTGGTATAAATCTATCATAGATAATGTCAGTATATTGAAACTTCAAATAATAGATATAATAAAATTTCTTTTTAGTTATTTGTCTTTATTATAGATATATATATTTTTTAATTTCACAACGATCTCTTTTTTTTTATTGCAACAATCTTTTCTAACATCGCAAATAATAACATTTCTAGCTATTATACTAATTTTTAAATAATTTTCAACTGCTACAACAATGTTACGTAGTTCCAGGAATACCATTCTGATGATCGCGCTGTCACGCTGATCCTCACTTGCGTACACGTGCGCGAAAGGCATTGGTGTTGCCAGATCGACGATGTTTCCAGTATTTTTAAGGCCGCTCACGATTCATTCACGAGAAAATAATTATTTTAAAAGGACTTAATATTTTATCAAAGATGGAAAATTTATTGACATTTAAGAAGTTATATATAACGTCCTGTACAGTTTTGAAATTGACAAAGTATTTACGAAGTTAATTAATTTTTGTCGATTATTAATTAATTTTTTATCTTACTTCACATTCTGCATGAATCGATGGCAAGTGATGCTGGCGTCCGAGAGCATACTTAGAAAGGGTATAAACTGCGGGGGGGGGGGTGACTTGCTCTATTTTTGACCTAGTGGACGGATGAACACGCTTTTTACTCCGGCTGAGAGCACTTGACGAACAACTATGGCGATGAGCACTTGCTGCTGTGATGGTTTTTGCGGAGGTCCCTCCCGTAAATGCATCTGCATATAGGACAAGTTAACTTTATTCTATTCATACTAGCTTTCTCCTAATTATTTTTATATTTTGTCAGCCAAAAATATTAATTTGGAGAGTTTTTAATTATGGAGTTTAAAGATGGAAAATTAAAGCTTAAAGATGATAAGCAATTTAAAATTGTGTTATTTTCTCACAATAAATCATTATTTTGTGAGAGAGTAATTTATGTGTTAAGGTTATATATTGCATGATTAATTAAAAGGCTTATTTTAATAAATGTAAAAGAATTATTAATTGAGTCTATGTCAAGAAGTGCCTCATGAGTAATAGATAGGGAAATTTTCATGTAATAAATTACAATTCTGTTAAAGCTTTCAAATAAACTGATTATTAATATAATTTTTGTGTTACTTCATTAGAGTTACATTTTGTCTCTTTCATTATCGGGCCTGAATGACTTTTTGATTACTTTAGTTCTAAGAAGAAAATATAAATGCAATGTACTATTTTTTTAAATGCTATACTATCTTAAAAGTTAATATTATTTAGTATAATTATTTTTGTTTATTAGGTGAGTTTTTATAATTATTTAGAAGGTTTATCCAAAGCCAATAATAATTAATGAACAAATAGTGCAGAAATTAGAAAACTAAGTTTAAAAGCTAAAAATTAAATTTAAGAACAGATACTTTAGATACAATAATGGTTATATTGTTTTTTGCTTTAAACATTTTGAAAATTGCACTTCTATAAAATCTACAATTTAAGCGATAAGATAGCAATAGACTTTTATAAAAACTGTACGAAAAACTGAAGAAGACCATTAAGAAGAAATATGAAAAACAATCATGAAACCCAATAAGTTGGATAAAGTTTGCATATGTTCTGATTTATTTAATTTAAGGACCAGTATTCCAGCTCTTGTGCTACAGCTTTTAATAAATATTAATTATAGTCAGTGGCATTTTAATGCATAGGGTGAAGTGAATGCAGTCACTGCTTGGAATATTGACTGACATATAATATAAATGAGCGGTAACTTCGATGCCTGGGCGTAAAAAGGGAAGTCAGGTTTCAACAATTATCGAAGTTTGAGGGCGTTTGTTAAGGATGTCGCAAAAATTTCGCAGTCTCCGGTTTCAGCAATGATTATTCCAGATTTACGCATTCAGACTGAGGAATTTTTTAACTCAATACCTCAACGGAAAATTTAGATCTTCTAGACTGCATAATACAATTATAGACGTTTTCATAATTAACGGGGGTTTAATCACGTATTAACTATGATATATGCTAATGCTTTCCAAAAAAACAACAACAAATGCAGCTGTATTTTACTGTAATTTTTTTAATCATTTTCTCTTCGTTATTACAACATTATTATACACAACTCTTATTCATATCAGAAATTTCCTTCTTCTTTTTCATTTTGCAGTAGAGTATGAATTTAAGAAAAAATATGATTAAATTTTATACATACGAAATTCAATTGAATGGTAAAGAAAAACAAAAGATCCTTACAAAGATATCGGTTACCAAACACTTTCTGATAGAAACAACTTATTGCTTTAGTTAGAAATATGTGGTAATGAAAATCACACAAGAAATAATCACTGGAACATGCACTTTATTTTCTGCCCATTTAGTACAATGAAAACTTACTTTTCTCGATACCCGGTAAAATAACTGTAAAATATTGCTTTAAATAGTCTTTAGTAGACCCGTTTAACGCAGGCTGTATAATTAGTAGTAGAAATCATGAATAAACCTTGAAGATGCGTTTATAACAATTCTGCAAAACTATGTGAATTCGTGGAACATTTAACGCTGACAATTTGATAACTGCAGTGCATTTTAACTACCCCCTAAATTACCTTCAGTGAATTTCTGTAACTATTATGTAGAACAAAATAATTAAAAGGTATTTCAAGCAACTGTTTCAAATAGTTTGATAGTATGCTTTTGAACTTTTGAGCCATAAAGTATATTGTAAAGTAGGAAAGATAACAACAATGTTAGATTTCTTTAATTTCACCCACAAAAAGTAATACGTAAGAAATATTGGGCATGAAATCGCACGATTAACCTGTCTAAACCCACCTCATTCGAATTATAAATTTATACAGCATACATATACAGGCTGCCCCAAAAACACTGATTTAGACTTTTATTCCTTAAACATTGATCATAGATATAAAGAATAAACTACAAAGTTTTGTAAAAAAATGTGTATAACTTTATGGTATTGACTGAAATTTTCAGTAAATGAAATATAAATCAGTAGAATTTTTATGAGGCCTCCATACAAAAAAAATCTCCATTAGTAAAATATGCATGATACATTGATTAGGTGGTGCACAAAATTTTAGGCTTTCATCATGAAAATGATAAGAGATATGTTTAAATAAATAAGATCTAAAAAGTATATATAATAGAAAAAGTATTTCGTATTTATGAAATAACGAAATAACTGTTTTATTTTGTAATTTGCTAACAGCCTCTGAAACGCGATCTTCTTATCTAATTTTTTCACTTCGGGAGCTTTTGAAAAGGGGCTTAAATCAATATATACTTACTTTCATATCTCAGACTTTTTAGGATAAAACGTTCAAATTTTGTCCATCATCTAGTTAATGTATATGCTACATTATTCTAATTTTGAATTTTTTATGCGGGGGCGGTATAGAATTTTAAAGTTTGTATTCATCTAAATTTAATCACCGGAAAATTTTAATCGCTATCTTAAAATTCTGTTTCTTTTTTTACGTAACTCTTTTTTACGAAATCTGTTGTATGTGTATGATCAACATTTAAGAATGAAAGCCTAGATCAGCACATTTGGGGCATTCTGTTGTACTGAAGAATTATTTGGAAATTTGAAAGCTTAAAAAAGTGTCATTGTTAAAAACTTATAAATTAAATTTAAAATAGATTATTAGTTTAAATTTAAAAAATATTAATTAAGATTTGTATTAATAATTTTTTTATAAAAAATATGCACGTTGTGTCAACGTGACACCTATATACAGGGTATCCCATAACAATTGATGCAAAATTTAACGGTAAGAGGGGAACATATTAAGGGATAAAAACCATTTATCAATGTAAGGTCTGAAACGTCATCTTCAAATGGCTGTTGATAATCACTTTAAAACAACTGCTGAAATAATAGAGAATGTTCTGACCATTGTCCGTCAAAATTAATGTATCCTTCATGGAAAGAAAAAACGTGACTAAAATTGATAGTTTAAAAATTCAATTTCATTTCACGGATGACATTTTCAGAGACAAGCCCACTATTTATTAGACACGGTTAAGAAATTCGACGAACACTTCAACACTTTCTGCAAAGTGATTAGTAATGGGTTTGTGAAAATGACGTTTTTCACCCCTCATTGCTACATGATTCTGATTCCTTATCATGTGCCCAGTTAAACTTTGCACCAATAATTATAAGACGCCCTGTATATGTGGCTGAAACATAAATTACACCTTTATTACTTGAGACTTTAATGCCCAAGTGATTTCTCAGTCTGTCATCTGAGGAAGGCCACATGAAATTCCTGCCAGGTGGTTAAGTGTTAAATGACAAACACTGAGTCGGCCCTTGGCGTCGCACGCTTTGTAGAGGCCGGGAAAGTTACTAGACACATTAAGGAGGGACCGCTGAATATATTTCCCTACGTATCCAGTGTACATTTGAGAAACCATGAAATATTCATGTTGGAGTGATTGATTTCTAAAACTATGACTATTTCGTATGCAAAGGCATTAAGGCGATAGCAGTGAAATGTTTGGTGTAGGCGGTGTAATATTTATATTTGTTTTATGAGTGCAAGCTAATTGATGTATTATTAAATTTAAAAAGAAATTAAGTAGCAAAAAAAGTTGTTGGTAAAACAAAATTTCAAGTTTAAACAAGGCGATCAAATTTCATTCAGTTCAATAAATTATTTTTTGTGTTAAGGTAATAGATGAAATTTGTCCGCGTTCTGATCTTTATTGCCTTCAGAATTCAAAAAAGGGGAAAAAAAGAAAAATAGAAAATAGTTTTAAATAATAAAAAAGAATAAAAAAAAGAAAATAGTTTTCTTTTGTTTCTGCTTTGTATTTGCTTTTCTTCTTAACTCTATGCTTTTAAATATTCTTGAACTGAAAAAGTGGTTTTTATTTCTTTTAAAAGGCACGTCGAGCTTGTTTTACTCCCATGCATGTTTTATACAGAGAAAGAATATAAAAACCTCAACAATTTTTTTCTTTATGTTTCATTTTATCGTTAAGAAAATAAATTAAAATAAGAAAGATAAAGCATACCAAACCCATCGATTATAAAACACTTCCCAACACAACAGTATTTTTTCGATTTGTTTTCCTTAAATCTGGCGAGATTTTGGAGATACTGTTATATACATTTTTACACTTGTACTGCTCTTGAAATATATTAATGACTCTCAACTGTTATAGATCATAATGTATTGGAGTTCTTTTGAGAGTCCCTATAGAAGAGCACTCAAAGAACACTCAAAGTGTTAATAACACAGACACTAGAGAATTTGTGCTCTACGTTTTTTCCTACGTTAACGCTAACGCTATCCGCTATTCAGAAGTTTCGAGCCAATCATGAAACTTACTTTATATGTGCGCATGTGCTGTACTGTACAATGGCATTTAACGTTAGCGTTACCGTGAGTGAAACCGCTATGCACAAACTCCCTACTATCTTCAATGGATAACGTTATTTTATGAGCCTTAACAGCATATAAGCCAACTTTGCTTTCGGTGATAAAACCCAGTATTATAAAATACGCTTTCAAGAATGCCTAACAATAGAGCGTTATGTGTTGGATTTTTTTTCCACTTGGCTCCTGTAAAAGAACAATAAATACTATATACATCATTTTAAATAGGGTACATGACACTGTACATAGAAAAAAAACATATATACGATTTTCGCTTTAATCGGTGTATATTTACTGCAGTTAGATCACGGACCGGTGGACAGAAAAATCGAAATCATAAATACCACTCAATCTTGCCTTAAAGATTAAAATATAAATAAGTAATACAAAATAACGGTATTTCGCACGAACACGGAGAGCGAGATATTTATTTTTTAAAGTTTTAGCGGTCTAAAAGTAATGTTCCACAGGTTAAAAAATCAGTGCTTGCAATTTTGCTGCATGTAAATCGGCTAATGCGGTATAAAACCTTTAAAATTCCTCCAACCAACGCAACCCTCCTACTAGGCAGATAGTTCTTGCCGACTGATTTAGTGTGTTGTGTTTTAACGCAACACAACACACCTAAATCAGTCGGTTCAAGCGCGAATAACGAATTTTCAAAATTCCCATTATAATCGTCATAGCTTAATCATATCACATTAGATATATTTTTGATCTTCCTCGAAATAAAGAAAATATTGCCAAACTAGGGTTCATTTTCCGTAAAATAAATTTCGCACCCTATTTGGCAATTTATCGAAAAAGTCGCTAATATTGTCGACTTTAGGCGCAACTTTTGAGGGAGCACGCAATCGTTGTTAAATCATTAATTACATATAGTAGGATACTATTGTGCTTTAAATAGATGCCTGTATCTAAACTGCCATTGGACGTAATGCATTTGAATTATTTTGAGTACTCCTGTAGAAGAACTATTAATGATACAGACACTGTTTTCGATGGAAAGCTTTATCTTGTAATCCTTAATAGCAAGTATCAATTTTGTTTCATTTGAAATGGTTGAATATCTTTATTTAACGACTGCCCTTAGAGCGTAATGTACTGGAAATCTTTTGAGCTATCCTGTTGAAGAAGTGTAAATGCTGCATATACCATTTTTAGTATGGTACCTGGTACAGTACCTGGGAACAATATGCAATCAATTTCGTAGAAATTGATTGCATAATCATGGGATCAATTTCGTAGAAACATATGGTAGAACATATGGATATTTTATTATGGTTTATATGGATATTTTATTATGGATTATATGGAACATATGGATATTTCGTAGAACATATGGATCAATTTCGTAGAAATTGATCCATATTTACGTGAGTTGGAGCACGGACGATGGACAGACAGACAAACCGAAATCATAAACACTTTTCAAGAAAGTGTTAAAAATGTTAAAGACAACAGTTTTATCTGGTATTATTATTCATTGTTTTCTGAAATCCAACAAACTGTAATTGTTGCTATATTAATTAATTTATTATGCTATTATTTAATAAAACTATTTATAAAAAAAATGTTTTCATTAATGCTATTAACATCCAAAACATTTTCATATTAAAATAGTATAATTTTACGTAGTACACTATGAGTTTCTTAAGCAATGCTTATAACTCAACGTTTGTAGTAATTCAAATATTTTATAGTTAGCCCCATAAAAGCACTTTTGATAAGGCAATTCAACAAGAATTCTGTTCCTGCATTTCGAAATTCATCCGTGTTAATACTGACTCGAGCTACATTTATCTACAACGGTGTCTATAATTAAAGCCCATATTGCCTCTATATAGCTAGTTATAGATTTATAGGGAACAATTAAAGAATTTGGTGTTAAATTGTTTAGGGAAATTGTTACATGAATCTGTAACAATTTCTCATTTACTAAGTAGTCTCATATTTACTAAACAGTCTAGTCAGCATATGCTGTCCACTATTGTCTATTTCCTATCTATGTCCCTGATTCACTACAACATTCCCTAACTGTATTGCAGCACACTTTCTTCCTTTTCTTGACTGAACGGCCAATGATCCTGCTGCTTCAAATTTCTTTATCATTTGTTTCAGTCCTTGGATAGTGAGTGGACGTTTTCGTAATTTTCCCAAGGCAGTAAACTCCTGCAGTCTCAGTAGCAAAGTTTTGGTAAAACAATTTCTTGTTTAAACAGGCTGTCCACTAATATTCTGTCCACTATTGCCTCTTAGTGGTCTATGTCCATGATCCACTACAACATTCATTGCCTGTATTGCATCACGCTTTTGCCAATTTCTTGGCTGAAATGCCAATGATCCTGCTACTTCAAATTTCTTAATCGTTTGTTTCAGTCCTTGGAGAGTGATTGGGCCTTTTCGTAATTTTCCCAAGGATTTCTGCAGTCTGAGTAGCAGATGCAACGTTTTGATAAAACAATTTTACTAGTACAGGATGTTCCTGCATACTCAACGTCATCTTTCCTTAACTTGGAAGAAGGTATGACTGAAATTCGGTTACTGCATTTTTATTTCTCGCGTCCTGATGCGCGAGCACAACATCGCTCGTCAAATATGGAACATACCGCCCCATATAGGTTAAGTTTTAGTAGATAATTTTTTCGCGACACTCTTGGCGATAAATTGTCAAAAATAGTAAACCTTGGTGACTTTGAATGTTTTATTTTCCTCCCAATTTCGCGTGCTATCTCTCAATCCTATCGAAAAATGCAGCGAAAACATGCTGACTCAAGTTGAGTCAGTTGGGATTTCACTCTCCCCCAATTTCCCGCGCTATCTCCCATTGCTATTGAAAAATGGAGCAAAAAGTGTCGACTCAAATTGTCTCACAAAAATATGCTCACAAATTATGTCGACAAAAAATACCGGAGTGAATGAAATTGCACACTTTGCTAAACAATATTATCTATACAAATTCTTTATAAAAAGTGTAACAAATATGAATCCTGTTTTTAGGAAACGCTTGTTTGTAATTAAAATATAGTTTAAAATGTATTTATTTTACAGTCACGTTCTCAAATTTTTAAGACTAGTAGCCGTTTTCCTGCATTTTAACAGACTGCATTCTCGTATTTTAACATTTGTTTTCGCTCATGATTACATTATGTCATGCGCTGATTGCATCAAACACTTTCTACTGCTATAAATAAACGTGTCTGTTTCGTTTATCAATAGTTTGTTATTGGATTTTGCGTACAGAGTGCTGTTGTATAACTTATGTAATGGGTAAAAAACCCGGGCAAAAATAGTGGCCCTGCATGAATATGGCTTTTCTGAACGTGAAGTAAGTTTGAAGTTAAATGTCAGCAAGACTGGCGTGCATTAATGTATCAGTAAATTCAAAACTTCGGGAACTTATACGGATCTTAAGAGAAGAGGTCTCCCAAGGAAAACTAGTGCACGTGATCATCATGTGATAAGAAAGGATGGCCACTCGATCTCCAACAACCTGCTGCAATAAAATTAGAGCTGCTCTGGCTGTAAAGGGTACCCACGTCACTTCGAGTACCACTTCAAGACCTTTGACTAAAGATTTTGGTTTATAATCCTATAAATATGCAAGGAAGCCTAATCTTACTCAAAGTATGAAAAAGAAACGACTGGCTTTCGCTAGACAGTATCACAATTGGACCGAACAACAGCGGAGTACTGTGTTATTTTCCGATGAGTCAATGCTGCGAATACATTTAGCATGTGCAGCAATTTTCTGCACATGCTAAATGTATTCGCAGCCCATTTGAAAAAAGATATGATGACAGATATACGATTCGAACAGTGAAACACCCTCCAAGTCAGATGATATGAGGTGCAGTGTCAGCGTCTGGTACTGCTGCTTTGAATTTACTGCCACCTAAAACTACTATGAGCGGCAGTCGGTACCTTAATTTGTTACATGACAAGTTGAAGCTTCACGCGGATGTTCAATTTTCTTGCATGAGGGGGATCCGTGTCACAGGGCAAGGATTGTTAAGGATTATCTGACGGCTACTCAAATTCAAGTGATTGACTGGCCAGGTAACAGACCCAATTTGAATCCCATAGAGATTCTGTGGTGTATTGTGAAAAATTGAGTCCCAGAGTAGCTACCACCCAGTGCTACAGAACTTATTTAACCAATGAAGCATGTGAGGTATTCAGAGATTTCTCAAGCTTACTGACGGTCTCTTGTTCATAGCATGTCTAAAAGGATTGCAACAGTGATAAAAAACAATGTCTGACAAAATAGAAACTATTCTTCAATAACCTTGTTAGTCTATTTTGCTCATTTGTAACAGATGTTTTTGTTGAGCAATTTTATTAAATCTGATTTGTCTATGTGTGGTCTTAAACTTTTGCACACGACTGTAATGTAAGTAAATGACATTATACACTTTCCGGCAGCTCGCATAACTAGTATAACAGTGAGTATAAAACCATCTTAATTATTGACAAAACCAATACAAACGTATTTGTTTTCAAATAAAAAATAAAAAGAACAAAACTGAGACACATTAAGCGATGTTTACTCCATTTATTCGGACTCCTAAAGAATTCCAGATATTCCGCAAACAGCCCTATAAAATCACTTTCCACTCAGACATTTAGTAAACAATCTTCACCAGCACTTCGCAACGTACCTCAAAACCCTTTTTTCCCCTTTCACAACATTTGACAAAGTTGCATTAGCGCCGCATTTAGGAAAGTATTTATTTACATGAAACTAAGACTCTCTATTTATATTCCCGGGAACGAAAATAAAAACGTACACAGAGTCCTCCGCGCCAAACGGAATGTTACATGGCTCTTGGTGCTTATAAATCATAGTCCCGTCTCTCTCTGTTTTCTGTACATACGAATGTAGCGTTGACTAATGATCCTCGAAGAAATGTAATTCCTTTAAAAGGTTTTCCGGTCGGGAAATAAAATAGACCTAGGGATAACCAATGTCGGGAATTTTCAAATATATTTACTAAATTAAAGTTCTCTTTCTGCTTGCGGGTAGTGTGCGGAATAATGTGTCTTCCCCGTAGTATTTGGGCCGGAGGGAGATAGATGAACGCCCGTTCAATTATGTATTATTTTTATTCATAAGAATCATTTATCTATCTGGAATTTTGTTTCTCTGTTTGTTTTTGTTTGATATTTGTTTAATAAATATGCATGTGTGCTGTATTTATCTTTTTTTTTCTTAAACGAATTTCTCATAGCGACGAGGTAACATTAACGTCGACAAGCAAATTCCGTTTTCAAAAGTTTTAGAAATTTATCGAAATATATTCATTGCGCTAGAAAAGATTTGATGTTATATTAAGGTGACCATACGTCCTCGAAATTCGAGGACAGTCCCCAAATATAGATCTTTTTTTCATTTTGTCCCCAAAAATACTTTGTCCCCAAATGTCCCCAAATTTAAAGATTTGTACCTTTTTTCCCTGAAAGTTTCCGTTTAGTTTATTTATTTCAGAAAAAACTGAAGTATTAAAGAAAAATCAACCGACTAAAAGCGCCATCTACTCAGAGAAACAATGAAGTTCGATCTCTGAAAACTTTTGTTGTCGTTGTGTGTATAGCGTGTACAGACATTCAATAAAATATCCGACTATGAGCCAAATTTCCCATTTCAGGTTTGTTAATGATTAACCCATTTAGGCCTAGTGTCCCTTTTTTGGGACGGCATTTTCGCTATTAGTCGAAAACGTTATTTATTTTTCCTAGCCTTTATTGATCAGTATTGAGCCTCAACGCTACAAAATATTTTAACATAACCAAGTAGGATGTTGATATTTCGATTTTTATGCATAATGATTTTAAAAGAAATCATCCCTTGTTCAAGAAATTGACATCAGAAATTTATCTATTATTTCTGTTATCAGTAAAAATCGAAGAAAGTCGCAAAAATATCCAGGCACAAATGGGTTAATCACTTTTCATGAAGAATCTTGCTTTAAATATGAAATTGACGTTCGAAAATTTTCTTGCACTGGAATACTTTTTTTAGAGGGTGTACAAAGTTTGATGAAAAGTTATCACAAAATGATCCAATGTAAATGTCTTCTGAAAAATACAAATACTATTCCAAGAGTTAAATTTTGAATAAATTGCAATATTTCAACATAATGTTCCTTTCATATTTCTGGTTTAAATAAATATTTATAAATGAATGAAATGCTTTCATTAATTTATTAGAAATAAGAATACACAATTGATACACAAGAGCTATTAGAGTTCATTTTTAAGTATCAAAGTCAGTCAAGATTTAAAGTATGTGTATACATAGTAATATGTTGTGTCCTCGAATAAGTCCCCAAAAATATTTTCTAGCGTCCCCAAGTTTTCCTTGGATTCGAGGACAATGCTTGGTTTGTTCCCAAATTCCTGTTTATAAATATGGTCGCCTTATTTTATATAGTAAAAATTTAAAATATATAAAATTCAAAAGTTATTTACTGGAATAAAATACTTTTTAACGGATGTAAGTACTCGTGTTGCTTGTAAAGGTTCCTATTAGTACTAGCCAGACTTGGATATGGGCAATCGTCGACTAGCGGCAGACGGGCGAAGTAGGGTCAGCCTCTGAAAGGAAAATTCTGGAAACCCTTTTAATAATTAGCTACATATGCGCCCTCTAGCGACTCACAGCAACGAACCATGTTGCAATCTGAGACTAACACAACATAGCCGCATAACATAAACTTAATGATTACTACTCACAAGACCATCTACAGGAAATATTCGTTTAGCTCTTTCAGAATACGCCGATGATCGTCCTTTATCCAAGTCCGTGGTAGTAGCTGATGCGAGATTCATCCGCTATGTTTAGGAACTCCAAATGCTCATCATAGCTGCTAATATTAGTCCGCACGTACCGTAGCTTCTAGTGCAGTTGGCGATGTGTTACAATTTTGGATATTCTATTTGTAAATGATGTTATTCACTGTTTTTGACTTGTTACTTGACTTTCTATCTTTCTTTACCGCGTCTAAATGATCAATTATCATTCAAAATAAGTTCCACTTAATTAAGAATTGGTGTGCAACGAACCATTTTATCACGCCTTGGCCCCGGGTTCGATTCCCGGCTTTGGTTTGGGTGTGATAATGAAATGGTCGGTAATTTGGGCCTGAGTAGTGGCAATGGCTTGTGACAACAAGTGTCCATCCACTAGAAAAAAAGAAACAATTGATATCATTGCATTTGTATTGAGTTGAACAATGAATACATAAAAAGTCCCATTATTGTTACTTATATGTGTTTGCTCTTATTTATTATTTCAAATTTTAGAGTATAAAACTATATTAAAATATTTAAAATATATTCATAAATTACTACTTTTTTGATTTCAAGAGTTATTTGCATTCCATTAAAATATTTGCATTCCATTAAAATATTTCCAATTATTTTCAAGAAAATGGCCATAAATATTCCTATTTTTTATTCAAGTAAACTGTATAAAAATAAGTTCATGTACAATATATATTCATTTTAAGGTTTTGAATATTTTTTTAGCAAAGAAAAAAAATTCTTGGAAAAGGCAACATTTAGGGTTTTTGTGACTGAATATGCGTTATGAAGTAAGCAGAGAATCCTTAAAAATATGTGTTTTAAACACTAAAGGATAATTGCATTAAACTTACTTCACGAAACAAACATGCGTAAAGGTTTCTTTCAACATAAGTTAAAAAGTGAGCTAGGACTGCAAAATACATATCACAAATATACGCATTGATTGAAAAATGAACTATCTCCAATTAAGTTAAACATAGGCTGGTGCTATCATCTGTGGTGTAGTATGATATAAAAAAATTGAAATGCTCTAATGTTTCTGGCACATAACTTTTGAATACTATTGCTTAGAAATATCACGGGCACGAAAAATAGAGGGAGAAATCTGATCCTGTGATTTTGACGGGAGCGATAAGGAAGCGGATAAATTAAAAACTTAAGTCCATGTGTTAAAAAGGGATAAAACATGCACATTTTTTGTTGTGGTATTCATGCAAGCTGAATTTTAAAGGTTGAATAATTTTGTACCATGTACCAACACCTTAAAAATGCTAATCGTGATTATTTTTTTTTGTGGTTCTAAAAGTACGTGCCTATTAAAATTAGTGAAACATTCATTAAATACTTCTTAATATTGATTTTATTTTTACTGTTTCTAAAAATACTCTTTAACATTACATAAGTTAGTTTGTTTTTCCTAATATTACCAAAAGTTAGTTGCTTAATTAGTTGAAGAAAACTTTTTCGTTACGCAAATATTACACATAAAAATTGGGGCATTAATAAACAAATCTCTAAGGAATATCTTTTACAAGTAATATCATATTATAAATACGAATGACTGTTTTTTTATATTTCTTCTCGCTCGCTTTAATGCGGTTCTATACGGAAATAATAATTTCTATTTTGCTTTCAGTACAAGCTGTCTAGAATGAAATAAAGCGAGCAGAAAATTAAGTAGGATATGACGCTGAATATAAATTTGCTGGAATATTCTAATAAGATTATATGTTCTTAAGTGCAAAGACGCTTATGTTTTTGCTGTATTTACAAGGCATTTTTTTCTGGAAAATCCGAAGTGTCTTGTTTAAAATCATTGCAAGAATTTGATATAAAACATCAACAGCAAAAAATAAAACGACAACATTGAACCATATTTAATACTTTTATTACTATACGCACACTTCTTGAAAAAAAAAGTAATGACAAACGCCTTACATAACGTATGTTGTAAACTGGTGTCCGACATTAAGGTTACAAGCACAACATAAAGGGATAATTGAAGAAATATCCTACTCTACAGTTACGCTGATCCCTAGCTCACTTACTCTGTGACAGTTCCGGTTGAACCACTCGAAGATAAAAATTTTACCATCATTAATCCAGACAGATTAAACAGTTATTGTTTAAAAACGTAATAAAATCTACGCCGTTTGTATGATCCGCTTGAATTTTTTATAAGTCTAAAAGTGTGGAAAACAATCTGCGTTACTTTAAACATTTCATTTCCGAATGTGAAAAAAGTTAATCATTTGTCAAAATAAGCTGTCGCAGTTGACATTGACATCATATCAAAGTCACGGTCATCAGGCTTTGAAGGGAAAATTGCAATTCCAACTCGTCTAAAATAGTGTTTTTCCAGAATACATACTTTTTTTTCACAAAAAAAATCATTTCCGCTGCATAAAGCAATGATATAAGAGAGGCTATTCCCACAAAACGAAATAGTTAGAATGTGAAAAGATTCAGCACGTTTCCAGAAGAGCAAGAAATTCAATTTCGGTACATAATAAAAATTGAATATAAAGTTCATTATTTTAAGTGTAAGAAGATTAAATATATTGAGTGTAGAGATATTTTTATCAAATGTTTTTTATAGCTCCCTTCGTAATTGCCTCCACAGCTGACTTTACCTTCTAGTTTGGTATATTTTACAAAAATTAGGCTCTGAGATACATTATCATAAGAGAAAACAATTAGAAACTTAACAATAGTAAAAACAGGTAAGTTGTTGAATATTATACTGGGTTTATCAGAAATGGATAAATCATGATCCATCTTATGTGCAGTGCGACCACTGTGCACTGCTATTCAAGCCTCTAGCCGATTATTATTATTTGAAACGAAAACAAAAAGTATTTCTCGATGCTTTAATTTTCGTGATTACGACGAAAATTAATGCCTCTGGAAAATAAGTGATTTTACAGTATTTATTTATTTATATTCTCTTTTTCTCTCTTATTTAAGCTAGTAAGTTTCTTTCAATGATTTTTAAAGACAAACCGATATTACTGAAGCTGAATAAAGACGTTTTATTTTATAAAAATACTTTTTAAAAGTAAAAAATACTTAAAATACAATGTGAATCAAATAAGTTTACATATTGTCTACGATAAAAAAAAATACCACGACTTAGTACTGCTATCTGGTAGCGTTATCTACGTAATTTAGTTTCTCCCGTGGTCATTTTCTCCCGTAGAGTTGCGTGGAATGAACAGGTCACTTTAGTATTTAGGAGGTTTTTAGTAACGCTGTTCATAAGGACGAAAAAAAAAAACTCTTGCGGCAATAAATCTCATTTTCCATTTAAGTAGGGTTCTAAAAGAAGCATGAACTTGGAGCAAAGGGCTTTCCTAGACCATTCCAAACACGTTCTTTAGGATTGCGATCCGGGCACTGCACAGGCCAGTTCATGCAATGGATATTCTCCAATTCAATAAGATCACCAACAATGTGATTTCTGTGTAGCCTCACATTATCGTCTTCAGAAAAGGGAATCCCAGTCTACAGCAGACCCAAAACTAGACTTCAAGGACATGTTTTCGCATAGCGCTGTACGGCGACACAACCCACGATACTGGTTATCCAAAAGGAGAGAAAATAACACAAGGGCTTGGCACGTTTTCGCCAATTATAGAAGATATTGCAAAGCTGAGTTCAGTTTTTTTTTCTTTTCTTTTTTTTGGAGGGGGGTGTGGGGCTTATTTTTTTTTTCGCCATACGTGGCGTGAATCATCAAAAGTGGTTACCCTTAGCAAATTTTGACGTACTACTACCATCGCTGCTGCCGGCAACTCTTCCGCATTGGTTTAAAAATATGGTTTTTCAAATTTTCGGAATGACAGCATCATCAAAAGAGGAACAAACTAACAAAGCCCGAGCCGCAAGGCACCTCATTTCCAAATAAATAAATAAAATGAAATAAATAATAATTATTATTTAAATTGGTTCACTTGATCAATAATTATCGTTGAATGTACAAAAAAAAGATGAATTGAACCTCTTCCTTTTTGAAGTTTATTAAAAAAGAATCTCTCGGGAACACAAATCCGAGATCATTTTAAGTTACAAATCCAAGCAGAGCATATTAGTTTTCAGGTATATTTTTGAATGCATTTACATTACTGCCCAAGAAATTCAGCAGCAGACTTTTTTTTTTTTTTTTTTGAAGGATGAAGTGTTATTATAATTGATTTTATTAGCTGCTTCATTTTAAGAATCGAAACTAAAATTGACACCAAAGAGAAAAGGATTAAATATTATTTATTAGCTATTACACTCATGTCCATAAATTAAGGATAATGAAGTTCAGGCAAAGAAAGAGAAAGAAGAAAAACAAATTTGACTTATTTGTAAAGTCTATTTATTAAACAAAAAGTAAAGAGCAAAAAAGATGCTATATGTTTGACATAATTAATAAAAATTGCAAGTTTCACTCCCTTGACCAAATTTAAAAAAAGAACCTATTTACAAAAAACAGTATAACATGGTTAGTAGGATGGTTAATACGGAGTATGTCTCCCGGACGATGCAATACAGGCCTTACAACGCCTAGGCATGCTGAGTATCAAATGATCAATCTGATCTTGGGGAATATTACACCACTCATCAAGCAATGCACTCCGAAGTTCCGGTAGACAGGTGGGAGGGGGTTGACGGGCTGCAATTCGTCGGCCAAGCATATCCCACACATGCTCTATTGGATTAAAGTCCGGTGAGTATGCTGGCCAATGCATACGGGTGATATCCTCCGATTGAAGGCATTCGTCTACAATGTTTGCACGGTGAGGACGGGCGTTGTCATCCATAAACACAAATTCAGCACCCATGGCGCCCCGAAACAAACGTACATGTTGTTTCAGAATGACATCCCGATAGATGTGGCCTGTCATCGTTACACTCTGAACATGCAGGTCAGTTCTGGAACCAAGAATAACCCTCCCCAAACGAGCCATCTTGCACCATCGTAACGGTGTCTTTCAATGGTGTTCTCTTGGTGGTAACGGGTACATGGCGCTCTCCAGATGAATGTCCGGCGAGAATCAGACTCCAAACTAAACCTGGACTCGTCGGAAAACATCACACAAGACCACTGTTGCGGTGTCCACAATGCATGCTCTCTACTCCAGGTTAATCGCAGGCGACAGTGAGTTGCGGTAAGTGGAACACATCTGACAGGCCTACGAGCATATAGACCAATGTGCCCTAAGCGTCTGTACACGGTCTGCCTTGAAACTGTCGTACCGGTAGCTGAAGAGAGCTGACGAGACAGGTCTGATGCTGTACTCCGTCTTTTCTTCGTTCCGTCGTTTCTTTTGAGTGTAAATCCTTTGCACCATTTAAAAATAATTTAATTTAACATTAAAAATGAAATTTGTTTCCTATTAAATGTTACTTCTGATAGTGGGAAACTAACAATGTAATGTGCATGATTGATACACTTGTCAAAATTTTACATGGTTACAATGAAAGTTATTTAGGGCTTGACATCACTAGGTGATTCCGGATATTTTTCCCCATGTGTTTGGTTTGTGCTAAAACATTTCTGAGTGCATCCATGACTCCAACAGAATTCCAAAAGGTTTCATGCTAATATAAAAATGAGACATTAGACTACTTTGCAACTCTAAAAATCACGAAGAAACCACAAAATACTTTTTGAAAGCACATTCACAAGCACAGTTGGTGTGAGAATCTGATAATACTGGCATGCGAAATTACAGTGCGCAAAATGTGGAAAAGAGATGCAATAAGGAAAACTCAAAATGTTCCACTTTCGAACAACATAGGAAGTTTACGAACCAAAGACATGTCATGTTACGTTGAAGAGTGTCTATGTGATAAACTCAAGGGCTTTGATATAAGACGATCATCCATGTGTTCTAAAAGGCCTAAAGAAATTAGCTTCCTGATAGCGCTGCGAGTCGTAATCAGTAATTATCTTTTGCGCGTGCGTGCGTTACCAGTAGATTGCGTCATCATTCGTCGTTAGAGAGCTCTTATGTAACTAATCATTAAAAAGGGGTCGAGTAATTTCTTTTTAGAGACTGAGGCTATTTCGACCATCTGCCGTAGTCAATGATCGTCCTATATCCAAGTCGATGGATGAACTTAAACATGGCCATTTTTCAATTCAAGTAGACGATTCCAGATTGAACCGACAAATGTTATGTTTTAACTCTTGCAAGATTTGTTTGTAAGATAGAAATTTAATAAAACTCCATCTGCTGTAAAGGATTACTTGAAACACGACACAGGCTGAGGAATATATTTAATATTTTACCTGCGTGTCTGGAAGAAAAAATTTTCTTGGTATTTGTACAGATAGTGCTGTTTTCATATTCGTCAACATAAAATGTTTTATTCTGAAAATGATAAAAAAAAGGAACGCCCAATATTGTTTCCACAAATTATAGGAGTGTTGAGGTCAAAATCTCTTGGTATTGAACTACAAAAGGTTAGGATTTCATGAATGTATTAAACTTCATAAAATTCAATTAAAAGACAATTCACTGCAAAATTTCTAAAAAGTTATGCGTGAACATGGATAAAAACCGGGGGTGGAGGGTGAATGTTACTATGTACTGTTATCCATTTGTTAAGCAGAGGCAGAGTCTTTCATTAGGTTTTCCATGTAAATGTAGAAATGTAAACAGTTTCCAAATAAGCATATTTCACTAAAGGATTTGATGATCGAATGGGGTTTTCAGATGCAAACAAAGTTAGATGTTTCTACAAAGCTGTCAAGTCAACTTACAAAGCAGTGGAGAATATGTACGGACTTCAGATGACAAAGTGACTGTATTTAGAGAAAATTAAACTTAAAGAAGGAACACGTTTTAAAAGGGAGTGTTTATTTGTAATGTAAAATTATTAAATTTAAAGGAAAAGTAAACATAGAAAGAAGTTTTATAAGAGATAATGTTCATTTCCATTTATTTTAATTACTATCGAAACTAAAAACCTAAAATGTATTTGAAATAAAAATGTCAAGTTTTACTGTATCCTAGAGGAACTGTAAAAGAAATTTATTAATTTTATTATCTTAAAAACTTGGAACTAAATTTTTTCCAGTTTTGCTGTACCATTTTTACTATCCTATTTAATAAACTATATGAGAGATTTAGAGATTCAAAAGACATATACTTATGAGGTATTTTTTAATAAAGACTTTATCTCTTCTGACGTTTCAAAATATAATCTGTTCTTAAAATGCAAAAGTAAATATGAATTTTTAATAAAAGACTTTCATAAATATTGCATTGTCTTGCATTTAATATTAATAAACTGTGTTATTACGTGAAAAAGAATGATTTTATTAAATATTCTATTTTCCTAAGTATGGAGAACGAAAAGAAAATATGTTAGGTATCTTTCTTATTAGATTTCACAAAAGTGTCATCAGCAAACCTTTTTGTTATTTAGAAGATGCTTGATCTAAATTCGTTCAATTAGATTGTTTTGGATAAAATCCAATTACCTCCGTAGTGCGCAATTTTACTCCGTTTATATCTGATACTTGAAATGAACTGCGAAAAAGATCGATTTAGTTTAGGAGTATCGAATTCCACGTCTATACATTACACTTTTACAGACAGATAGTTTGCTGTTTAAATGAAAGAATAGTAGAGAATTCAAATAGGTAATTTTTTAATGTAAATTATCGAAAGTTTGCACGTAAACTACAGGCATCACTTAAATTTAAATTACAGGATATTTAAAATTTGCATTAGAATTGGAAATTTTCAAGTCTATAAATAATAATAGAATTTTTAAACTATTTTTGATGAAACGAAATATTTATAGAAGTTCGATTGTTTAAAAGTTTGCGTGTACGTGTGATGATATTAAAGTTTACAGTGTGCTTTTCTTTTATACGAAGTCGCTTTTAAGGGTGACTATTTTTTAAAAGGAGCATTGATATTTTACAAGAAATTAATTAGTTTGGCCTGTGTTTTCTAACAAACACAGAAAGTTTCTGTATGTGAATGTTTTTCCCATATATTTCAAGAATTACTAAGCCTGAAATCGATCGCTATCGAAATAACCAACTAAAAATCTTATTAGTTGATTGAAGTACTAAAAGCAGAAAACGTTTATTCTGAACAAAATAACAGCACAGATTGCAACAATGGATCAAATGTGATTTAGTGACCAATCTTATCTAAAAAGCGATAAATCATTTTGTGTGTCTTTCAACCAAAATCCACCAATTAGATTAGGCTATCTTGAATAAACATATTTTTGTAAATTTTTTGATGGTTAAATCGAGTGGAGATGCTAGTTTATTTAGAGGATGTGTTTCAACATTCAAATCAACTTAAAAAGTTGTGGAGAATGCGTACTGACTTCAAATGACAACAATACTGTATATTTAAAGGTAAATTAAACTTATAGAACGAACATATTTTAAAAGTTAATGTTTATTTGGTATGCAACATTATTGAATTAAAAGAAAATTTAAACTTTTAGAAAGAACTTGTTGTAAAAGGAAATGTTTATTTGGTTTGATTACTAGTAAGAGTTAAAACTGCATTTGTATAACAGTATAAACTTCAAGATTTACTGTAACTTAGAGGAGCTGTCAAAGAAAATTTAGAATTTCATTATATTAAAAACTCAGTTTTGATATAGAATTTTACTAGACAATTTTACAATATGCTATTTAATAAACTATATCAGAGATTAGAAAGGTATTATACTTATGAGGTATTTTTTTAATAAAGGCTCTTTCCCTTCTGCCCTTTCAAAACATAATCTTTATTAAAATGTAAAAGTAAATATGGATTTTTATAAGTCTTTCAAAAATATTAGATTGTCTTACATTTAATATTAAAAAACTGTGTTATTATGTGAAAAAAAGGAATGATTTTATTAAATATTCTATTTTCCTAAGTATTGAGAACGAAAAGAAAATATGTTTGGTACCTTATTAGACTTCACAAAAGTGTCATCAGCAAACTTTTTTGCTGTTTAGAAGATGCTTGATCGAAATTCGTTCAATTAGATTGTTTTGGAAAAAATCCAATTACCTCCGTAGTGCACCATTTTGCTCCGTTTATATCTGATACTTGAAATAAACTGCGAAAAAGATCGATTTAGTTTAGGGGGTATTGTATTCGACGTCTATAAATTACACTTTTCCAGACACATCATTCGCTGTTAAAATAGAAGAAAAGTACAGAAATCGCATAGATCCTTTTGAAATGTAAATTAGCGAAAGTTTACACGTAAATTACATGTAATACTGAAGTATAAATTTCAGGATTTATAAAGTTTGCATTTAAAGTCTGTATAAAGAAAGTCATGTCTATTTTACATGTTTTATAGAAGCTCGATTGTTTACCAATTTCCATGTGTGTGTCATTACACAATTTTTAACGTACTTTTCTCTTATACGAAGCCGTTTATTAGGGTGACTGTTTTTTAAGAGTATTGTAGTAGAAAGAGAAAGTAATTAGTATGGCCTGATGTTTGATAACAAACACTGAAAGTTATTGAATTTGAATGGTTTTTTCCCTCATATTTCAAGAATTACTACGGCTGTGTATCGATCTATATCGAATTAGCCAACTAAAAATCATGCTTCTTGAGTGAACAACAACCAATAGAATAAGTTCATTCGGAAGAAATTAACAATACGCATTGCAAAAGTGGATTGAACGGAAGCAAGTCAAACTCTCTTAATAAAAGAGCCATTTTTTCCCGAAAATTTAGTCTAATAAGCGGGATATTCCATTATCCGGAATCCCATTGACTAATTATTACGATTTGGTACTTTGATATTTGCAATAAGCGGCATAGTCTTTTAACCGGTAGTACACTTAGCTGGTTAGACTGTACTGATATTTCAGAAATGAGATGTCAAAAGAACAATGAACCCTCCAGGATGTGTCGCTCATTCCTGGTTGGAATATACAGACTTGGGCCATTGAAAGGAGCTGAGCCTAGCCTCAATTTTAGTTAAAAAGTGATCAATCTTTATGCCTAAATCCAAAGTGATTTAGTGATCAATCTTTTTAGATTTTTGAACCAAAAATCATGAATTAGATTAGGATACGATTAGATTAAGATAGAAATAGGTAAAACTTTGTTTTAAACAAAAATGTGTTAAGAGAAATAAGTCACAAAAAATGCACGAAACAAAGTAAGGTATTTTCAGTGAAATATTTGAAAAATAATTTGAAAGTAATTTGAAACTTCTAATAGTTTTGTAACAGTTTAGAATGTTAAGTCCCTCGCATTACAGCATACGCATTATTGAAAAAACACTCAAAATACTGGTGTTAAACGATAAAGTAATTAAAAAACTTTGTAAAAAACACACATAAGAAGTAAAAGGAAAAAGGATACGCGTTTCGTTCAAAAATTGTTTTGAACTTCTTCAGTCCAAGCTCTTCGACGTAAAGAACACAGGGAACTGAAAAGAGAAAAAAACAAGCAAGATGTTGCCACAAGGGGCAAAGAAAAGTCGAACAAAACCACGGAGAGGGGAGAAAAAAATTAAAAAGGGGGATAGAAAGGAAAGGAAAGAAGCACAAAAAATACAGAAATAAAAAAGGAATAAAGAAAAGTAATAAAAAAAAAGGGAACACACAAGTACAAACACACACAAAAAAAAGAGAAAACAGAACAAACAAACAAAAAACAAATAGCACACGAATTTTTTTTTTTTTTTTTTTTTTTTTTTTTTTAAACCACGAACAGGACAGCACAATAAATATATATATAAATAAATAAATATATATATATATATATATATATATATATATATATATATACATATACATATATATATATATTTCTTTTTTTTTTTTTTTTTTTTTTTTTGCTATGGGTAATTCTCTCTCACCTCTCTTATGTGATATTTATATGCATTATTTTGAAGAGAAACTCTTCAAGGTCTTTAATTTTCCGTGCTGGGTCAGATATGTTGACGATACTTTCGTTCTAGTGGATTCCAATTGTGATATTTCTAATTTACTTTTGATCGTTAATTCTGTTGATCCGTGTATCCAATTTACTCTAGAAGAGGAGTGCAACAATTCTTTACCTTTTTTGGATGTTCTTGTTTCTAGGAATCCTGACGGTTTCTCTACTTCTGTTTTCCGCAAGCCCTTTTCTATATCTTTACCTCCTCATGCCCTATCTAATCATCCTTACCAGCAAAAACTTTCTGCTTTTTACACTTATGTGTTTCGTGCTATCAAAATTTGCTCTGATTCTTCTTCTCTTAATAATGAAATTAGTTACTTAAAATCCTTAGCTGTTTCTCGTGGTTTTAGCCCCTCTATTATTGATAAAGCTGTTTCTAAATTTAATAAGCCTAATACTTCTACTAATACTATTAATTTTCACAACGAATTAATTGTACTACCTTTCTTTTCACCTTTATGCTACAAAATTTCTAAACTTCTCAAAAATTTCGGTTTCAAAGTCATTTTTAAACCTGTTAATAAACTTAAATTTTCTTCCCTTAAAGATCCTATTCCTACTGAGAACCGTTGGGGTGTTTATTATATTCCTTGTGAATCTTGTGATTTGGGCTATATTGGTCAGACCAGAAGAGCTCTCAAATTTAGGCTCAAAGAGCATGAGAGATATGTCTCTAAGCACGAACTTTCCAAATCTTCTATTGCCTCACATTGTTGGAATTCCAATCATCGATTTCAGTTTTCTAAGGCTAAGATTTTGTGCACTCCTCAGTCTTTGTCCCATCTGGATTTTTTGGAAGGTTTTTCCATCACCCAGCACTTAGATCGTCTTGTGAACGATGGTTCTTCCGTTCCTTTCGTTCATTCTGCTTGGAAGTTGCTGTTGTAAGGTTCTTTTCACTTTCTTTGTCTACCCCCCCTTTTCCCCCCCCCTGTTTCTTTATTGTGTATGTACGTGTGTTACTGTCTTTCTTTTTCGTTTTTATTAAAAAAAAAATATATATATATATATATATATATATATATGCTCAAACTGAAAAGAACTGATTGAACATAATTCATTTTAATGACTTTCGAAAGAGATGCCGTTCTCCTGTACCAAATAGGCTATGGACTTAGTCAAAAGTAGACGTCGGTTTAGGGATAAAACATATGAAAGTCTGAAATTTTCAGAGGTTTGATTTTTAAATAAATAAATAATTTAATTCTTCAGTAGACAATGTTTCTGATTGTTCCATCTGCTTATATCATTGAAGTATGCATGCGTAAAGAACTTATTTAGTTTCTTAAATTAATTAAATATAGCATCTAATGTGAATTATTACGATTAATTTCTAATTAATTAATTATTTTTTTAGTTTCACTGAAAGCCCATACAGCTAGTGAATTTCACTGAAACGTTTGCAGTAAATGTTGGCTTACTTATCTGAAACAATTTCACGAATAGCAAATATTTTCGAAGATGCTTTAGAGTCATAGGATTCAAATTTAATTGGGAAAAAAATGAAATTTCAAACTAAGTCTGTTTCAAAACCATACACAACTCCTCCATCGATATTTTGCCTGCCCGTTATTTCCAATCCAAAACGAGCTGATTAACCATAATCTATTTTTCAACGATTTTCGAAAGAGATGCAGGGCTCAGGTAGCGATGCAATCATCAAAAACGCTAATCTAATACACTCTGAAACCTTTTGTGCAATCAGTAACATGGCAGGAAGAGCAATTATGATGATTTATAGCACTGTTGTATTTCAAATAATTTAATAAAGAGGAAAATTTTCGCGTTGATATGGAAATCCAATTTTCCAGATTACTTTGTTTTACGAGATTTCTGTGTGTATTACGTCATACTGAATTGTTTCTAAGTGTAAATAAATGTGAACTGCAATCATTTCTGGTTGCGATGCTTACGAAATAAATGGTGTAAGTATATGAGTTACTGGGCCATCGAAATTGTGAAATCAGTTATAAATAATACTACACTGATGTAGTATTTAAAAACCCTAAAGGACTTTATATCTGTTAATATTACAAAACTTAACCCTTTACAGATTATGAGTGATACATGTCCCATTACTTCAAAAATTATTTTATAAATTATCAAATATGAATAGTTTACAAATTGCACTTATGTTATTGCGATATCAAAATCTTAATACTGTAAAAGATGAAAAATAAAATTATTTAAGAATCTATCTTATTTAATAAAAACCTAATGACCAACGATCTGGGAGGGAGAAACTGCTGCGTGTATACCCCCCCCCCCTCGATTCTATTTTTATTCAAAATTACTTTTTAATTGAATATTAAATGTACACAATGTCAATGTTGATTGGACAAATATTTTTGAGTTAAATTATAAATTACAACATTGGAATATGTTGTAACTTAGCATCTCTTATGAAACATAGGGACACATATGTCCCATCAGTTTATACAAAATCCATCGATCCAATTTCAATATAACTTCATATGCATTTAAACAAACCAACACAAATATTGACATATATCAGGCAGTGAAAGACTTCATTGCTTTTAAAAGTTTTGCTCATTAAAATTTCTCATACTTTACCACAAAACTTACAGTCCTTAAAGGGTTAATTCCTCTAATCATCAAAGTTATAGTTATCAAAATCTACCAGGCAACATACCGTGAAAAAAATAAAATGAGAGACAAGCTACCTCAGCTGGCTCTCGAACTCTAAGTTCTAAGTTCACTAAGGCTCGGACACTAAGTTCCTAAGTCATGACACATAGACATAAGAACGGCCGCCGGTCGTTGGCGTTGTAATGCGGCCAAAGATTCGCTAGGTAGCGGGGAGCTCGGACAGCCCTTTTCCTAATGGATGTGGCTGTTGTACGTATTAAAATAAATATTCCTGGTTTAGAACATATTTTTATTTGAGTAGCATGTGGCACAGATTTGTAAGGCTACAGATTACACGAAAAATTTGCTCTCTCAATTGTGTTTGCATTTTCATTACCAAGGGTCCCATGTTTTATAAGTTAATCACATGTTCCAAATAAGGTGCATTTATTGGTTACTAAACCCTGGAAATTTTTGCAAGCTGTGGTTTTGCAAGCAGGCGGAAAAACAGGGTAAATATATCATTTGCTTTTTTTATTATTAAATTTAGATCCCGAGATAAATTATTTGCTTGTAACTGAAAATTGTTAAGCGCTTACAGAATTTTGAAGGAAACTAATACAAAATTTGTGTTTTGAGAGGATATCTACTTTTAAATGTTATATGCATCCATACACATATATATACGTATTTATATAAAGATTATTCTTTTTCTTTAAGAGCTTGGCTTATCAAGGCTTATAAGCTATTTAGTAACTTGTGAAAGCAAAAGAATGGTTGGGAAATTGGGTTTTTCCCTTAACATATGAATAGCAAATTCTTTGCGGTATACGAGTTACATTTGTTCGTAGAGACGTCACACTGAAAATAGTCAAAGGGAATGCACAATTGGTCGGCATGAGCACGTATAAATGTTAAGTCGAAGCTTGTTAAAGTAAAAATTCACAGTTACTCATAATCAATTTTTCCTTTAAAACCTGAATACCGATTTTTTGAATGAATTCAATGATTCCTCTATTTTGTACAAGAAAATAATAACGCATGCAATTACAAATCATGAGACGTCATACCGAACTACCGAAACGTCATACCGAAAAAAAAATCATTAATTCAAATCCAATCATTTTGAATCCACTAGTTCAATCCACGAACTTGCAAGAGTCGTGTTTATAAATAGCTTGTGTTCACATATTTGACTACATCTCAATACATATTTATGTTTTTTTTTCCTGGAAAAAAGAGAATGTTTTCATCCTGTAAGTCTATACATATTTTTCTCGTGAAAACAAGGAGCACTCTTTTTTTTTTCTCGGAATGCATTGCCAAAGCTTATATACTCGTATGGGAATAATCCAATTCCGTCTTATCTGAAAGGGAAGACCGCAACTCTTTTCATTTCTTTGCCGCTTCCATCATGATTACTCCAGGCCAGAAAAAAAGTAATTACAAGGGAATATGAGCCGCAATAAACAGTTGGCAGTAAATACTTTTTTCTGCATTCTAGGGGCTTACGAAATTATCCATAAAATATATATATTTGGCAGCGTAAGATTTAATTCCAAGATGGTTATCCGCTATATTTATTTATACTGTTTGTAATATAGTTCTTCACAGTTTTTTCATTAATTGGTATTGCTATGACCTATTTTAAATATAATACTTTAAACTATTTTTTCAGTTCCGATATTTCAAGCTCAAAGTTCGTTATTCCCTTTTTTAAGATATGTTACTTTCGGTTTTCGCATGAGATACTCTAAATTACCACCTTATTGCCTTTTGTGTGCAGTCTGTTCTGAAAAAAAAAAGTTTCTATGAAGGGGTATTTTACACTTTAGAGTGATAAAAATCAAAAGTTCTTTACTATATACGATCCAATATTTACAAAAATAATATATTGGCATTGCTTACATTAATGTCTCCACAGATTTTTAAATTAATTACGAATAATTAATTTGTTCACTGATTAAAAGCAACTATTTTTTGTATTTGATTCATTGCGTAGTATCAGCTTAACACACATAATTTTACAAACTTTTCTGCATATACTTTGATAATGAATAATTAAAATCATGTATTGTTATGAAGACGCTACGTACCTATCTACAGAAAAATAAGAAGTAATTATTTTTTCACTAATTAACAAATTAAAACTTTTATAATTAAAAAATATATAGCAATGGGTATAAAATAGGTCATTTTAATTATGCACCATCAGAGTGTATGTACAAAAAATATTGGGCCTGTAAAATATTTTTATATCAGTTAGACTGCGCACAGTGAAACCACATATACAAAGTAATTTTTAATCTGTTCACTAATTTAAATTTCTAATAAACTTTGAAAACTTTTGAAAACATTTATGTAAACAGTAAAGGCCATTGCATTGATATTCAAAATTTCTTACATGTAAATAAATTATTTTTGTAAATATAGGGTCATGTACATGAAAGCACTTTTTTTTCTATTTAAATCCCTTTTAAAGGCTACAAAACCCATTAAACAAGGTGAATTTTTATTTAACGGGAACATAGGCATGAATACTCTTATGCCTTTCCCTACTTGGCGAGTACTTATTTATGTTGTTTTTATCAAACCGTCCCAAGATGCTATACTAAATCGTGGAGATACTGACATTTTATTTAGTAGTCGTTGTAAACCATTGTCTGTGTTCTGAGAAATTATGTTTTGACCCTACCATAGCCGAGTGGATAAGCCAATGAACAGGGTAGACGGCTGAAGTGTGAAGGTCCTGCGTTAGGGCATGGCCGCGTGGCCGCTGATCAACGGGTCTGGAGTTTTGGTCGTTTTTTTCTAGATGTAACATGAGTATACGTTAGAAACCCTTACAAAGTCGTCCGACCAATGCATCGTAATGATGCATTGGTCGACAGGACTCCATGGGCATTGGTTGGCAGGACTCCATAGGCAGATGCCCCTTGTGTAGTCCTGCCATAACAAACAAACAATGAAAGATGGGGTTTTTTTTTCCACACTTCACTCATAATTATCTTGCTGCTCAGTATGTCATTTTCGCTAACTTCCAGCTACCGTGATATGATATATTTTGGTTTTTATGAAAATACTCTCATCTTTATTTGACTGTTTTCTGTGTACCACGTTCAACAGTTATTGTTTTTCTCAACTGAACTCAAATTTTCATACAAACATTATTTTTTCTCCTGCTTTAAATCTAAGTTTCCCGTTAATTAATATATTTTCCCGTGGTCAGAACCATGCTACGTTATGTTAAAATGTGTATTATAGTTTCTGTTCCGACTCGATTTGTCTTCTTTATTCCATTACGTTGGAAACTGCACCATATTCCATGAGTGGGCGTGTTTGTATTCCTCGTTTCATAAAATATTTCTTTGAAGTCTACATAAAAATTGCCTACTAAAAATTTTTTACCATCTCCGCCAGGCATATTCTAACTGTGCTTTACCTTTATAAATACAGCTTAGAAAGTGCATCATAATCCATGAGTGCACCGTATTTGTCGTTCTTTTTCCATAAAACAATTTTTTTCAGAATTGAAATCCATATATATTTAAATAGCTATTTAAAACTGTTTTAAAATCTTCGTCAGACATATTGTAATTATACTTCATCTTTATTTACATCTTTTAGATTAATATAGGAAATATTGCCAAACTGGGTTTAGTTTTGGCACCAAACTTGGCGATAAATTGCCTATTTTGTCAATCCAGGTGTATTTTGACATTTCCCTACCCTGCCACTAATTGGCGACCTTGAAAAGTGATCACAATTTAAAAACTGCAACGAAAAATCTCGTCAGAAAAAGAACTGGCGTGAAAAAATAGCTCTCTAATGATTTAAAACAAACAAAAACCGAAGCATGTATTTTGCCCAAACTAATGGGCTCTAATTATTATAAAGTTAATATGAAATTTGTCTTATCAGACATTTTATTCAATGAACCTAGATATGCTCGTAAAAAATGTTATATGTAATTAGTAAAAAGATATTGCATTCCCCCCCCCCAGCAAATATATTGACATGCCTGATTTGTGAATATACATCATTATTGAAAAATATATTTGCCGGCTTTTTAATAAAGTGATTCATCCTCGATGAGTACCTGAGAATTTCATTTTTTTTTAAATTTGCTTTGTCTAAAAAGTACGTTTTGAGGATACTGGGACTAAAACTGCGGAAATCTTTGAAAAATGTCTCAGACACCTGCGGATAAATCGTCCTGGAGAATATCGAACAAAACCTTCATTTTCATTTATGTGTATGAAACCCTAAATATGCTGATTTTTGTTATAGATTTTTCGATGGATATCAAATCAACAGTAAGCAGAATTTAGATAGTACGTGCAGGTATTTACAGTACATGTTGATAGATGTTCATGCGTTCAGAATTGGGCGGTGTCAGGAAACAAAATTTAGAGAGCATATATATTACACAAGAGGTGAATTTAGGGTTAAATGTTAAACCTTATAAGAATGGCTTAAAGAATAGAATGACTTAAATAAAACTGAATAAAGAATGGCTTAAATAAAACTGAATTATCCTACCATAAATCTGCTTAGTTCAATGCATTAAAAAGTCTAATTGTTACGTTTTCAAATATTTTAACATAAGACATATTTGGGGGGGGGGGGGGGTGTTACACATATCAATATATTATCGTCTTTTAAATTGTTTAATTAATTTTAGTAGTTCTATTATTAGCTCATTAAATTAATTTATTAATTTTACTTCAACTTCAATAAAATGTTTTAATATTTAATTCCTTTTCTTTTGTAATAAAATATTTTTACTTCGATTATCGTTCTAATCTTTGATTCTAAATGGGTAATTATATATAAAACTAAACAATACAAACATGTTATTTTTGGCATCGATGTCGTAGATTTTGATCAATCTCTGTATGATTATGGCATTGACCTTTGAGATGAAAATAATGGTTTCGATTTTTCTAAATTTTTGTCAAAAGTTATAAAATTTTGAAAATTGTAAAAATCCGAAAAATTTGCATGGTGTGGAAATCAATAAGAGACTGTGACTAAAGACCTTTTAGGGCTAGAGAGTTGATCCGTGTTTTGAGATATTTCACAATGTATAACACATGACTATATCAATTAAAAAAAATTTCGTGTAAAGTTTTAATAATTTGAAATGGGATTTTTTTTTAAGTAGAAGTATATTTTAACTAGAACGTCATCTCAAATTAATTCACAGTGTTTATATCTTGGATAGGCTAGAGGGATACAAATTGCAATATTTGCTATTTACCCTAAAGAACTACCATCAAGATTCTGTTTACAGTAACTAAATTTATAATATGTATTTGCTTAATTATGAGGGAACTTATCAATTGTATACATTTTAAATAATAAACATGCGTTTCAAATTTGCTTTCGAAAACATAAACAAGAGCGAAAGTGAATATTTAATTACATTGCAACCCGATTAGTTTCGATTTCAGTAATAATGAGAAAATGAAACCAGACAATGACGGAAACGAAGTTAAATTTAGTTTAGCATTTAAGAATATTAAATATCATAAGGCATTGTCAAAATTAGAAAAAACCGTACACTACCTCTATTTTTAATTGTGAAAATTTAGTACTAAAATTTTAAAACTAATCCATTCTATTCAATATCAACTTATCAAATTTCTCTAGCTCGAAAGTTTGCAAATTATTTAAAAATAATTTAATTAAAAACTTTTGACAATGTCAGTTCGATTTCGGTTGTTATTTTATCAGTAATTTAACATATAGATATACATAATATAAATTTTTAACAGAAAAAAAGCAGAAGCTTGTTTATGACATTCAATGTATAACCTAAATGATTAACTCTATAGTTAATTTTTGCTGCTAGTTATCGATAAAACATAAAAATCGACTGTCAATAAAGAGAAAAATATGAATATTTTTAATATAACTAAACACTATAACTAAACACAGTGTTTAGTTATTTTTAATATAACTAAATACTGGTGCCTATTTTTAACACCGTCAATAATCCATACTCTTCCCGTAAAATAAATCTGCATACAGGTAGTAACTTTTTCCCCATGTTGCCATAGAAGTTGCAAAACTTCTTACTTCTCCAAATTTCAAAATATTTCAACTCCAAAAAAACTGGTTAAAAAATCTGAAGATTTTTTCTTATACAATGGTAGTACTATACATAAAAAGATAAAAATAATCAGTATCTAGAGACAGGATGTCTTGACCATTTGTTAGTTTTACATGGAATTACCGTTGTATGCATATGTTATTTTAAAGTTCTATACGGGTGTTCCATTTTGCCTTCGTTTCGTATACGGGATTTCACTTCCTTTCAATTCTATAACTTGGCTTTACTCTTTTTATTTTACTTCTTTCTTTCTCGTAAACAGTATTCTCCTTCTAATTCTGGCAAAACGGTGTTTTCTCGTTTCGTGATTTCTTCTTTGTTACGATTGTATTTCTTTTTCTTTGGAGAATGGAAAACTACAGATATTTTCCTCTTCATTACATCGAAAAGCAAGGCTTGATTAGCCCTTTTTTCTTCTCTTTCGAGTTTGGCTGAGCTGTGGCTAAAAATTCTATTTTCTCTCCTTAGTGGTGCATAACTTTTCATCTATTCTCAAACCTGTCAGATCTCTGTTTTTCGTTCTTGTATCCCGTTTCCATATCTCTCAAGTGTGTGGTTTCTCTTTCAAATGTAACAGACTGCTTTTCTGGCGTTTCATTTATCCTACATTTTAAGTGCGAATTATTGTTAATTTCTGGCAGAAAACAGATTGCATGTTTCAGTTTTATCTCGGTTAAATATTAAATGCCTGAGTTATGCCACAGTTTAGCGTCATATCAAACATTAGTCGCTTCTTCTGTTCATTAGATGCAGCCTTTGCCAACCGCATCTTTCCTATTCATACAACTTTTAGTTGTCTTGAAAGATTAACAACCTGTGCAACATTTGCATGATGCTGAAAATTTGGTATAAAAGTATTTGATTAGAATTTAATTTAAAGTTTCTACTTGCTGCGCTATCTATGATACAGCCGGGTGGTTACTACCGTAACACTGTATCGAATTTTCATGGATATGCAAAATTTCAACACAAAAGAACATAAAATGTTACTAAAGCTCTAATTATCTCACTGGGACCCGTGCCTTGGGCACTACATGCCGATATAGGCCAAAAAATAAAGTTTAAACTAATGCACCCATATCAACATAGTGATTTAGCTATGTAAAAGACCTCTAAAGTGTTCTGGACACAAACATGTTATCGTCAAGAAGGGTCGAAATTTAGGAAAAATCGTCATAATAAAGTTTAAACTAATTCGACTAAGGAACAACTAACTAAGGAAAAATCGACATAATCTAAAAGCACAAAACTTAAAATAAAGAAAATTTAAGCTTTTAAATAGCTATATTCTGTAGTGCAAATAAAGATCAAATGAATATCAATATGGAAGATTTACCCAAGGCTTTTGGCGAACCTACTTAAATATGTTTTAACTGCTACAAACATGGTGACCTCTAACTTGGTGTACAAGCTTGGTAGGGAGGTAGACAATAATGTTAGGAACCATACTTACAAAGGAAAACATGGGTGAAAATAGATAGGTGGCGCTGTACGCGACCTCACTAGATCGTAGTGGCCGATAACCTTCCAAAAGAAAGTTTTCAGAAACGCTTATTTTGTTTTGTTTGATGAAAATCCTATACGAGGGGTATTTGCCTAGATAGGGGTGCCTTGGGTGGTGGACTTTTTAAGGTGGGCTAACGCGAATTCACGCTATATCTGGATAAAACCGCCCAAAACTCCAAACCGTTAGATCGACAACCGCGTGACATGCTCGAACCTGGGACCTTCACACTCCGGCCATCTTCCATGTTCAGTGTCTTATCGACTCGTCCATGATGGGGCAGATATGACAGTGATAAAGCCACACGTGCCGATCTGAAGAGCTCGCGTACAGCGCCACCTACCGATTTTCACCGATGCTTACCTGTATAATTAAGGTTCTGAACGAAGCTGTCTACCTGACTTCGAAGTTTGTACGCGAAGTTCCTGGACTCCCTGTATATGGTGCTTTAAATTGAAAATATAGTTTCACGCATCATGTAATATCAGACGATACTTCTGAAGCCGAATCTTTATGTATTTGCTTTTTTATGTCTATGAAATCCTATATTTGAATTTCTTATTTGAATTTCTTATTTGTTAAAATAAAACGACGTATGAAAAAGGACTACTTTAATTATTTTTGGTGTATTTTTCAAGATTTGATGTAGAGTTATCCAGAGCATAGATATCGCATAAAATATTTACACAACGTATTATGTAAAGTACTTTATATGTGCACAAAAAGTAATGTTATGGAATTCTAAACACATTTCCTACACATCTTATAATGTAAAATACTTTATAAGCACACAAAAATAATGTTATAGGGCAGATAAACTACATTTTCTAGATTGAAAAGGCTTTTTATGTGACACGCTCTTACACATTTTATCACTTGTTTTAGAAAAAATCTACCAGTTGACTATTCAGAGAGCTGAAATCTCCACTGTCAGTAAATGAATGTTTAATATTTCCCGTGCTGAAAAATATTGGAAAGAAAAAGGGAAAAATCGTCTTTGAAAAATGCCTCCGAGACGTGCGTATATATCGCATTGTAAAGTATCGAATAGAACATTCAGTGTGATTTATGTATCTGCAACCCGAAATGCATAGAACTTTTTCCCTCGATTTCTATCATACTTACGAAAGGTGGAACTCTGTGCATGCAGGTGATTTTAAAAGACAGTGATGAATACTTCATTATAATAAAATTTTTTCTTTGAAAATGTCTTATTTAATATTTTAACAAAAATTAGTATGACTTTTTTAAATAGATAAAACTGGTATAACTTTTTAAAATTAACTAGCATCTATCAATACTGTGTTGCTCACCCGCAAAGTGTGACTTTTTTATGATTAATTTAGTATAGCATTGTTTACATCAACCCAATAATACTATAAGTTATTTCTGTTACCGGGGTGAGCCATTGTAAAATAACCTGCATCAATAAAAATAATAATAAAAGTTAAATCCCTGGACTTTGCTCTATATAATGTAAAATACACTTTACACAACCCTGAACATGGAAAAAAATTAACGGAAAAAAAACTGTGGCCGCTTAAATAAAACTTTTGCTTTTTGCTATCATATTTTACCCTATTTTTCTTCATAAACATATTTTAATAATAATAATTCAAAAGCACATTGAGTTATGAAAAAAAAAATTCTTTTGAGAAAAGGTCCAAAGGATCATTTTACTCTTACCAAAGTGCAAAATGATACTTCATTCGAAAATAATTGTAAATTTTTTTTAATGGCAAAATAAAAGATGTAAAAGTAATTATGACTATGCATAGTAGAATAAAATAAGTTTTAAAATCATAGAGTATGCACAATTTTTTAATGAAAATTTTAAAAAGAAAAAAAGTGTCCCAAACAATAAAATGGAATACTTCAAAATTGTAACACAAAAATTATGGCCTACATTAAACGGAGAAATAAATTAAATAATGTAATGGGAAGTCACACATTTTGAGAACGGTTGAAGGTCTGCCAATAATGGCTAAGACCCAGTACTTTAGTTTCTACAGTCGATGGATCATTTTACCAGGCAATATGTCTGCCCTCTTTAGTTCGTATTACTGGATGACCCTGAGAAACATAACAAACTTGGCAATAGGGATGGACGCGAGACCTTTTTTCTGCGAGACGAGATAGAGATTCACAGCTTCTTTACGAGACGAGACACGCATTTTTAACATTACGATATAGGGATTTTGCGAGACGAGACAAAGCTTTTAGGCTGTTTTGCGAGACGCGAATTTTTCCTCTGGTGTCCATCCCTACATAGCAAGTGTAATTCCCATCTAAAAACAGACTCCATTCAGTAAACGAAGTCATATTTCTGTACATGAAGGACTGTATAACTAAATAAATAGGAAATATATTGCTTACCCTATAACAGATGCATATAAACCCAATTTTTCGAAGAATTCTATTTAGACGAGTAATACTATGACCGCTTGAATACTGCCATTGCTTCTTCTGCATTTGGCAAATGACACAATTAGTTTATGTGTTACCGGGTAGATAGTGCTACCTGTATGTAAAAAGTGAATCGTTCTGCCCGCTAGGATCATTTTGAGCCAACTGCCCCTATATACATGAAATGCACTGAAGGAATCATGAATTGAACCAAGTTTGGTTACAAAATTAAGAAAACATTTTTAAATTGGATAAAAATTGATATTTCTCTACTCTACAACTATCATCAGGCTCCACTGGTGGAAGTGTGGAAACAAAAATAGAATTCCACAGGTTGGTGACTCAGTAAAGTAGCTACTTTTCCTCCCAGGAAGGCAAGATCACCTAAAAAAAAAAAAAAAAAAAAAAAAAAAAAAAAAAAAAAAGTGATGGACTATTTAGTAGAATGAAAATGTCAAATGTTTCTATCAAAAGAATTCAAATTTATATGTCTGGTATATGCATATAATTACCAGCAAGTACTCTTTTGTGTTAGGAAAGTGCAGAATACACCATACTAATCGTTAAAATGGACATTTTACAGAAAGAGTAAATTATTGAATTAACTACTACAATACATTTTAATTTTAATTTCATAACAAAACAAAACAATTTTTTATTTTTTATGAAATGTCAAGGGTAGGTTATTTGTAAAAACTGAGTTTTTATGATAAGAAAATTGTATAGGCAACATTTGTTTTACATACCCTTATTGTATTTCTAAGAACGTTTCATTTTTTTAGTTAAAAAATTAAAATGCTTGTTTGCATTAATATTTTTATTAAAAAATATTGTGAGCATTTTTTGTAAAAAATTATCCAATGATTCAAACAAATAATTTTTTTCTAGTTTAGGTTAAAGGCAATTTTTGCCAAAATAATTTACGTGTTAGGATTATTAATTATTAATTTTACGTTTTTAAGAGTAAATTCGCAACGCCTTAAATCTTTCCGCGTCGTAATAAAGAAAATTATATAAAAGTATCTCTGTAAGTTGTATTTTTACTGAAGTACATTATTCTTAAAGTTCGTGTCGTAACATGAAAAAAATCTAAGCTTAAATAAATAATAATTGTGTAAAAATATCGATAAACGACTTTAAAAAAATATTTTAAAATATTTCCCATCTAGAATATATATTTACATATTTCAAGAAAATTAGTTCGATTAAAAATCCCTTATTACAAAAAAAAAACTTTATTTAGAATGTAAAGAGCTATAAATATATATTAAAGGAAGCTTTTTAGGTCAACCTGCAAGGGACACAATATATTTTCAATGAACCTCCTTAATACAGCACTTTGTTACTCCCAGTAAAATTTCATTACTTTTTTGATAGTTTTGTAAAGTTCAGTACGTCAAGAAAAGCTTGATATATGGGAGCCATTTTACTTTTGAACGGTAATACACTCTTTTCATCTCCTTTGTGTTAAAGGGAAAAGCAAAATATAAGCTTTAAGAAAGTTAAACTTGCCGGGACCTAATATTGAGTTTGTCGGGACGAAAGAAGAAAAGCAAAGAGTGTAAGAGTGGTAAAGGAACTAAGTTTTTCGCAATTTGGAATTTTTTTTATTCCCCGCTGGAAGAAAGAATTTTCAGATTTCCAGTTACATAAATGGAGACTCGTTCTGATTATATATCGAGTCGGCTTTCACAAAAGATGTACATAATGGTGGTCATATGGTGAGGGGGGAGAAGTAAGGCTAATAAAGTTAATGATAAAAATGAAATTACTTTGCAGCCCTGGCAACATGAAAGGCAATTGTTTTTAATGTACAGTTCGTTGGCTTCTAGCGGAGAAAATCTTGTTTTATAATGAGTGAGGCTAAACTTTTGATCACCATTCCGTGTTTCTGAAGTATTTCATGTTTCATGGTTCTCAGTTCTGTTCGGGTCTAATTTGAAAAATAATGAAGATCGGAACAATGAATTTGATGATCATAATGCGATGTAAAAATTTACATATATTTAAACACAACATGATTTTCTACAAAAAAAGCAATCCTGGAAAATGTTCTTAGTGCATGTACAACAGCAAGCCTATCGCTCGTGCATACTTTAGATGGGTTGATAACTATTTTTAAGTGCCTTTTTAATGGATAGTATTAAAATAGAATCAACTGTGTCCATTTTTTCAGTAAAGGTAAAATAACTGTGCTACATAATAGGAAGAGATTAGTGATTTTGATTTGTGATGGTTAGAGGGTGGGGCCAGGTTCTACTGGTCCCTGATAATGAGTCACCATTGATCACCGAGTTGGTGATGAAGAAATTTCGTGAAAAAGTTTGAAACCCTAAAGCATATCGGCGATCTTGGCATAATTCTTAGGTCACGTAGCATGGTCAGTGACGGGTATAATTAACAAGTACAGTTAGAACTTATATGTAGATTTAACAAAATTACTTTCCTTATTTGAGTAAGAAATTACCGAAATTCACCAACATCTTGTTTACTTTGCCCCACATGATAATATGCGATTTTTTTACAATGTCCCTTCCTCAATACACAAGAATAAAAAATTTCATTTGCTAAAACGTATCCATAAGAGTTAGGTATCCGCCTACATTGAAAACGTCGATTTTCGGCCAAAAGATTAGTAATAAAACTATTCGTTAATCTTGTGTGCTATGCATTTCTATTTCTAAAACCGTTTTCTTTTTTATCCTACGGCGTTTGAAAAGGAAGTATAGCCATTTAAAACACATCATAACCTGTCAACTAAACTCAGCTAAGAACTGCAAATGCATTTTTCTTGGTAATTTGTTTTTCACATTTTCTTTTCATTATTAACGTCCTTACTTCTGTATTAATAAAGATTTTTTCTTGAAGTTTTCAGTGTATGTTTACAATATTATTGGATATGAAATGGCCGATAATATTTGTTCCCACATACTATTTTCTTCTATTTCAATGTTTTTCTTGGAAACAGGTCGTAAATTTGAAAAAAAGAAATGCGTATACAGTAACGTAATTAAAACCCAGTGGCTTAATGGTAACGAACTGCACGCCAAAAGGTCGAGGTTCGATTCCCAGGCTGGGCAAGGTTAGGCTTTCTTCCCTTGATTGGGTCGGTAAAATGAGGACCAAGCTTGGTTGGGAGTCGAACACTGGGGCTTCGAGTCAGGCTGACCACCTGTCGTGGTATATGCTTCCGCACCCAAGAGCCCATGCACGATGGCGTGGTAGGCTTTGGCCGCGGCATTGTTTAACTTTTAACTAGCTTAATTGGCCATATTTTATTTCTCAGTTAAAATTTCTCATGGGTTCTTTTTCATCTCAAATATCCCTGCCATATATACCTCACTGTTAAAAATACATTAGATTCATACTGTACAACCGTGTGTGTGTGTGTGTATAGCGGTTTTAGTATATTTTAGTGAAAATTAAAAAAAAAACTAATTTTTCAAAATGTATGACAGTTATAAATAATTTTAAGGGTAATTTTCTTTTTCTAATTTATAATTTACCTAAAAAAATAATATAAATTTCAACTTAAAAAAATGTCCCGAACATATACATCGACGGTTACCTTAAAAAACATTATTCTTTTTGTTCATTCAATTCCATTTTATCATCCCTTTTTGAACAATATAGAAGAAAACAACGTAGCAGTCATACTTCATATTTCAAGCTCTGTCAATGCTCAGAAAAATGTAAAGTAATGAAACTTCAACAAATAATTTCAGTCAGTGTTGAATATTTGACAAAGTATGGTGGTTTTGCTAATCTTTTGTTTTGAATTTTTTCACATGTCTTCGTCCCTCTACTGCCATATCAGGTGGGCTAGTGGTGGAGGGGGGAGAAGTCGTATTTCCAAGATCATCCATAGTAGAAGAAGTAGTATTTCCAAGATCATCCATAGTAGAAGAAGTAGTATTTCCAAGATCATCCATAAACAACAACAAAACATTATAAATTTCATTATAAACAACAGAAAACACTACTTTCGGCACATTAACAGACGAAACAATTGATCAGGCTACACCAGGCACATCTTTAACAGTTTTTTCCAGGTATACAATAGCCTCGCCCTCTGTTTAATAGTTCTATCTCCAAAAGTCTCACCATCACTTTCATACTCATCTGTCATACAATCATCACCGTCCTCAAAAGCTTTACCATTTTTTCCTTCGTCTCAACTCGTATCATCAGTAGCCATTTCAACTAATACATAATCACGCTGCATATCGCCACCCCGTTATCTTCCGTCATTTTCAAAATTAAAATCTCCCCCCAAAAAATAAATTCATACAGAACACGTAATTTTTTTCTCCTGCTTCCTATCAGCCCTTGCAACACCCAAACTGTACAGAACCCTCCGAGTCAAAGACTACAGATACTTTTTGTAACAAGCACTTTACAATACTCAATAGCCACGATTCACAGATTGCACCATCAGAGATGGGCATCATTAATTAAAATATTAATTGAACAAAACATTCAACAAAAAACTAAATTAGTTTTAATTGAACAAAACTACATTTTCAACTAAAATAGTTGTTAGCTGAAGGTTCAACTGAATCGGCTCAACTAAATTAGTTTTAGTTTACTTCTCAACTAAAACTAATTTAGTTGAGCCGAGTTAGTTGGACCTTACAACTACAACTAATAGTTTTAGTTGAAGTTTCAACTGACTTGTCTCAACTAAATTAGCTTTAGTTGGAGGTCAACTAAAACTAATTTAGTTGAGAAGTGTTAGTTGAAAGCCTTACAACTAACAACTATTAGTTTAGTTGTCATTTACCTGTCAACAAACTAAATTAGTCCTAGTTGTTAGTTGTTAATTGAAAGTTAGTGTTTGCCCAACTCTGTTCACCATATTAACAACGTCCGACCAATCAAAGTCTGAATCTCTGTAGACTTCCTTTTCAGTAGCCACAGTAGTTCATTAGAAAACTGCAATAGCAGCTTTCTGTAATGTATTTTTCAAACGAAAAGCGAACTGCTACATATTCATCTTAAATACAAGAAACTACCTGGGCAGCAATCTAAACTCAAGGTGTAACCCATTCGAAACTAAAACAAATACAAGGATTTACGAAAGATCAAAATTCAAGAAGCATCAAAGTTTATGAATCATCGAAATTCAACATTCATCAGACTAAAGAACAATCGAAATTCAAGTGAATTTCATAAGTTTTGAGATACCATCTTCAAGCTTCTATGATTTCATCCAGCAGCGTTAAAGAAGTTATAAGGTGTCCCGAAATTGACTCAGGATTTGAAGTAAAAAGAAAATGAATTAATTCAGTGTTGGCAACCTAAAAAGGAAAAAAGTTCGACAGCCGACAGTTTAGAGTTAGTAAAAATGCATTACTATAGTAAAGAACAACGAGTTTTCACTGTTGAACATTTCAAGAATAATGAAAGTTTGATTCATGATGATTATGAAGATGGATGATGAGAAAGATCGTGTGATTTAACACTACTGGATTTCTTTCTGTGAGATGAAGTGAATTCAAAGGTCTGTGTCAAAAAGCCCACATCCACCCGTGCATTGAATAAGGATGTGCGGATCTTATTTCATTTACTTGATTTTTAACATTTTCTAGAAAGGCTGAAAATGTTTATGATTTCGGTTTGTATATCTGTCCATCTGTCCGTGTAAAATATCCATTTGTTACTATGAAATTTATGTATGTTATTTACATATACTGTGTCATTTAACCTGTTCAAAATTGTGTATGTAGTATTTATGGTTCTTTTACAGGAGCACCTAAAATAATCCCAATACATAAGGCTCTATTGGGGGTCATTCTTTAAAGCGGATTTTAAAGATCTTTGCTAATTCAAACAAAACATTTACATGTTATTAAGGATTGCAAAACAAATCTTTAATCAGAACAAAGTGTGTGTACTGTAGTTCTTCAACAGGAGCATTCAAAAGAATTACAATGCATTATGGTCTAGAGCAGTTTAGAGACATATTACTCCATTTCATGAGGCATAGATCCATTTAATTCACAAGTCAGTAAGTATGTAAACGATTATGCCACCTGTCTGTTCACTTAAATGATGTAAATAACAATTAAAGTTCTTTTACAGGGTCTCCCAAATTTACATTATTAATTATATGCAGTTGTTTTGAGGTTATCTTCACAATTTCGATGTAGCGCAAGAATAGCTGTTGGCATGGTTTACCTATTTTTGTAACGAAAGTCGTTTCCCATTAAAAAGGACATTATTTCAACACTCTCAATGCCTTAAAAAACTGCAAAATCGAAAGTTATTTACACTCGGTACATTGGCAAATTTAACGCAAGAGTAGCTGTTGTGTAGAAAGTGTTTTAAAAATCGTGTGTTTGGCATAATTTTTTTTTTTTTTTTTCGTGATGAAACTCGTTTCCAATTAAAAAGGAAATTTTTTCAACACGCTCAGTGTCATAAAAACTGCAAAAATCGAAAGTTGTTTACAGTCGAAACCCAAGTATATCAAGAAGAAAAGTCCATGTTATTGAATCAATCTTCGCATAGGACTTAAAATTAGACTGTTCATTATCTGGTTGTAAAGAAACAACGGTATAAATTTTATTTTGCATCAAGTTTTGCTTATCGTCTTCCGTATTTTTATACACTGCCGGGAATCAACGGTGAACAGAGAAGGGAGCCGTTATTGACGTTTTTCCGCTAATAACCCTGCAGTACCCCAGTCGGTTCAAACCTTCAGAACACTAAAAGTGAACAAACCTCGACCTTGGTCGGTGCTTTGGAGCTTCAGAACCCCTCTCGACTGTACTGCTGTCGCGAAAACGATACAGTGCACTCAAATATGTGCGGCAAACTGTCGTTGGGAGTGATGTATTGGAACTCTTTTGCATGACCTTGTAGAAGAATTACGAATGCTGCATACACTACTTTGGATGCAGAGAATTATTTTGTAATTCTTCATAACACATATCAATTGATCATTCTTCCTTTTTATTTTTTATAACCAATAAGTAATTTGTTGAAATTATCGCTAGTGTTCACATTAATTCACACAGTAATGTGATTAGTAACCGTGCTGAATAAAACGTTTTGTTAATTCAACAAAATTTTAATTGGCTCTATTCCAATAAAATTTCTGTTTTGAATCAACTAAATTTTCGTTAATTCAACGAAATAGTTTGTTAATTTAACAAAAATTTTGTTAAAACCAACAAAATTATTCGGTTTATAGAGCGCGAACCAAACTTTCGCTGAGTCAACAAAATTTTGCTCCATTCAACAAAACATTTTTTCCCGTGAAAACAGATTTTAATTAATAAAAGACCTCGTACTAGGTGCAGGGATAGAATGAAGAATTCGATAATTTTAGCTTTATCTCATTTTAAAATAAAATCGATGAAATCTGTAGATTAATTTCATTTTACACGACAATCATACAAATATATTACAAGTGAAGGACTGCTCTAATTCATATAGAATATTACTAATGAATATCGTAAAAGCATGATCTGAATTATTTAAGATTTTGTCTGTCTCCGTACCTAATATTACTAACAGAAAGCATCAGTGGAGGATTTTGAATGTATGTTCATCATATTTTCCTTAAGCTTGGATAAACCTATAGGCTGTTGATCATTCGAACCTGCATACTCTTATTATAGGTAGTATTTTAGAAGACGTAACTTATAAAATTTACTTTCAGGCGCATTGTTTATTGCAGCCATAAATGTAATTTCATTCTACGTAGGTCTGCATATACAAGTTAAATTGCAAAACAACACACCTTTAAAAAAATTACTAATAATTCTCTAGGAATGAAAAAAGGTATAGTTAACAATAAAACGTAAATCATAAATCAATTCTAACTTCCTGTTTTTAATAAAAGTAAATAAATACATAGTAAAGTATTTTCTGTTGAAAGAATGCACAGAAACTAAACTAGTGTACGCAAGGTGCCCCAAGATGGTGATAAAAGGCTTTAATTTTACATCTATTAGAGATAAGAGGGGAATGTAAATTGAAAAAATGTTTAAAATAAGTTAGGAAATAAGACTCCTTTAAGAAAAAATTCATTCTTCTGGTTCATTTAAAAAAAGTTACACTTTTAAATTTGTTTACGACCCCGTGCAAAAAAAAAAAAAAAAAATCCCAATTAGTGAAATATGCTCCAAGCACTGGGGGGATGTACATTATTTGAGAATTGCATCTTGAAAACTGGCAGAGGAAAGAAGGTAAATACGTGCTGACTTAAATCGCATTTCAATGGCTCTCGAAGGGAAAAAATAGAACTAAGAGAACATCTAAAGTAAAGTAAATTAAATAAAAAACTTTGTAAAAAACACACATAAGATGTTATAGGTAAGAGGATACGCACGTTTCAACCAAAAATTGTTTTGGCCTTCATCAGTCCAAGCCCTTCGTTGCAAGCAACACAGGGAACTGAAAAGAGAAAAACAAGCAAGATGTTGCCACAAGGGGCAAAGAAAAGTCGAACAAAACCACAGAGAGGGGAGAAAAAAAATATAAATAAAAAAAAAAAAGGGGGGGGAAAGGAAAGAAGCACAAAAATACAGAAATAAAAAAGGAATAAATAAAAAAGGAACACACGAAGAAAACACACACACAGAAAAAGAGAAAACAGAACAAAACAAAACAAAACAAACAGAACACAATTTATTTTATTTTTTTTTTTATTAAAAACCACGAACAGGACAGCACAAAATATATATAAATTTTTTTATTATATATATATATATATAAACATATATATAAATATATAAAAATAAACGTAAAGGAAGACAGTAACACACGTACACACACAATAAATAAATAAATAAATAAATAAAAAAGGGGGAAGGGGAGTAGACGAACAAAGAGAAAAGGAACTTACAACAGCAGCTTCCAAGCAGAATGAACGAAAGGAACGGAAGAACCATCGTTCACAAGACGTTCTAAGTGATGGGTAATAGAAAAACCTTCCAAAAAATCCAGATGGGACAAAGACTGAGGAGTGCACAAAATCTTAGCCTTAGAAAACTGAAAACGATGATTGGAATTCCAACAATACGAGGCAATAGAAGATTTGGAAAGTTCGTGCTTAGAAACATATCTCTCATGCTCTTTGAGCCTAAATTTGAGAGCTCTTCTGGTCTGACCAATATAGCCCAAATCACAAGATCCACAAGGAATATAATAAACACCCCAACGGTTCTCAGTAGGAATAGGATCTTTAAGGGAAGAAAATTTAAGTTTATTAACAGGTTTGAAAATGACTTTGAAACCGAAATTTTTGAGAAGTTTAGAAATTTTGTAGCATAAAGGTGAAAAGAAAGGTAGTACAATTAAATCGTTGTGAAAATTAATAGTATTAGTAGAAGTATTAGTCTTATTAAATTTAGAAACAGCTTTATCAATAATAGAGGGGCTAAAACCACGAGAAACAGCTAAGGATTTTAAGTAACTAATTTCATTATTAAGAGATGAAGAATCAGAGCAAATTTTGATAGCACGAAACACGTAAGTGTAAAAAGCAGAAAGTTTTTGCTGGTAAGGATGATTAGATAGGGCATGAGGAGGTAAATATATAGAAAAGGGATTGCGGAAAACAGAAGTAGAGAAACCGTCAGGATTCCTAGAAACAAGAACATCCAAAAAAGGTAAAGAATTGTTGCACTCCTCTTCTAGAGTAAATTGGATACACGGATCAACAGAATTAACAATCAAAAGTAAATTAGAAATATCACAATTGGAATCCACTAGAACGAAAGTATCGTCAACATATCTGACCCAGCACGGAAAATTAAAGACCTTGAAGAGCTTCTCTTCAAAATAATGCATATAAATATCACATAAGAGAGGAGAGAGAGAATTACCCATAGCAAGACCCTCGGTTTGTTTATAGAAAGAGCCATTAAAAATGAAAGCACTTTGTTTAATACAAACGCTTACTAAAGCTATAAACTCCTTAATCTCAATAGAAGAATAATGAAACTCGCGTAAACGCTTTTCCAAACAGTCAATCGCACCTTGGATAGGAACATTAGTAAATAAAGATTTAACATCAAGAGAAAGCATTTTACAATTAGTAGGAGAAAGAAGTTTAACTTTGTTAACGAAATCATAAGAGTTTTTAACAGTGTGGGTATTACTAGCAGTCAAAGGAGAGAGAGTATGCGAGAGGAAACGTGCAAGGTTATAAGAAGCAGTACCAATGTTAGAAACAATCGGGCGAAAGGCAAGAGAAGGTTTGTGAATTTTAGGAAGGGCATAGAAACGAGCACAGTTAGCAATAGAAGGAATAACAAAACGTTTAGTTTGAGCATTTAAGATTACAGAGGACTTCACAGTGTGTTTAATTTCAGAAAGGTGACTGTTAGTAGGATCAGAATTTAATTTAGTGTATGGACCAGTGGTTAGCATGTTATTAATACTATCAACATAAAAAGATTTATCAAGTAAAACAGTCTGGCCGCCTTTATCAGCTTTAGTAATGAGTAAATTAGGGTTAGAGTTGAGTTCTTTGAGAGCAGTTTTTTGAGAACGAGAAAGGTTAGATTTGGCATGCATATTATTTGAAGAGATAGTATTAGCAATAAGATGTCGCAAAGTATCAAGTTGGTTAGAAGAGAGTTTACTATTTTTAAAGGAGTTTTCCATAGGAGCAATAAGTTTGGAAACCGAAACGTTGCTAACACGAGAAAAATTCAAACCTAAACTAAGAGCATCTCGCTGAGAATCAGATAAAACATGTGAAGACAAATTAACAACAGTGTCCTGAACAAGAGGACTGACATAACCGAGGGAAGACCTAACCGGAAGAAGAGCTTGGAATTTCTTATCCAAAGTAGCTCTGTGAGAAATAGAACGTTGTTCAACATAAGCGAAATTCCGTTTTTCCCAGTTAGCAAAAGCAGGGTAAGACTTACTCAAAAGCAAATGGAGATCATAAAGATCAGATTCAAGAATCGAAACTTTATAACGAACATCCTGAATAAAAGCACGTAAAACCGCCCGCTTAGACCTAATCAGAGCCTTATCAACACGAGAAGAACCGTGAATATTGTACTTAATGTCAATGAACTTAGGAATGACATTACTGAGTTTGCATCGAACAAGAAAACCTAAATGATTCAAGAAACGAGAACGTTTCAATCGTAAACGGGAAAAACGGTTAAACAAAGATGAATCCATACAGAAAAAACAAAAACAGAAAAGAAATAAGCAATAAAAAGCACACGAAGTAGGAAGGAAGAAAAGCGAGAACAAAAGAGAGTGTTAATAGTCCAAATAAACAAAACAACGGAAAAAACACTCAAAATACTGGTGTTAAACAATAAAGTAAATAAAAAACTTTGTAAAAAACACACATAAGATGTTATAGGTAAGAGGATTCGCACGTTTCAACCACAAATTGTTTTGGCCTTCATCAGTCCAAGCCCTTCGTTGCAAGCAACACAGGGAACTGAAAAGAGAAAAACAAGCAAGATGTTGCCACAAGGGGCAAAGAAAAGTCGAACAAAACCACAGAGAGGGGAGAAAAAAAATATAAATAAAAAAAAAGGGGGGAAAGGAAAGAAGCACAAAAATACAGAAATAAAAAAGGAATATAAAAAAGGAACACACGAAGAAACACACACACACAAAAAGAGAAAACAGAACAAAACAAAACAAAACAAACAGAACACAATTTTCAATACATTGCCCACTTACCTCTGATAGATAAAACCTGTTACCACCTTTTTGGGTCATACTGCGTATCCTTACTAATAATACATATTATACACAAACAGACTTTGAGCATATTTATTTCATTAAAAAAGAAAACATAGTTTCCTTCATTACGTTATATGACTTTACTTTTTTCCGTTAAGAGAACATCGGATGATCGCATTTGAGGGGTCCTACAGATATGACAAAAGAAAATATTTTTTTCTACTCTAAACGTTTACATTCAAATTCATGTATAGCCCCCGATCATCATCTTCTTTTAAAGATATCTTAAGAGTTTTATGATGAAATGCTGAAATTTTGTACTTCACATCGTTAGTGTATGAAGCATATTTTACTAACTGAGAATTTTTTTCAGTGGTCGAGTACAAATTTAAAAGTGTGATTTTTTGAAAATTAACGAGAGGAACCTTTTCTTAACAAAATCTTATTTCCAATTTCTTTTTTCAATACATTGCCCACTTACCTCTGATAGATAAAACCTGTTACCACCTTTTTGGGTCATCCTGCATATCCTTACTAATAATACATATTATACACAAACAGACTTTGAGCATATTTATTTCATTGAAAAAGAAAACATAGTTTCCTTCATTAAGTTATATGACTTTACTTAAACTTACACAAAGTTTTTCATAAAGCAATGGCAATGAGGTCACCTAAGATTAATGATTTGACAGATAAAATTTATGTACTCTCACAAACTTAAATAAACTACTTTCATTTCTTGAAAGAAACTTACTGTGATAGAGTGCGTCACATGCTGCTGGAATTTTGTTCTTTAGATAGAAATCAATTTTACGGGACTTCCGTGTGGATTTATGATGCAAAATGTAATTTCATTTATATATATATATATATATATATTACATTTTGAATCTATATTGATAATATTTTACTTCTTTTTTCAATGATCGTTTTGTGAACAAATTTAAATGTCATAATAAATATCAATTGAATGCAGTGTAAAATCACAGAACAGGCATAGTTATGTTTTTTTAAATAGTAAAGCTTATACAGCTCCACAAGCAAGTTTATTTTTTTGTGGAATTCGTGGAAAACTCAGATCGACAACTGTTTTCATGGAACCTGCCCATTTAAATTATATGGTTATTTCTTATTGTTTAATTTTTAATTTCCATCTATCTCTGTAATATTTTAATCTCACTGAGAAAATGGAAATGCATAGTGTTTCTAAATTAATGTAGTTTGCTTATTGTGAGATACTGTAACTTACGTGACTAACAAAATAAAGTAACCAGAAATCTATCTATCTATCTATCTATCTATCTATCTATATATATATACATACATACAAATAGATAGATAGATAGATTTTGTGAACGGGATGCAACATTTCTTTTCTCTCGTAGTAGTTTCTTGGAGATAACGTAAGGATTGGAGGTGTGAAAATATTGTAATAATATAATTGAGTTAAAGTGGGGTGAATCTTATAAACTATAACAAATTCATCTTAAGAAAAATCTTTACAGTAAAAAATGTATCAAATTTTTGTTCGATGTACCATCAATTTTGCTTAAACATAACTAAAACAAATTCGTGAGCGAATGTTTGCAATTCTGGAAACAAGTTTTTTTTTTTTTTTTAAATTTAATGAAAGCATTTCACAAGCAATGGGCAAAGGATTAGTAATTAATCTTTTTAAACGCTAATGAATACGCTTTGTATTGATGTCGGGGGCTGTTTAGATCCAAAAGTAATTAAAACAGCCCTTTATTCTTAATAGAACCTGCATTAAAACCCTACCTCTCGAATACAGGCAAATGAAATTTTATTTATTATAAATTTTTATGTAAGATTTTACTTTTCATGTTTCTTTTAAAATCCATTCTTCTCTAATTCCTATTTCAGATGCAAATAAATCACATGAACTCCCGCATTGCTGTCAAAAACATGACTTTATTGATGAAGATATTTATAGTAAAGAAGCAATAAATTTTCGCAAAACTTTTTCAAATGTGTTATGAGTTCAGTAAATACAAATAAAAATATTAACTAAAAACCTAAATAAATATTGTCGTAAACTGAGTCAAAAAGTTAATATTCAAAAACAGAGCAAAGTCCCGATCCTAATACGTGACTTAAAATCTTATTTAATATTACTTAGAATAGAGAAAGCATCTGTTTATATTTCACTGCATTCTAACTCTTTGTGCAGAAAAAGGAGTTTTACAGGCAAAGAAAGTTCAGAATTCCTTCCCCAGAATAAATACATCTGTGTGGTTTGGTTGAAGACAATCAGTGTTTTTTTTTTTAATTTATTTTTTTTTTTTTCTGATGGAACACATGCAATCGACAACTTCGGAAATGGTAAAAATTATAGTATATAGCTTATGCAGGGTATCCTAAAAAGATGGTAAAAATCTTTAATTCTTTATCTATTAGAGATAAGTGAGCAGTGTAAATTGAAAAAATGTTCAAAATGAAGGCGAAAATAACACTCCGTTAAGAAAAAAATTCTCCCGTTCATTTTCAAACATTTACACTTTTTTAAATATTCCTGTGACCCCTGTAGAAAGGCATTCCCTTTAGTAAAATATGTACCGTACACTAGAGATGTGATTTACGAAATTTTAGCCTTCCATCTTAAATCAATCATCTCTAAACAAAGATGATAGGGGCTATACGTGAATTTGAATGCATACGCTTTTTGCTAGAGTGGAGAGAAAAAAATCTTTCGTCATTTCTGTACGAGCCCTGAAATACGACCATCTCATGTTTTCATTTGTTCTATTTTTCCCTTCGAGAAAAAAGTGGTTTAAGTCAGCATATATTTATCTCCATGCCTCTGACAGTTGACGATATGAATCTCAGGATTTCTTACATCACCTCATTAGTGGTTGGAGCACATTTTAGCACTTGTGAATTTTTTCGTAGGTAAGTCGTACACAAATTTAAAAAGTGTAGCTTTTTGTAAGTGAACGAGAATATTTTTTTTCCTTTGCGTAGTCTTATTTCCTAACTTATTTTGAGCAGTTTTTTTCAATTTGCACTGTTCGCTTATTTCTAACAGATAAAATATTAAAGTCCGTTACCACCTTTTTGGGATAACCTGTATATAACATATATACTATTCATCAAAATGTTCATGGATTCAGCAATAGATATTTTTACCAGCAAAACAAAAGTTTTCAAAGTAAAACAAACACTGTAGGTTTCTAAGTATGTGCTTGGGGCATTCATATGTTACCTATAATCAATATATTTAACATATGAATATTTTGGTACAAAGCTATAAATCTACATTTCTAATGATTCAGTCTTCCTATCGAAGTCACAACCCCGCTTCATATAGATCCCTTGATATAGTTTTAACTTAAAACAATACACAATGTGATGATTTTGCTTTCTGAATTCTTGATAAAAGTGGAAATCCTCCCACAGTTTCAATAAGGTTCTTATCTAAAAAATTAAATTATCAGATTTAAATAATTAAATTTTCAGTTAAATCTAGTTTTAATAGAAATACACTTGCCGCTGTCATATTCAATTGTCATGCTGAATCAATAACACATAAAAATCGCGTTCACTTTTTTATTTTTCTCAGTGTTGCTTTTGCTTTTATGTATGCTGTTATAATTATTTTTCTTCGGAAATCTGTATTTTTTGAATCCCTCCATATTAACAAATCCAGCTAAATTAAAAGAGAAAACATTAATCTTGGATATATAGACAAAGTTATTCGCATTTCACGTCTATGATTTCTCTCTGTCACATACAGTATATACAGGCCTTTTGAATGGCCAAGTCTTTTGCATTACTATTCTTGCGAGCAGTATTCCAACCGATGGAGAAGGCAATATCATGTGACAAATCAGGAGCATGAAATACTAGAAGTTCCCTCTCTGCTGTCGGACAAGTGGTTGACAAAGAGAGAGAGAAGCCCTCGAAGGTGAACGATGCACTAATATCTACAGTCAATGAAGAAATGGTCAAGTCACTTATGAGAGTGACAGGCGCATCTGACACTCTTTGTCCATCCCATTCTGGGGAAAACGGCATACTTCATATAACTTTTGCTTTCTTTTTCCAACTATTAACAAAGGTGTTTCTAATTTTTTTTGTGTATATTACTATTATTATTATTTAGCTTTTTATTAATGTTATTATAAATAATATTTATGATGAATTCGAACCAAAATTAAGTGTTTATTATCAAAGAATACTTCTGACATATAATGGATGGAATTATATTTTTAAAGTGATAAAATTAAGAATCTTATAAAAATTGTATTCATTTTTACTAAAAATGTTAAAATGGTTTGTGAATGCATAAAATATAAAATAAAAGTATCATGATCCAACCCTCGTCACAGGAGAATGCCCTAAAATTAAGAAAATTGGATTTGAAATATACAGCTTGCGTTGCTGAAGTTTGTCTTAAAAAATGTATAGTATTACCGATTTAAAACAGTAATAATAGAAATGACAAAATAAATTACTTACGTAAACCCTTACGACTAACCAGAGTCTTTTATCTTACGCTGTAGAAGTTTGTTTGAAAGTTGTGAAATGCTAAATGAATTTTTTTAAATGTGGATTGCTTTACGTTTGTTGGTTAAATGCTTTCAGAAAAGTACAATATTTTAAATGTATTTCATAAAGTATTGCATCATGCTTAAATTGTCATCCGTGCAATGTTGCGGATTAGGGGTCTTCAGCTCTCGAGCTTCATCTTAACATTTCTTAATCAATCTCGGCCAATGATATCACATCATGCAAGAATATTTTGATATACATGTACATTTACAGGGCGATTTTATTTACCAGATGTACTGGCAATGCATAGAAAAAAATTAGTTATTTTTGAAACCTTTTGAAACTAACATCCTTCAAAATAGCGCAAGCTATCACGTTTTGTGTGACATAGCTTTTAACATATTCTTTTCAAACTGATTTTTAAAACAGTCTTCAAAAGCTCCTTGAACAAATAACTATCAAGAAAATTGTTTGGCTTATATATTTGTTACTATTCCGTTTCGTTTGTTCATTTATTTTCTTATCATTCACGATAAGAGTTTTGATAAATAATCTTTTCATTAATAAACATAATAGTTAAACAGAAGCATTAATGCACGTTATTTACTTTAGATAAACATAAAAAATACAGCTTGATAATGGATGTAAAATATTGCAGGTATTTAAAAGTACTTTTTTGTATGTGCGTATGATTTAAATAGAAGGAATGGGAGATATTGTTCATATAATCAGTAATAGTTATTTAACACTATAAAAGTATTTAATGAATTAGTAAAGTTTCATAAGTGAAATAGTTCAGAGAGCGATAAATATAGGCATCTGTATCACTCAATTTGATTTTAATATATTCTCCAGTGAAGAAATTTTTTGCCATTTATGTCTAAGAAATATAACTGTAAAATCATAATTAATAAATTTCAAAAATATGACCTAAGTCTTATTATATCTTATTTTCCTAGATTACTAAAACAATATACGCCATAAACTAAGCATGCATTATCCTAACATCATGCGATTATATTTAATCAAACAATTTTACTTTTTCGTCTTGCATAGCTATTACTCTCTTACTGCACTGTTTTTTTTTTCTGCAATAAGCATTTAACTATCAAGACATATCACATTCTATACCCCTCTTTGCCGAAAAAATTTTTTTTCTTTAAATGGAAAACAGAGAAATTGAATAAATATAAGAAGATATATATAAAATTATTTGAAAGTTAATAGTGAGTAATAATTAAGTAAAATTCAACCTCAGATAAGGACAGTTTCCATTTTCAATCTTTCAAGGTATACATTGCAGTCAGAGAGGAGAATCTTCCCCAATTTATCAATCCCGAGCATGCTACCCCATCAACCAATTCAAAGAAAATTTATGATATTTTTTATTTATAAAAATGTACCCAGGAGATCGAAAACTAGAGATATTTCACAATAACGGTTACCGTGAAAAAACTCGAAATTTACGAATTTCAATAATCTTTTTTTGGTTGTTGTTGTCGGAATATTGATCAGAGCATTGAAAGTTCTTTAATGACATTGGAACGATACGAGTATGACGAAAGTAGACGGTATAAATCTTTAACAAAGAAAAGCACTGGAAAGAGCCAAAGCTGAAGAGAATGGGGAAAAGATTTTGGAATTACAAATTTTCAATGAGCAACACCTCAGAGGAATCTGTGTACATTACATTCTATTGCACCTTTATATTCTGACAATTCTTTTGAGATTTGTGTGTACACCCCAAACTTTAGATAATCTCAACACCAGAAGCTCATATAAATCAGCTTCCTTAGAAAACGATGACCAAGTAACTGCAATGATATAGGAAATGACTCAATGATTAACGTTCCATCTCTGCACTTGTCGAACATTCGTATGAAAGAGCACCAGCTTGATTCCATGCAAATGCCACTAACGATATTTCTCTGCTGCGATTCTGGAATTGCGTAATTCTGCAACATTGCTGTATTTCGAGAATTCACGTTGGAGCGTATTTTGATGCTTGTAAATGGACCCTTATTGAAAAAGTACGTATTGAGAATAAATGTCATTACTGGATTTTTGTCAGGACTGGACTATTTGTCATTACTTGTAAATACTGGATAACCGATCCATCGATAAAATGACCTACAGTCAAACACGCTTATTGGAACATCGGTTGAAGAAGTGTCCCGCTTATTTCAATACATTTTAGTGTACCAAGCCTTAATAATTAGTCAATGTAATCCCTATTAATGGAATATCTCGCTTATTAGAATAAATTGGATTTTGAATAGCTTAAAGAAATAGCAAATTGGCTATTCTATTAGCAGGCTTCAGTGTAATTAAAAACTCAAACTAACACCACTGAAACGAGCAAATTAAAATAAGAATGCATTCCATTTTCTCTTCGATGCAAAACATTGCCGTAGGATTCTACGCAAGCGTTTAGAAAAGAAATTCTTAGAAGTCTAAGCGCTTGGCAATTCGAATTCCATACTCATTTCCCGTCACTTAAAGTTGAATTTCTGTAGCTAAATATTCATTGTCAGTTACAGAAGACGGAAGCATTAGAAACATTATTGCAGCATCATGGTGATTAGGAAAGAAAAAGAGAAAAGTCCGGTAGAGAGGTGATTCATCAGCTCGCCACAATGCCGACGATAAAAGAAGGAAGGGACAAAGACGCATTCCAGATGCAACGAATGTTTGTGACAATGTCTGTTGTCCGAGCTCATCGTTTTCTTTCTGAAGACTGAAATACTTTATATGGTGTTTCCTTTTTTTGATGTATAGATAACGTCAGTGTATTATTATAGCAACCACACACACACACACATAGCTCATTTAGTTCAATTTGCTTATTATGGAAATTTTTTCATCTATTTAAATTGTGGCTTAGAGAAAATTTAATCGATGTAAAGTGTATAAAAAACCATTATAAATTTATAGTCTCATTTTTTAAAAATAAAATGAAACATAATAAATGCTGTAACGGATTTATTATTTGTTCTTTTCGTTTCCATGAATGTTGTTACTTTTAATATAATCATGAATGAATGTGTTAAATAGTGTTTGTACTTGTATATTTACAATAATATCACGAATATCGTGGATATTTTTTATAGTTCCTTTTTTAAGCATGCTACTAAAAAGATAATAAAATGTCGGTTAGAAATTTTGAAATTTACAACACTAAAACTACAACAAATATGTCCTTTATATATTTATACGTCTTAAAAAAGAAAAATAGTGCAACTATATTTAAAGAAGTGTTTCATAAACAGTGAAACTTTAATCTGGGTTTCAGATTTTACTAACAGAAGTACTCGTCCTTCACACGAGATGTAACAGGTTTTTTTATAAGACTCGTAATTGCAGTTTATTCAATCGAAGAAGAAATTTCAAACACATTATATCGCTTCCCTCCCAACGATAACATTTGTATCAGAAAAACTAAACAATTTTAGATGTTATATTTCACAAATAATAGGTCTGCAACAAATAGAAAACTACACTAGAAAATGAACAATTTATTTTTCGAGGTAAAATAAATGATGAAATTAAACCAAAATAGTCTGCTTAAACAAAAGTTGCATATTTTTAAGCTAAATAATTTATTGAATCAAATATTACCAAGTTTAAACAACTATTTTCAGACTTGATTTAAGGAAATGGATAAAAATGGATAAATATATGCTAACTGCTACGGTAGAAATGAACGACAGTAACACACATTTTTTTTTCTCGAAAGGAAGAATTAAGCCGTGAAACATAGAAAACCCAATCGTTTATATTTATATGGAAAAAAATCTCATTTCAATTTAGTCGGATAGTATATAGGCAAACATAAATACGCTAGCTTAAATTTCCTTCCACATTATTCATTATCAAAAACATGCAAAAAAGTCCGACAGAATCAGTTTATCTACAGCAAACACAAGATCAATTTAATATAAACATAACAGATTTCATTTAAAATGCGTTTTGTTTGATATCCTATTGGTAAAAGTTTGAGAAATTTTACAGAACATCTACGTGATACAGACAGTTCAAGTATAATCAACAAGCGAAAGGCGTGTTACTTGTCTATTTTTTGAAAAATTACCCCAGGTTATTACCGATGCCAAAGATTCACCCCCATCTCCTTCACTCCGTTTAAAGTTTTTCGTGATTGATCAGGGAAAATATCCTTTCATTAGATTAGGTATTGAGTGAATTTTGACAGGGCAGATTCTTTTAAAATGGTTTGTGCTACTTGCACTTTTAGTTTCGTTAAAAACAGCAGATCAAATGCAGAAATAGCACATGATTCAGCGGATTTTCGAGGTAATTTTTTTTCCTTCGTATTTCATCGTCAATTGAATAAGTGCAGTGTGCGATAAATAATGAACATTATAAAATAATGCAAGCAAATATTAAATACTTTTAATAGCTATTTAAAACCGTTTATTACCGACTTCAATAATGCAGGTGGTAATATATTCATTGCGCGTATACATACATGTTATGTATTGTACAGTGATAATTATGCACCAAGTGAACGTATTTCTATGATTTGTTTTCATTTTTTGAAAAAAAAAAGATATGTTAAGGATAGTTATATACAAACTTTTTGACGTCTTGAATATATTATTAATCTGGCAGCCGAAAATAAAAACTGTTTTTAAACCCTTTCTTACAGTTACCAGCATCGACGGACATAGTAGCATGTCAAAAGTCGCAAAGTTTAGGCATTTCAGGCAACTTTGGTGCTAAAGGTTAAGTCTTCAAAACTAAACTCCGCTTGTAGGTATCTTATTAACTAATCAAGATATTACAAAATCCTTATGTTACTCAATTGTAACATTAATTAATTGGTTTTTTAAGCAACTTTATTTTTGTAAGTACAACGTGAATTTTTGAGCACTTTGAAAATTTTGAAGTTCTATTTTTAAATCCCAGTTTTACTTTAATGTTTTATATTATTCTATTGACATTTTATGCTATATTTATGCTTAATGTGCGAATTAATTGATAAGGAAAAATATACATCGACTTCACAAACGCATGATCTTACTCAAACTATTTTGAACAATAATTTTTTTGCACCTAATACAACCCATCCAATTTATGAAACGAGATACAAGCAAGACATTTAAGGATAAATGCACAAGACGTAATTTGAAATGCATATTCTCTGGAATCCTATTAGAGAAATTTTCTGAAGATTCACTGAAGAGAAGAGCTGGAGAATAAGAAACAAGAAAAAGGCGTGTTTTCGCCTTCTTTTGAAAAATTTACCTTACGTGAAACTGAAAGAGGAAAAATTTTTCCCTACGCATCTACCCTGTTAAGAGTTTCCGTGATTGATCAGCTAAAATACCTTGTTTTAGATTAGATGTTAGAGTAAAGTTTGACAAGAAGCAGATTCTTTAAAATTGTTTTGCACTTCGTTTAGGGGTTTTCTCTTTATCTTAAACGGGGAAGCAAACGCCTTGTATTCGTTGTTTAACAGAAGGTTCACCTACAAAAACTAATATAATTTCGAATGTTATCATCATTACGCTAGAACGTAAGCTAGGGTGTTTCGAAAACAAAAAAAAATGTGTAATATTTAATGCCGTTTGGCGACCCTTTGAAGAGAAAAATACTAATGAAATTTTTTTATGAACGTGGAATAATATTTAGTAGTTGCTCATATCCGGAAATGTTTTAAGAAATAAATGATTTTATGTCGTTTTAAAAAAGTTTTTTTTTTATGTTTGGTAAATTAAAATTAAGTATGTGTGGAAAAAGAACTGTTTCAGGGGCGTATTTTGCTTTGAAAAATACTAATATTTGACTATTATGTTTTCTTTTCTTCCAAAAAAAGCTCGATCCCATTCTGTGTGCACACATTCGACAAATTTATGTTTTCCTTGAGATTCATTACGTGAAACATTGAGTGCTAGAAAACAAGACCTTAAGCTCTTGCGCTATCTGCTTTCCTCTCATTGTTCTTTAATAACAAAAATCGGACTACATGCACTAGGCAAACTAAGTTGGCACATGCCCTATTTAGGAGAGCGCCTTGTTGGACTTGCAATTTTTAACTCGAAAATTTCGTATTACGTTAAAAAATAGGTTTAGTTATAAAATAGTTCTCCAGGAAAGATTTCCAAACTGTGGAACTTAACTTTTTAGTGTATCGAAAGAAAGGAGACGCGTTTTATCCAACTCGTAATCTTGTCACAGTATTGAAGAAAAAATTCCATCGTTTTTGGATAGATTTGTTTTGAAAAATACCTTGCCTTTTTTTTAAATCCTCGGTATCCCACATTAATTTGAGCTGGTTGACCCATGCAAATAGCCGGAAAACCGCTCTTTCGCAAAGCTGTGGATACTGTCAAAAACCATTGCTTAATTAATTATACTGCCAAATGTGCTGTGGTATTCTATTAAGAATGTAAGAATGAAATAAAGAATTATGGTAAGCATAAACAAGTCCCGTGTAGTGTTGATAGTTATGATCGGCAAATAAGCCTTGAAAATTATATTGAAAAAATCTCAATAAATCTTAAAAGTGTTTCTTTTAACCGAATATCAATCATTTCCTTATGTATTGTTTTTAACTATGTTTTATTTTGAAGTAAGAATTTCTAAAAATACTACTAAATTTAGGTTCACAACGCGAAATATTCTATCGAAAACAATTTAATAATATTTGTTAACCGATCATGTTCGTGCATATCTGTGTATTTCAAAGACACACACAAAAATATATATACTAAATATTGTGAATTTGATGGCACCCCTTAATATTATCCGAAGAGAAAAAGATGCTTTTTAATTTTTTTTCTCGGCCTGCCCCATTCTATTTTAAAAAAAACATTTTTAAAAATAACATAGCATACGTGCACATACGTGCATATTATGCATAGGTATTAGAAATATTCAGTGCAGTATTTAAGAGTACTTCTCTGTAAAATGTTGTTATACTACACTGTTTGCTGGATTAAATGATGTACTGTTTTGAGCACTTTTTGTCAACCTCTATACAAGGGTAGCCCAAATATAGCACAGAGAATAAGACTCTGACCATATTATGTGCCTGAAGCCAGAGTGTTCTGCGTTCGGTCCTACCACGCGACTGTAAATCTAACGGTCTGGAGGTTTGGGCAATTTTCTTCTGATGTAACGTGGCTCTTCACTCGTTAAAACCGCTTGAAAGGCATTGGTAAAATACTCCCGAACCGCATGTGATGTAAATCACATATTAATTATTAATTGTCATTTACTTTGTGTTTCTTAAATGTAATCTATCTAAAAACGTGCATTCTAAATTATTTTTTTTCTTCTCAGTTTCCCACACTTACGTTTTCGATATGTAATTCCGTTTTTTCCATGCAATATCTTTTACTATATTTGTATACCGGTCAATTGGGAGCCGTCCCAAGCTAAAAATAGTTTATATTACATCAGTTTGTATTCGTATAGGGTTTTTCATTCCCCTTCTTTTGGTGTTATTATTATTATTATTATTATTTCTTATTTTAGCATAAATTATTTGGATGCCCTGCTTTATCTTTCAAAATTATTCACTCGCGGTTTTGTTTCTTTATTTTTATTCGTTTAAATTTTAGGGTTGCTCTGGAATTGGCGTTGTTCTCCGCCAATTTTTTGTTCTAGCCAATCTGAAGATCGCTGTTGGCATAATTTTTAATTCATTTCACCTTAAGTCTACTATCGCTGTAAGACGCATTGTTTATCTAGCCAGAACAAGCCGTTTTTTAATATGTTTATCCTGCAATAGTCCTTTTAAATAAAGAGTTTTTTAAGTACCATCTGTCATACATACGCACACTTCAGTATTTTTATTGGTGGCGGTCCGTTGAAGTTAATTTGGCCAGACATTAAAAAAAAAAAATAAAAAAAAAATGCAGCGTCTGCTTTTTCCGGGGGACGAGCAGCCAACTTCTCCAAGTCAGTAATGTGTTTTTTTCCATAAGTGACTTTTTTTTCCTTAAACATTGATCGCTGATTCTCCGTCATCTGCTGCCGTGCTTTCTTCACCCTTGCAGTGTTAGCGTGCGATATTTGGATGTGGACTGCAGTATTCCTGTCCTAAATGATCCGGATTGTGAATCGTTGGCGATTCTGTGCCTTACAAAACACAGCTCATCGTAGAATTCTTCAAGTAGTGACGAACTTCTTCCTCTTTTTCTTCTTCTTTAGCTTTTTCTTCTTCTGTCCTTGCATGTTCTGGTGGACTGGCAAGCTAACTTCCCTTTTGCCAAGCAAAACTTCACATTTTTAGGCCACCCTGGAAACTTCGAGCACGCTTCTTGTGTTTCGTTTTGCTGTCGTTCGTGGAAGAGACCGATTTTTTGAGGAAGTTTTTTTTTTTTTTTTTTATAGATGGAATTTCCTTCAAGGACTGAGGGAACGTTTCTACATTCCACCGACATTATGCTGACAATATTATTGTGGACTCCGACTCGACGTGCACTGACTGCGGATTTTTTTCTCGATGCTACACCGGGGATGTGGAAGTGCTGGAATCCCCGCGTTTGTGTTGCATTCAGATGTGCTGCGATTTATTATTTTTTCATTACCTATCTGTCGTTACTGTGAGAACTCAACAGTGGGTGGTGTTTTGCGTGATTAATAATAAACGTAAATTAGTTTCTTTAAATAATCTGTTGCTTTCGCATGGCAAAGTGCCAAAGCACACCACTGACAGGTACATTGCGCACTTACGTACGCAAAAATCTTTCATAAGTGGTTTTTTTAATAAGCATAAACATATAAACGAAAACATTTTTTTTTTGGAAAGCCGCTTCGGTTCCTTGATATTTTAGTTAGATTTAGTTCGAAATGAGAAATATATATAGGAAATTTTGAGCAATAATTGAATTAGACTAACATTATGGATAAAGAAAGCATTTATTTTGCATAAATTTTTTTAAACTATGTATGTAGGATTTCCCGAAAAGTTTGTAACACTCTTTAATTCTTTATCTACTAGAGATCAGTAGATAGTGTAAATAGTAAAAAGACTACGTTAGGAAAAAATTCCTCTCTTTAACTCTTTAGAACCCAGCCCCGTGAAAATCTCTTAGCCTTTCTTTCGCAAGGAAACGGCCGAAATATGTCTTTCCCCATCGGAGGAAAGCGGTTCCTTTATCACTGTGTTTTGACAGTTCAGAACCTCCCTTTCTTGACCAGCAGTTAGGGCGAAAGACCTCCTATTGTGCTAATCCGTAGTGATCTATTGTAAGTGCTTTCGACAAGGTATTTGCACACTGAATAGTTACTTTCAGTGTGCTTGCTAACGCCATGATGATTGATTAGAGGTCGGATACGCCTATTACCCGTTTACCCTCTTCCTTATGTTCCCAAACCTCAAGGGGTGTAACCTAATTAATAACTCCCGAGTCGGGAGGGAAAGTACTGGTTCCAATACAGCTGGGCCGTTTCGGGGACACATATGGGCGAGCCGACACGGCCGGTACGGTCCCTAAAGAGTTAATTTTCAAAAAACTGCACTTTTTAATTTGTATACGACCCTCTGTACAAAAACATTGCCGATTAGTAAAATGTACCCCATACACTAATTAGGTAATCTACTAAATTTGAGCCTTTCATCATACAACATTGAAGACAGATCTTTAAAAAAGATGATCGGACACTATACATGATTTTGAATCTAAACGTTTATTGCTAGAGTTGTAAAAAAGATTTTCTTTCGTAATGTATGTACGAACCCTTAAATACGATCATTCGACCTGGTTTTTTCCACTTCAAGAGTAATGGAAAAGTGGTTAAAGTCAGCGTTATATTTATCTTCATATCTCTGTGACACTTTTATAGATATAATTCTCAGATTTTGTATGAAACCTCATGAGTGTATGGGACATAATTTACTAACTGGGAATTGTTTTGTACGGGGCTCGTATGCGAATTTGAAAACTGTCACTTTTTGAAAATGAACTAAACAATTTTTTTTAACGTAATGTTTTCTCGTGCTTTATTTTGAATATTTTTTCATATTTACATTGCCCACTAAAATCTAATAGATAAAGAATCAAAGCGTGTATCTTTTTGGGACTATATAGATATTGTATGGACATGATACCATTTAGTAGATCTCGGTGTTAATACTATATCAGTGTCTGCAATGGATCAGTAAGTTGAAGATCAGTTCCTATCATAACACTGGAAGTTAAGTAGGGATGATATCGGTCAGCGCTAGGTAAGGTGTCAACTTCTCTCTATTGGGTCATTGCGGGACTGAGTACGCTCAAGAGAGCTGGTGTCCATAGAAACTGCCGTGGTTCTACCATGTGTCGTGTACAACATGCTTTGACCCATGCTGAAACGTTACCTCTGGGGGTGGCAATCCAGGTGCAGGCTTATCATCCTGAAATGGTTTAAATTGAGAAGGATAATCCGTAGGAAGCGACGTCGTCCCACGTATTGGATGCCTCCATCATTAAGATGCCTAAACTTCGAGCCTTTGCAGTGACCAATGCCTACAAGCCAGCTGCCCTCCTATGAAATAATGTTTGAAAATTATTCATCTTACTAAGTTCTGCCAGGTATTCGCCACGTTTCCGAAAATTACGTTACTAATTTCTCTAAATCGCTCTTCGTTTTGTGAGAATTAATACACTGCAAAAAAAAGTCTGTTAAACTGACAGAAAAAACACTGCCAGCCAAAACGCCAGTTTATTTCCGTTTTTTTACAGAAGTCTTCTATAAATTTTATAGATTCTCAGTTTATTTTACAGAAATCTTTCGTATAAGGAAAAAAATACGGAATTTCCGTTTTTTTACAGAATACTTCTATAAATTTTACAAATTCCCAGTTTATTTTACAGAAATCTTCCGTACAAGGAAAAAAATACGGAGGACTTCTGTAAAATATACGGAAATAAACTGGCGTCCTCGCTGACAGTTTTTTTCTGTAAATTTGACAGACTTTTTATGCAGTGTACTCTACACTCTGTATATAAACACTGAGTACTACGGTACGTCGCAAACATTGTTAAAAATTTAAAAAAAAAAAAACGAGACAAACATCCTAAAAATAAAAGGCAAACAACAACAATAAAAATATTCAGAAACTGTTTGAAAACACTACGCCTCGAGCTTTCTGCTCGAATTGTAGAAAAGACATTTTGGAAAAAAATAATAATAAAAGAAGAAATTCAATATCACCGAGTCGAAACTTTTGAACGTGCCCCGGGTATGGAGACGAAGTCACGAAAGTTATTTTCGAGGAGGCAAAGAAAAAAAAAATGAATGGAAGATTGGTAAAGTTGTATGATCTTTCAATTCTCGCAGATACATATATAAAATTTGATACTCCATCTTTCTGTTCGGAATGCAACATCTCTTATGTGTTGAATGTTTGAAATATATACGCCTGCAGGTAGTCGGAACTGTCCAGGGGCTGAGTCAGTAAAACCGAGAGAAATCTTGTTGAAGTAAATCTACTAAAAATTGAGTATACATATATAATTTTTATCTTTCCGTTTTTCATTTTTGTTGTTATTTTTATTTTTATTTTTTCTTTATTTGCACTTAATTTTTTGAATAGTTTGTATAAACTATTATTTTATGATGTTGTATACATTTCATTGTACATTCCTTAAGTACAGGCAACCGAACATGTTAACTTACTGTATTGAAAACTGATTGCCTTTCGAATAGATAAGAATCCCAGCCGCCAGTTGGAGAGGACTGACCAACAGGGAAGACGCCAGGATTTATGAAAGATTTCAGATTTTTTAGTTCAATACAAAATTTCAAATTTTAATATACGATTCAAATTAACATTACAAGATATATTCGTTCAAGAATTCTTAAAGTTCTACTTTTCTGTATCTTTATTTCTGGATTCAAGACCTTCCTAGAATCTTCTTTAGAATAACTAGAGCTGGAAGTAAATGTTGAGGCTAACTTGTTTTAGTTGCAGAAATTTTAATTAACATTTTATGTAATCTATCTTACTGCTGTTGTTTTTTTTTTTAATTTTGGTTAAATCCTGTAATATTTATAAATGTGTGACTATTTAATGGAATAAAAATAAGACAGACTGAAAGTAAAAAATAAATAAAATGATTAACCTGATGGTGAAGGGAGGCTTAATTTTGTTGTTTTGAATGATGATTGCTATCCAGAAAGTTTTATGATAAGTATGTTGGAATAAAAATTAAAGGACAATATTTTATTGCTTTATTTGATTGAATTTCGGTTGTTTTTATTGTTTTTAATAATTCGTTTGAAGCGAGAAAATGCAAAGCAATTTAGTTATGTAAGAATGCATGAAACAGGGTGACTAAACCCTCTAAAAATTAATCTTGGTCTGAGTCCGAGTCCGTTTCCAAGGGAATTCCTCGCCTCCTTTATTTTTTATTTTCATTATTTAACAATTTTTAGTATTTGAAAAACTTGTGTAACTCGTTGAACTGATGAACTAAATGATCCTATAAATGCAGTCGTATTTGATCTTTTGTATTAAAAAATATTGAAGTACTAAAGAATGATATGCATGATGCTATCACTCGCAGTATGAGAAATGCATATAACCCTCTTTTTGTCTATTATGAGTAAAATCTCGTTCAGACAAATAAATTTCTAGTTTCCGTAAACTAAGAGCTGATATTTTAATTGGATAAAAAAGTATTTTTTTTTAGGTATACCAAAACGTCTTTCCATTTATCACACCTGGCGCATCCAGTTATCACACTCAGCCACGCAGCTGGCTCTGCGGCACAGCCAGCTGCGTCAAAAAAGGGTCTCTAGATCTGTGGCACGCGATGAACGTTTCGATCGTCCGCCATCTTACTGGTAGTTAAGTCGAGCGATGGCAACGGCTGCGCCTTTTTTCAGCATTGGGAAATCTATCCAGCTGATCTCGCATTCTTCCATTTTTCAGCAGATGTCAGTGCGCTGCTAAAAATAATCGTGACAATTTTTTAACGGGAAATGACGTGCTAAAAAGTAAAGGATTCTCGTGGAGCTATGTCACCCGCAACTATTTTTATAGAAATCAAATCTATTCTTCCTGACTAGCAACAGTCAAAACATCAGAGTTGGGTGTTCCAGAGCGGGAACGCTGCGCGTTAAAGGATTAAGCATTCTCATGCAACTATGCCACTCTGAAGTGTTTATAGAATCCAAATTATTCTTTGTGAATCAACTTCTTCCAAAACAGTAAAAATGTGAGTTTTGTGTGCTCAACTCGAGGACACTGCTCTTTAAAAGGTCAAAACTATAGTTCAGCCTTTCATATGTTTGTAAACCAAAAAGATCCGAACCCGTACCCGTAGCGTGGCTAGAAAATGTGATAATCACCCCAATATCTGACCAGTGTCAGTAAAATATAACATTAATGAAAGCTTCATTATGGTGTGATAATCTACAAATGCTCATATTTCTATTTTATTTATTTGTTTCATTATGTTTTGGATACCGGATGCATGAAAATTATCAAAGTTTTATGAAGCAAAACTTGTGTACATCATTTTTCCTGTTAAGGAAGCTTTACAAAGAGGTTGAAAAAAAGAACACTTGCATTTATTCTTTCGCTTTTCTTAGATTACAAAAGGAATCATGTATTGTGAAATATTTCTTCAGACTTTTTGAGACACTGTCTGAAAATTTTTATTTGGTGTTGAAATCGCCCTGTGATCTTTTGATTTTACAATTTATATTCATGTTACTATACTCAATTGTTATAGGTCTTTTTATTCTGCTTGGATTCTATTAAAAGAATTATATATTTATTTTGTACTTGTAAATGCAATAGAATTTATGACTGTACCTGCAGGTTTTTAAGTCGAATAAATAAATAAATGACGGTAGTCTAAGTTTTCGAAATTTTTAATAATATATAAATTGAGATTTTTCTTTGTTTGAATACACATTCAGGAATAGAAAATTTTGAAAGAAATCTCAAAAGGACGAATGATAATTTTAGTATTTAAGGGTCCAGGTAAGTGAATTTCGGCTAAAAAATCTATATTTACTTTTTCATTTCATTAAGATTTTTAAACTTTCATCTTTCCAACGATATATTACATTTGTTTTATTCGAACTGTGTGAAATCTTTAAGGCTTTTTTTTTTTTTTTTTTTTTCAAATCATACATTCTGAAGGTCGGTGTTCCATTTCTTCGTTATCGATGAAACTCATTTAACTCAATTTTTTAATGTCGGGTACATAATTTTACATGAAAATTTTTAACACGGCTGTTTGATGGCATGCTGAAAATTCTTAATTTTAGTCAGACAAATTCTATCAAACATGATTAAAAGGAATTTTTATTTTTTACTTTCGAAGAAATATATGCCCTAAAGTAGGCAAAAGATATTCTTCTAACTGCAGTAAAAATTATCTTTTAATATTTCTGAGAAAAAAAACAACAACATAAAGTTGATGAATTTATCTCGACTGTAATAGAGCTTACCCGGTCCACATAAAACCGGTACGTGGTCACTCAACAGGTTTCATTTCTGAAGTGAAAATGGGAGATCGTCCGGTTACAAAATTCAATTGCCAATACATTACTGTAGTTTAAAAAAGTATTTTTTGAAAGATTTTCATAAATTGGTCAAATTTTAAATTCTTAGTAGATGATGAGCAACTTCTGAATATTGGTACCGCTCGAAAGCCATTGCAATGAACAATTTAAAATCAATTTTTCGCTACTTCCCAATTTCCTACTGTGATGTAATTCTGTATACTATTATGCCATTTCGTTGGCTTCTTTTTAAGAAATTTTATGAAAATAAAAGAAAAGAAAAATAGGGGCGATTTATGAAACATGATGAATTTTTAAACATTATGAAGAAAGCAAAGTAGGCAACGACACATGGATTTTGATAGACTTTTTACCCCAACACTGGCCGAGTGCATAGTGCTCTGAACTGGGAGACGGAAGGTGCATGGTTCAAAACCAGGTCGCGTTCGCCGACCTAACCGTTCGTAGTTTTCAGTGGTTCCCACAGAAGGAACCCAACTCTTCGGCCTAGAGCCCACGTGTGGCGAACTGGCCGTTTTCCCACAACAGAACACAACATCATTTGACAGACTTATCGATATATTGAAACAAGAAAGATAAATATGGCTGTTATTATGTTAGAAAGTATATGATACACTTTTTAACAATACTTGTTAACAATATAAATCACGTGTGGATTATGATACATTTTCAACATACTGAAAACCGGAACAACTAAGAGAGCCGACTAATGGCTGAGGGTGCACTGTAGGAATGAGACCTAGTTTGATAGGGGATGGCGACTGAAAGACGGGAGGATTGAATTAGGGTAGAATAGAACACAAAAAGCCAGGAAGTTAAATATATGGGATAAATTCGCAGGATCGTAAAAATTAAGCCTGGGAAAATTCACAGAGCATATAAACCATCCAAGGAGGGGAGGCCAAAACGAGAGGTACAACATAAATAAGGAAAGTGAACGAGGGGCTGAGACCTCTCAGACAGCAGACCAATGGACAGCAAGACAGATAGTTTGCTCGTTCGGAAAGAAGAAAGTTATAACGAATTCGTTTCCCTGACTGCAGAGAACACAAAGACGTATTTCTCGAATTTAGAATTCTTTCATCGAGTCAGCGACAAGTTAAGAACGTGGTGCGAAGTAGCACGTGATGTCTGTGCCGTGAACAGGCGAGCTGCATAAACTACAGAGAGCGTCGCACGCCCCTGCCTGAAACAACCAGACGGCCGATAATTCTGGAGCCCTGCCTCAAGCAACGAGAGGCCCGAATGATGATGAAGCCCTGCTTCAAGTAACGAGACGCCCGAATGATGATGGAACCCTTTCGTGAGTAACTGATAGGACCTGAATAATACCTGAGGGTCTGGGCGCATAAACTGCTAAATAAGTCCATAGCACTACAGTAGAGAATCGAGCCATATTTTAACCTATGACAAGGTACTGTACTCTTATATCTGAGTTTCTACTTTAATAAAAAGGAACATTCTCGATAAACCAGATATCTCTCATTTTTCGAGTAATTGATTAATAAATGTTAAGCTTAGCTTTGTTCTCAGAAAATAGGTATTGATTGAAACTGTATAAAATTATCCAAAAAGAATTTTTGAATAAGACTTACTAAAAAGATGACTGGATAAAAGAATGAAGATCTTCTTAGATATTCTTCTTCAGATATTTTATTGAGATGCGCGGTTTTGATATAAATTGTGAACACCGAATTGGAAGATTATTTTCCAAGGTACGTAAGTCTGAGTTACTATGGGAACGCATGTTAAGTAAATAAGAGTACAAAAGTGTTATTAGCGGATATTTTCTTTTCCTATTCTACAGTCTTATAGCTCCTGTTTCCCAATATGCACGTTCAAACATAATGAAAGAAGAAAAAATATAGGAACGGTGCATGGATTATGATAAAGTTTCCAATATATGGAAACAAGAAAAATAAAAAGAACCGACTCATGCATTACGATAAATTTTCTCAACATAATGCAAAATGAATGACAAATAGAGACGATACATATATTATGATACACTTTCAAACTTAATGAAACAAAATCTTCTGTTTTTTCAACAAAATTTTCCAATACAATGAAGCGAGAATAACGCAACGGCCATGACAAGGGCGAATATGATGCAACTTCCATCATGAAGTTTTCTTGTGGATTATGTTGGGATTCTTTGCAAACATTTAGCAAAACTTCGAAAATTTTAGATTACGGTAGCAGAGATAATGTTTTGTATATTTGTTGCATTTATTGCACTCATCCTCATTGTTCTTCAATAACTGGATATGCTAAATTCTGGTGAAAGAGATTCTATTTCATACTAAATAATAATAACTTTATAGCAAGATACTGTTTATATATCCGATGAGATTGGCTGAATTGAAATGAGGAATTTGATATTTTAAATCGATTTGAATTTTCTATTATTTAGCTGTTATGGGCTTTTTTATACATGCATGCTTTGGTAAAATTTTATAAGCTTAGTGAATCAGCAAAACCTTAAATCATTTTCAAAAGCAGCTTCAGTACGGGCCCCTCCCAGTTATTTGGACAGTTATTAGGTTTGGCTAAGTATTTTTTTTTAAATTCGTTCTATGGTAAAAATTACAAAGACTTGTCTTTGAACCTCCAAAAAAGATTCGTTAAACAGTAACCAACAAGATCTTCTAGATATGAAATAGACATTTACTTCCTGGATATTTCAAAAGATCTTAGTGATGTGAAAAAAATCAGACATTCTATATGTTTTCTGGTTGTTAGAGAGATTACACGTATAATCTCTAACATAGGTCCATTTGATACTGAATGGAAGATCTTGGCCTTCCGATAGATATACACATACCTTGTGCTGTACGGGTAGGTGTTTTAACAGCTCTAAATACAAAATTTAACTATATGCGGATAATTGTTTTTTTTATAAGCCACTTAAAACCACATTGTACACTTAAAAGAATATTCTCCAATTCACGAAAATTTTGCAGCAGTGCTGCTGAAATATCTTCGTTTCTTTTTTCTCCTGTCAATTGAAGAAACCTTTTGCATTCAACGAAATATTTCCCTCTTTCTTCAGATTTCTGAGAAGAATTCACGGAAATATAACGTTTCTAAGGAGTACGGAAATTGTTCATTGAAAAATGAGGAATAAATTAGAGTACAAACACGCTCACTCAAAAGTTATTTCTTCAATTCATGGAAAGTTTTCTGGCAGTAGTGCTGCCGGTATATATCCGTTATTTGGCGAATATCCGTTTCGTTTTTCTCCTGTCAATTGAGGAAAATGTTTGAGGCTCAACGGATTTTTTTCCTTTTCTTCAGATTTCACGGAAATATTACGTTTCCATACAGAAGAATTTACGGAAATATTACGTTTCTGTAGAGAACGAAAATTATTCGTTGAAGATTGAGGGATAAAGTAGCTATAAAGATAATTTTTTCTGAAGAGTGTATGGTGGGTAACACAACGTACTACGGTTTCGGATTTTACTCCCGGCGGTCGGGTTCGATCCCCGACTGAATCTTACCCATAAATAAAAGAATCCATATATATGTAATAAATCTCACTTAAGAAAATATTTAATCCATTGACTATAGACAAGTTTTAAAAACAGTAAATAATGCAAAGGATTTATAAGTTTATGTAGTATTTTATACTTTTTAAAAATCAGTTTGCATAGATAAGCAAATATATGTACACAGAATAAATACAAATGTCTGAATGTATAAATTATATTCTATAGAAATTTTGAATTAAAATTTAATACCTTCGCAAACAATAGCACTCATTCAAATATAAAAGTATATTTTGTTTCCTTGAATTCACAAGTTCGAAATACAATTAAATATTTTCTCTAAAATTTGTTACACTTAGAAACTGCATTAAAGGTAAAACATTTTAAAAGAATTTGTTCTGTCAAACTTTCCCCTTCACCTAATCTAAGACCAAGAATTCTGTCTGATCAATCACGAAAACTTTGTAGAAGGGGATTTGCCACTAAAGTATACTAAAGGCTATCAAAGAAAAAAAAAACCTTCTCTTTATTTTTGATTGTTTAAAGCTGTCTGTATCATTTTAAATTGCTTAAAGATAGACATTTTAATAAGTTTAGAGCGAAAAATGCATCCTAGAATAAATTTTCCGATTTATGAAATAATAATAGTTTTAAATATTTGTTTGTGTTAAATTTCTTATTATTACTTTGAGGAAAATGCATGAAATTCTTATCAAAATTTTCCAAAGGGAAAATTTATTTATATATTGCCACAGAAACCTGCTATTTCGACATCAAACCGGATTACTTAAAATTTCACAATGTTAGATTTTTTGCAATGATATTCTTTTCATACACGTGTGTAATACACAAAAGTAGCTGAAGCATGAGTTGATATATTTTGTAGAATTTCGAATTGTATGCATTTTCGTTAGAATTTTTGGAGTATAAAATGGAATTAGCATATTGGAAAGAAACAGAAAACAAAGTAATTACTTCACTGAATTGTTAAAAAATTAACAGGTTAAAAAGTAATAAAACAAATTCTTCTAATTGGTAGTAGTGAAAGCATTTTATTTAAAAATTAACGTTTCTTGCCTTATGAGTGAGCTTTTAAGAGGTCATTAAAAGTTACGGTAGATACGAAAGATAGCGGTAATCAATATTAAGGGGATGGTGGGCTATGACATTACCAAAAATTCGCAATTTTTTTAATATATTCATATTCAATGATTTTTACTGTATCTGAAACAACAAACTGCATGTCTCTAACTTAATTAGTAAAAAAGTTATAAGCGTTTAAAAAATGCAAGTATCTCATAAATGGTCCTTTAAATGCCCGAAAAAATGCCTTTTGTGCAAAATGAATATTTTTCGAAGATCTGTGTCTTTAAAATGTCCCTTGCGACACAATTTTTGAAGAAGTCTTATAAAATTCATAACAGAGACTCAAGATACATATAAGAATAAATTTTCTTATTCGTTAGTTTTGGTGATCATTAAGATTATATAAATTCAATATAAGTTTATAAAAACATGAAAATTTTGTGAAAATTCAGTGTTAACGTATGAAAATACTTCCAAAAATTTTACTTTCCAACGAATCTATAAATTAATAAGACAATTTGTTCAGAGTACATTTTTGAATAATAACAAGAGAAAATTGAAGGAAAAATTGGAAATTGGCGCGCAAGAGACATTTTTTCGAAATTCAATTTTTTTAAATTTAAATTTTAAAAATGTAATTTTTAAAATTTTTTAAGTATTTAATTTTGTCATACTTCAAAGCATATCTATACAAAAATTAAAAAAAAACTTTGATAACGTCCACCGTCCCCTTAAATTGAAAAAATATTTTAAAAATACTTTTTAACAGCAGTAAGTTTATATTTGACACTGCAGCGTTCGACTTATTTATATTTTGAAGATTTTACTTGATTCGTAGAAAAAAAAAAGATTTTTCACATTTTTTTTAACAGTCTAAGGGTACATCTGAAAAATAAGTCAAGTAATTTAAAGGTCTATATTTAAAGCTGAGTAGCCACATTATACAATAACACATTTCACTTTACTCGCTTTTAGTAATTTTCACATAGTGCGCAGATAAAATTTCAGCAAAATCTTTTTTTTTTTAAGAAATTGTGAACATTATTATTCAAAAATTCTGAGATCTCTGCACGTACAGCTAAATTCTATTTGATAAACTACAGACATTTTAACATGACGCCTATAGGAAATTTTGCAGAATTTTAACAAATCTATAAATTTGGTAATTTTGGAGGGGGGGGGCGAACCCACTTCTCTTGCTTCAGTAGAATAAATGGAAAATATTCGATATTTATTGTTTAAGATAAATCTCTATTTATCGTGCTACCGACTTTTATTCTACTTTATTCTATTATGTTTAGCCGTTTTTGCAAATGCACGAACAAACACATACATGAATTTCACAAAGTTAAAAAAAATAATAATGTCTTAATCTACTATCTGTCATAATATCAAATTTCATTCTATTGAGACATTTTCATGGATGTACAAAGACTTAAAATATATTTTCTGGAAATTTGCAGTACTCTGGTCTTTTCCCTTAATCATTTTTAATATCCAAAAACTAAAGGGTACAAACGTTACTTTCCTAGTAAATAATACATACTTTAAATTACCGATGAGAGAAATTGCTATCTGGTGAAATATTTTGAAACTCCATACACGTTCTCAATTTGAAGGTAACCCTTCTTTTCTTCAGTATAAAAATATAGTGATGCCATTAAAAAATGAAGTTGATGCAAAATTAAATGTGAAGACTAAGCTTGTGCAAATTGTATGGATAACAAATTAAATTTTACGAGAATTTTATACGAATGGTACATATAGCTTTGCTATACGACGAACGATGGCTGAACAAAGAGCAAGCAGACCTTTATTTTTCGTATCGTTACACGATTTGTGATTTGATTTATTTTGCAACTCGATTCTATGACTCCTCATTTTCTCATTAAAATACCTTTGTGAGCGAGTTTCACTGCCTTTGACGATGCATATGGTTGCTTTTATGTATAAGGGGTTAGATGCTCATAGTTGGTAAAACTTTTTGTTTTGAATTCATAAAGATGTAGTAAATATATTGAGAATTATGTCTTATGTTATAACAGTGGTATTATGGCGTTTTCTTTATATCTTCTATTACGAGTAAAACCCATCCTTTTGAAATGTGTAAATGAAACAATTTTTGACATTAATAGATTTTGAAAGTGTGTATACATTAAAAAAAACGACTCGTAATGAGTTTTAAATTTGTTTGAATTCAAAAATTGGATCGCTCACATCATTAAAAATTAGCAGTCACTTTGATGGCTTACCGTAATTGAAAGTATAAAGAAGATTCCAGAATGCTAGGGTTAGCAAATATATATGTATTCATAAATTCTCTTCTCGGTTTAAATTTGGTTGCGAAATATCGAAATATTGATAAATATTTTTTTAATGAATGTTTCAGCAAGGGAATTGAAAAAGCTATTCCTTGCAACAATGTCAAGAAAACGGTCATGTTAAAAATTGTCTGTTATCCTATGAGAATTGACAGTAAAAAAAAAAAAAAGAGAGACGCTCTCTTATAAATGTAAACAATATCAGACCGATATCGTGTCCTACGAGCAATAAGTAAAAAATATCCGTGGCATCTTACTAAGGCCAATTTTGAAGGAGTAAAAATATTTTTTATGTGAACAAAAATATATTTCAAAATGTTCTTACTACCCAGTACGTTTCCCTCAATTGAACTTTGGATAGAAACTGACTGATAAATCAATATATCTTCCCAGCACGATGTTTACTCGAAAAGTTTTATATATCGGACTTTTTTCGGAAATATATAAGTCAGATAACAGATTTTTTCCCCTTAGATTGTAAAGTCCTCATAGAAATGCTTAGCAGTATTTTCATAAAGCCATGAAAAAACCACTCTAGCACTTTTGTAAAGAAATTGAAAATGCATTTTAAAATTATATTAGTTGAATTTTTTTCTTATAGTTAGAAAAACAACATATTTTGTAAAAGATTTATTTTCTTTCTAATGTTCGGGCTAACGGTCTACTGGAGGCTGGACCACTACGAGGGCGGCAAGTGTTAGGCATTTCATCATGGGGGGAGTCTATCAGACAGAACAACGTTGCATATGCCTTTTAATTTTGAGATAATTCCAGATGAGAGACCTAGCACCTGAAATCCGCACCCTCACAGGTATCGTTTCAACATGGAGGATATTGGAAATACGAATGGATTTTACCTGCATAAGCTCCCATTAGCATACATGGCTCCACAGCAGCCTAACCAAGAGAGCACAGGCCAATACGGTGCTGCTTCCCTTTCCGTGTTCTTAGGGGAATGGAACTTTGTGGCTAGGCCTCTACGGAACAACTTAAAGATGTAACTCATGAATCATAAACTTACATCCAAAGTGGTTCAAACATTCTATACCTGCTAAATGAATGCGAAGAAGTTTGGAAAAAAAGAAAAGGAAAAAATATATCAATATAGTAGAAAATTGTTCGCTCGACATTTAGAAGTAGTTATTTAGTTGCAGCATCTTTATGACATCTTCCAGAATGAATTCTGCCTCAGATCCTATCGTAAAGTTTTCCTACATATCCATCGGCGTCTGGAAATAGGCCTTTTGACCCACAGAGTAGGTATGGCTTGCAGTAGAGTAGGTATGACGGGAAGGAAATCTTCGTGAGAAAATATTTTAGTAAGTCGGGGACTTCCTAGAATTCTAAAATTTGGGTCCTCTCCAGAAATTGTAGAAAGTACGAATTCTTTCGCGCTGTCTTGAATATAATAACTGCAGTTAGAATCTTCAGACAATAATCTTGTGAATAGATTATTCGTTTCTTGTCGTTTTAGCAAGTCTAACCCTCGCATAACACTATATCCTGATAAAACCCATAGAACTTAAACCTATGATGTTACAGTAAATTCTTTTTTTTTTTCACAACGCAATTTGAGAAATACGTAAATTCTAATACGACATGTTGCTGTACAGACATATGACAAAATACTACTAATAATAAATAAATAAAAATAATACTATTCTGAAAGCTAATTTTTGCTGATTATAAAAAGAGCAGGTCAGTTGGGGTTTTACTTGCAGGGCTATTGATAGGCCGGCTGTGTTGCCAACATGAAAAAACTTAATTTCTAAAATGTTCATGATATTACCTTTCTAAAAAATATTGGTAGCTAAAAGTACTCTAGAGTATATATTTAGGAAAGTTTTTGTATTGACCAAACTACAATTGCTCTATGACTCAATGTTTTTCTTAAAAAAAAACTTTTTGATGTTTATAATAAAAGTTTAAAATGTCTATCATCGTTAATTACTGGACTATATGTATGGGTATTAGTGCACATTGTTATGCATTTTAACATCAGATTTGCTCACACACTGTTTAGTTTAAGAATAGGGGCAATGTTTAGATAATTCGTATGCGCATTATACGCCACCTTTACGTACTATTTTTATACTTATTCACACCAGTTCAATAATTTATTTATTGATCGATGATATGATGAAGAACGTTTCCTTTTTCATGAATAAGGCAAATTTTAATGATGAGTTATGAACATGGTAAGGGATTTACAACGAGTGCATACCTGTAACTGCAATGAGCTCGGATTCGAGAAATCTAAATAACATAGATTTTTCATTTTTTGATGAATAAGAGGTTCGTAATGTGGTAGACAATATTTTGGACTGATGTTGGTATAGTTACTACTGCACTAAAAAGTATCCAAATTTCTGTCGAATATCCGTTTTTCAGTTAATTAGAATTTTTTTTAGAGTACAAATAGATTTTAGATTTTTGATAAAAAATAATAATGAAAATATAATATATGGAGAATTCCTTTATCCAGTAGATCCCGTATAAGATGACTGTGACAAACTACAAGACCCGCACACAAAAGTAACAGCACTTTTCCAATCTTTTGAAAATCCGTTACCTTCAAGATAACTGCACCTATTCTCTCATATTCTACTTCCCAGCGACATTTCTTTCATCACGTATCGGAAACATGTTTAACTTTTTCGAACGAGTTTCCATATTCTCCATAAATAAGGCAGAACATTTTCAAAGAGCTAAATCTTGTCTATATAAATTTTATATTTTCCTTTCAATGCCTCGAAACTCTTTTGAACTTTGTGTGTGTGTATATATGTATATATATATATATATATATATATATATATATATACATAATCTTTTTTATTTCTCAAAAACAATTTCTTATGATTTAGTTTTGGATCTAGACCATGTCCAAAAATTGATGGAAAGGGATACTTTATGACTATCTTATTGTCTCTATGAACAAAAAAACAGTAAGGATTTATACCGCATATTCTTTATCCAATTGTTTTGGAAATCAGTAAGCGTTAGAAACTTTAACATAAATTTTGTCTTAAGACAGCTTTAGCATTTTCTAAAATGAATAATATTACAACAGAGATTTTTTTTTCAAAAATGGAAACATTGAATCTATCAAATTATACCTGCACATCTTCAAACTTGCATGTTATGGTTTGTTGCATCTGAAATATAGTATTAAAAATTTAATGATATGCTATGATAATATTTATACCATTTTATTCTTGCACAATATTACTCCTCCTATAGCATAATAATAAATGCAACCTAAATTAAATTAAATGAAAATGGAATTAAAAATTGAATATTTAGTAGAGAGTTACAAAAATTGTTGAAAAATGTTTTGAATTCCTTATATTTGATAATTTTCAAATCTTCCATTATGGATGAAGGTAGACGAATTGAAATCTTCAAGGAGTCAGTTTTAATTTCATTACAACAAAAAATGCTTTAAAATATAAATCCACAAAAAAGGCTGAACGATTATTTTAACACGTGATTATTTATTGCAAATATTACAGATATCACTAAAAAATTATAGGTAAATAGTAGAAAAATATTACATATTTTCTTCCGGCAGTAAGTGTTTTTTTTCAGAATCAGTAATAAAGCCTTTGATATTGTATCTTTTGAAACCTACTCATAGTTTATCTTTTTTATGATCCACTTTATTCAAATAATTTTATTTGGGCTTATATAAACATCAATTTTTCTTTTCATGACATTCGCACTGACACCGTATTAAGTTATTGCATGTTTTGAAATCAATCATATATAATCTGCATTTATAAAGTTTCATTAAAACCCTCTGAGCGTTTTGGAAATGGGCAAATAGTGTAAAGTTGTTTTCATGGTGAAACTTTCATGCAGCTTTAAAAATATAAAAAAATAAAATTTTGTTAGGAAAATTTGTAATCATTAAAAAATGAGCTTCTAAATTATTTACAAGCTTTAATATCAAAACATATTTTATAATATCCGAGTGTTATAAAAAATTTAAATTATACATGTATGGCAGTGAAAACTGGAACGAAGTTAGCAGGATTACGTGACAAGCGCTTGGAGGGTTAAAAAATTATATTATACAGAGTGCTGTATGATTCTAAAGGAGGTGATATATATATATATATATATATATATATATCATTTTCGATAAGTTAATTCAGTGTCGTCCAAGCTCCTCCCCGCGAGCCAGAAGGGGCCCTTTTAATAATTTTGCAAGCCTTTTATCTTCTTACTGGATCGAAAAAAATTAATTAGACATTCGGAAAAAACATATTTTCTTACTGCTTAATTTAAAATATCGATGTGTAAAATAGACAGCATTTCTGTAAAGCAATCGTTACGATGTGGCGACAATACAGTGGTGTGAAGTAGATTACAATTATTAGTTTTCATTTACTTTCAATTTCTTAAATTTAATCTATTTAAAATCATGCATTCAAACTCATTCTTTTGCTCTAACTTTTCTCACTTTGGTTTTCAATCTGTACTTTCGCTTTTCTCGTATGCAATAGCCATTTAATTGTTTCTTTTGTCAGTCTGAGAGTTGCCGTTCTTGGCTAAAAATAAATTATATTGCATCTGTTTGAAATTGCAGCGAATTTTTGATTCCCCTTCTTTTCCCACCTTGTTGGCATAAATTACTTTTGACTCCCTGCACCACCTTTAAAATTTCTTGCTCACGGTTTTGTTACGTTAATTTCATTGCCTTAAATTTTATGGTTGATCTGTAATTGTTGTTGATTTTCTCGACCAAGTTTTTGTTCTCGCCAATGTGAAGTTTAGTGTCAGCTTAGTGTCTGTGTTATAAGTTTGGGCATTCCATTTTAATTCTACTGTCGTTGTAGCACGTATTGTTTGTCTGGCCTCAGCCAGCCTATTTAACATGTTTATTCGTCAATAGTCGTTTTCATAAACATTTTAAAAGAATCTTACATTTTCATCAATTTTAAAACTGAAGTGTTTAATTTAATGAACCTGATAAAGCTAACTATCTCTCAGTTTAAAAGCTGAAACTAAATATTCTTCATTATAAGTGGTGTTCAGTAAAATTCTAGAGTAGCAAATGCTATCTCGATACTCTAAAATTGTAGCAAATGATAAAACGTTATTTTCTTCCTAAGGTAAGTTTCTAGTGGAATTTTGAAATAATTAAAATTTGATGAATGCTCAGGCCAAAGATGATCGTAACGTGGGATTGTGCCGCGAATAACCTACCTGGCAAGTTCTCCTAGAATAGCGCTGAAAGAAAGGAAAATAATGGAATACATCTAAACACTGAAATAATCTAAAAGCTATATGAGCCGCAAATAACAACTATTTATTCTTAGACATCCCAATAACATTAATCAAAAGGCAATATTCAAACAAGTTTAGTATAACAAAGTATCTGGGGAGATGTGGTTTTGGAGGATAATATATACCCACGATAGGCTCGAACACAGGGAGAAAATAAATATTTTGTATATTCACCATTATGATGAGGTAGCCATCTCTTTCGCCTCATTCTTCTTCTTTTTTATGCACCTCTGCTTTTTTTTCTTCTCACGGGGCTGTTTCTTTTTACCCCCCCTTACTTCATTGGCTGGGGTTTTTGATTTGCTCGCATCGGGGAATTATCAACGCCCTCCGCCGAATCACGGCCGTATAGGTGGGGCACTGGGACAATATATCCCTCCAAATTTGCATACCATTTTCGGGACTGCCATAAATATTTTAACGTTGACAGTTCATTGTGCTTATAGTGTCCAAAACGTCGACTGCATGGCGCCTCCTGTAATTTATTGTCCACCTGTGTGGCCTTCCCAGTGGAACAGCATCAAAATTATCTTTTTTAAAAACACATTGTCACGACTGCTCCTTTCACACCACCACATCTCTCCCCCGTGTACATAAAAAACAAGAAAAAAAATAATCAGTCCACAGTCACTAGTCCGACACAACTCCTTCGCCTTACTCTTCTTTTTTTCTGCATCCCTGCTTTTTTTTCTTCTAACGGGGCTGTTTCTTTATATCCCCTCTTACTTCACTGGCTGCGGTTTTTGATTTGCTCGCATCGGGGAATTATCAACGCCCTCCGCCGAATCACGGCCGTATAGGTGGGGCACTGGGGAAATATACTCTGCTTTTTTCTTACTGCTTAATTTAAAACATCGATGTGTAAAATAGACAGCATTTCTGTAAAGCGATCGTTACGATGTGGCGACAATACAGTGGTGTGAAGTAGATTACAATTATTAGTTTTCATTTACTTTCAATTTCTTAAATTTAATCTATTTAAAATCATGCATTCAAACTCATTCTTTTGCTCTAACTTTTCTCACTTTGGTTTTCAATCTGTACTTTCGCTTCTCTCGTATGCAATAGCCATTTAATTGTTTCTTTTGTCAGTCTGAGAGTTGCCGTTCTTGGCTAAAAATAAATTATATTGCATCTGTTTGAAATTGCAGCCAATTTTTGATTCCCCTTCTTTTCCCACCTTGTTGGCATAAATTATTTTTGACTCCCTGCACCACCTTTAAAATTTCTTGTTCACGGTTTTGTTACGTTAATTTTATTGGCTTAAATTTTATGGTTGATCTGTAATTGTAGTTGATTTTCTCGGCCAAGTTTTTGTTCTCGCCAATGTGAAGTTTAGTGTCAGCTTAGTGTCTGTGTTATAAGTTTGGGCATTCCATTTTAATTCTACTGTCGTTATAGCACGTATTGTTTGTCTGGCCTCAGCCAGCCTATTTAACATGTTTATTCGTCAATAGTCGTTTTCAATAAACATTTTAAAAGAATCTTACATTTTCATAAATTTTAAAACTGAAGTGTTTAATTTAATGAACCTGATAAAGCTAACTATCTCTCAGTTTAAAAGCTGAAACTAAATATTCTTCATTATAAGTGGTGTTCAGTAAAATTCTAGAGTAGCAAATGCTATCTCGATACTCTAAAATTGTAGCAATTGATAAAACGTTATTTTCTTCCTAAGGTAAGTTTCTGGTGGAATTTTGAAATAATTAAAATTTGATGAATGCTAAGGCCAAAGATGATCGTAACGTGGGATTGTGCCGCGAATAACCTACCTGGCAAGTACTCCTAGAATAGCGCTGAAAGAAAGGAAAATAATGGAATACATCTAAACACTGAAATAATCTAAAAGCTTTATGAGCCGCAAATAACAACTATTTATTCTTAGACATCCCAATAACATTAATCAAAAGGCAATATTCAAACAAGTTTAGTATAACAAAGTATCTGGGGAGATGTGGTTTTGGAGGATAATATATACCCACGGTAGGCTCGAACACAGGGAGAAAATATATATTTTGTATATTCACCATTATGATGAGGTAGTCATCTCCTTCGCCTCACTCTTCTTCTTTTTTATGCACCTCTGCTTTTTTTTCTTCTCACGGGGCTGTATCTTTTTACCCCCCCCCCTTACTTCATTGGCTGGGGTTTTTGATTTGCTCGCATCGGGGAATTATCAACGCCCTCCGCCGAATCACGGCCGTATATGTGGGGCACTGGGACAATATATCCCTCCAAATTTGCATACCATTTTCGGGACTGCCATAAATATTTTAACGTTGACAGTTCATTGTGCTTATAGTGTCCAAAACGTCGACTGCATGGCGCCTCTTGTAATTTATTGTCCACCTGTGTGGCCTTCCCAGGGGAACAGCATCAAAATTATCTTTTTTAAAAACACATTGTCACGACTGCTCCTTTCACACCACCACATCTCTCCCCCGTGTACATAAAAAACAAGAAAAAAAATAATCAGTCCACAGTCACTAGTCCGACACAACTCCTCCGCCTTACTCTTCTTTTTTTCTGCACCCCTGCTTTTTTTCCTTCTAACGGGGCTGTTTCTTTATATCCCCTCTTACTTCACTGGCTGCGGTTTTTGATTTGCTCGCATCGGGGAATTATCAACGCCCTCCGCCGAATCACGGCCGTATAGGTGGGGCACTGGGGAAATATACTCTGCTTTTTTCTTACTGCTTAATTTAAAAATCGATGTGTAAAATAGACAGCATTTCTGTAAAGCGATCGTTACGATGTGGCGACAATACAGTGGTGTGAAGTAGATTACAATTATTAGTTTTCATTTACTTTCAATTTCTTAAATTTAATCTATTTAAAATCATGCATTCAAACTCATTCTTTTGCTCTAACTTTTCTCACTTTGGTTTTCAATCTGTACTTTCGCTTCTCTCGTATGCAATAGCCATTTAATTGTTTCTTTTGTCAGTCTGAGAGTTGCCGTTCTTGGCTAAAAATAAATTATATTGCATCTGTTTGAAATTGCAGCCAATTTTTGATTCCCTTCTTTTCCCACCTTGTTGGCATAAATTATTTTTGACTCCCTGCACCACCTTTAAAATTTCTTGTTCACGGTTTTGTTACGTTAATTTTATTGGCTTAAATTTTATGGTTGATCTGTAATTGTAGTTGATTTTCTCGGCCAAGTTTTTGTTCTCGCCAATGTGAAGTTTAGTGTCAGCTTAGTGTCTGTGTTATAAGTTTGGGCATTCCATTTTAATTCTACTGTCGTTATAGCACGTATTGTTTGTCTGGCCTCAGCCAGCCTATTTAACATGTTTATTCGTCAATAGTCGTTTTCAATAAACATTTTAAAAGAATCTTACATTTTCATAAATTTTAAAACTGAAGTGTTTAATTTAATGAACCTGATAAAGCTAACTATCTCTCAGTTTAAAAGCTGAAACTAAATATTCTTCATTATAAGTGGTGTTCAGTAAAATTCTAGAGTAGCAAATGCTATCTCGATACTCTAAAATTGTAGCAATTGATAAAACGTTATTTTCTTCCTAAGGTAAGTTTCTGGTGGAATTTTGAAATAATTAAAATTTGATGAATGCTAAGGCCAAAGATGATCGTAACGTGGGATTGTGCCGCGAATAACCTACCTGGCAAGTACTCCTAGAATAGCGCTGAAAGAAAGGAAAATAATGGAATACATCTAAACACTGAAATAATCTAAAAGCTATATGAGCCGCAAATAACAACTATTTATTCTTAGACATCCCAATAACATTAATCAAAAGGCAATATTCAAACAAGTTTAGTATAACAAAGTATCTGGGGAGATGTGGTTTTGGAGGATAATATATACCCACGGTAGGCTCGAACACAGGGAGAAAATAAATATTTTGTATATTCACCATTATGATGAGGTAGTCATCTCCTTCGCCTCACTCTTCTTCTTTTTTATGCACCTCTGCTTTTTTTTCTTCTCACGGGGCTGTATCTTTTTACCCCCCCCCCTTACTTCATTGGCTGGGGTTTTTGATTTGCTCGCATCGGGGAATTATCAACGCCCTCCGCCGAATCACGGCCGTATATGTGGGGCACTGGGACAATATATCCCTCCAAATTTGCATACCATTTTCGGGACTGCCATAAATATTTTAACGTTGACAGTTCATTGTGCTTATAGTGTCCAAAACGTCGACTGCATGGCGCCTCTTGTAATTTATTGTCCACCTGTGTGGCCTTCCCAGGGGAACAGCATCAAAATTATCTTTTTTAAAAACACATTGTCACGACTGCTCCTTTCACACCACCACATCTCTCCCCCGTGTACATAAAAAACAAGAAAAAAAATAATCAGTCCACAGTCACTAGTCCGACACAACTCCTCCGCCTTACTCTTCTTTTTTTCTGCACCCCTGCTTTTTTTCCTTCTAACGGGGCTGTTTCTTTATATCCCCTCTTACTTCACTGGCTGCGGTTTTTGATTTGCTCGCATCGGGGAATTATCAACGCCCTCCGCCGAATCACGGCCGTATAGGTGGGGCACTGGGGAAATATACTCTGCTTTTTTCTTACTGCTTAATTTAAAATATCGATGTGTAAAATAGACAGCATTTCTGTAAAGCGATCGTTACGATGTGGCGACAATACAGTGGTGTGAAGTAGATTACAATTATAGTTTTCATTTACTTTCAATTTCTTAATTTAATCTATTTAAAATCATGCATTCAAACTCATTCTTTTGCTCTAACTTTTCTCACTTTGGTTTTCAATCTGTACTTCGCTTCTCTCGTATGCAATAGCCATTTAATTGTTTCTTTTGTCAGTCTGAGAGTTGCGTTCTTGGCTAAAAATAAATTATATTGCATCTGTTTGAAATTGCAGCCAGATTCTTGATTCCCCTTCTTTTCCCACCTTGTTGGCATAAACTTATGTTTTGACTCCTGCACCACCTTTAAAATTTCTTGTTCACGGTTTTGTTACGTTAATTTTATTGGCTTAAATTTTATGGTTGATCTGTAATTGTAGTTGATTTTCTCGGCCAAGTTTTTGTTCTCGCCAATGTGAAGTTTAGTGTCAGATTAGTGTCTGTGTTATAAGTTTGGGCATTCCATTTTAATTCTACTGTCGTTACAGCACGTATTGTTTGTCTGGCCTCAGCCAGCCAATTTAACATGTTTATTCGTCAATAGTCGTTTTCAATAAACATTTTAAAAGAATCTTACATTTTCATAAATTTAAAACTGAAGTGTTTAATTAATGAACCTGATAAAGCTAACTATCTCTCAGTTTAAAAGCTGAAACTAAATATTCTTCATTATAAGTGGTGTTCAGTAAAATTCTACAGTAGCAAAATCTATCTCGATACTCTAAAATTGTAGCAAATGATAAAACGTTATTTTCTTCCTAAGGTAAGTTTCTGGTGGAATTTTGAAATAATTAAAATTTGATGAATGCTAAGGCCAAAGATGATCGTAACGTGGGATTGTGCCGCGAATAACCTACCTGGCAAGTACTCCTAGAATAGCGCTGAAAGAAAGGAAAATAATGGAATACATCTAAACACTGAAATAATCTAAAAGCTATATGAGCCGCAAATAACAACTATTTATTCTTAGACATCCCAATAACATTAATCAAAAGGCAATATTCAAACAAGTTTAGTATAACAAAGTATCTGGGGAGATGTGGTTTTGGAGGATAATATATACCCACGGTAGGCTCGAACACAGGGAGAAAATAGATATTTTGTATATTCACCATTATGATGAGGTAGCCATCTCCTTCGCCTCACTCTTCTTCTTTTTTATGCACCTCTGCTTTTTTTTCTTCTCACGGGGCTGTTTCTTTTTACCCCCCCCCCCTTACTTCATTGGCTGGGGTTTTTGATTTGCTCGCATCGGGGAATTATCAACGCCCTCCGCCGAATCACAGCCGTATAGGTGGGGCACTGGGACAATATATCCCTCCAAATTTGCATACCATTTTCGGGACTGCCATAAATATTTTAACGTTGACAGTTCATTGTGCTTATAGTGTCCAAAACGTCGACTGCATGCCGCCTCTTGTAATTTATTGTCCACCTGTGTGGCCTTCCCAGGGGAACAGCATCAAAATTATCTTTTCTAAAAACACATTGTCACTACTGCTCCTTTCACTCCACCACATCTCTCCCCCGTGTACATAAAAAACAAGAAAAAAAATAATCACATCTCTCCCCCGTGTACATAAAAAACAAGAAAAAAAATAATCAGTCCACAGTCACTAGTCCGACACAACTCCTCCGCCACACTCTTCTTTTTTTCTGCACCCCTGCTTTTTTTCCTTCTAACGGGCTGTTTCTTTATACCCCCTCTTACTTCACTGGCTGCGGTTTTTGATTTGCTCGCATCGGGGAATTATCAACGCCCTCCGCCGAATCACGGCCGTATAGGTGGGGCACTGGGGAAATATACGCCTCCAAATTTGCATACCATTTTCGGGACTGCCATAAATATTTTAACGTTGGGTCATTCCAAGTCAGATCAAACAGTGCAGTTCACCACACCAACTCGGATTTTTCTCAAATTTTATATAGATGATTTATAGGCTAAGACATAAACAAATCTCAATTTTGAAGGTTCTACGATAATTAATTATCGAGAAATTAATTATGCAAATTTTAAAGTTTTCTGCAAGATGCGCCAACTTTTTTCTCAATTCCTTAAATAACTCCTTACCTGTAAAAGTTACTGAAGTGAAAATTTGTTTCTAGGAGTAACTTTTTACGCTGATTCCAAAAATGTTATCGAAATTTGCGTATCTTCTATAGTTTATGCATGAGCAGTACATTTGCTAAAAAACATCATGAATTTTTTTCGGCATGTCTAATCACAGACACATGTTTTAAATTTTTATATGTTGTTAAGTTGGAATAATCCTACATCCCAAAATAATTTCATCTTGGCTTTCTGCTCAGGAGCAGAGAAAAAAAATTGTATGTATGTACCTACATATGAGGATTTTCATATGCAATATTTATACTGAAGATGAGAAAATTCAGAAGCGTTAGTCAATTTTCCTATGTCTTTTAAATTGATATCTGAAGTTTAACTACTACTCCAGGCATTTGCAAAAACTAGAAAATACATAAAAGTGCTTGTATCGGAAAACGTAAAACAAACAAACAGCAAAAAATGCATGTCACACACAGTGTTAAATTAAAAAAAATTCTAAAGTTAAAATTTTGAATTACTTTTAATTTAACCCTGGAATTCTGCATGATATTGAACTCAAAAGAAATAACAATGTTTAATAAAACATGGATAAAGGCCCAAAATGTTCTTTTCACACATTCTGCGGGATCTCAAAGAAGAAAAGAGATATCGATAAAATTCTTGCTGTAAAATACACAACACTCAAGAATGCCTAAAAATCGATTTCAGAACATTTCGAATATAATCCTCCTAGGAGGGTAGACGTAAAAGTTTGCCGTGAATAACTGGTTACATGACATTTATTCTGCAATATATCACAAAATGTGCAATTTGACAATGTGCCTGACATTGCTATGCTAGTTGTTGTAACAATAAAAATTTAATACAGTATACAGTAAAACCTATTTCAAGTTGCTGTATCCACAAAACTAGCCAAAGCACAATTTTGTTCGCATTCTGTTAAAGGTAAATAAGTACTGTAACTTACAGGAATTCAATTCTTTCAATAAACTTTGTTCCTTCTATTGACTTGAATGTCATACAGAATTACAAAGATTTATTGGCTGATGGATGATTGCCAAAAACAACAGGGTTAAATTAAAAGTAATTCAAAATTTTAACTTAGAATTTTTTTTAATTTAACACTGTGTGTGACATGCATTTTTTGTTGTTTGTTTGTTTTACGTTTTCGGATACAAGCACTTTTATGTATTTTCTAGTTTTTGCAAATGCCTGGAGTAGTAGTTAAACTTCAGATATCAATTTAAAAGACATAGGAAAATTGACTAACGCTTCTGAATTTTCTCATCTTCAGTATAAATATTGCATATGAAAATCCTCATATATCGGTACATACATACATTTTTTTTTCTCTGCTCCTGAGCAGAAAGCCAAGATGAAATTATTTTGGGATGTAGGATTATTCCAACTTAACAACATATAAAAATTTAAAACATGTGTCTGTGATCAGACATGCCGAAAAAAATTCATGATGTTATTTAGCAAATGTACTGCTCATGCATAAACTATAGAAGATACGCAAATTTCGATAACATTTTTGGAATCAGCGTAAAAAGTTACTCCTAGAAACAAATTTTCACTTCAGTAACTTTTACAGGTAAGGAGTTATTTAAGGAATTGAGAAAAAAGTTGGCGCATCTTGCAGAAAACTTAAAAATTTGCATAATTAATTTCTCGGTAATTAATTATCGTAGAACCTTCAAAATTGAGATTTGTTGATGTCTTAGCCTATATATCATCTATATAAAATTTGAGGAAAATCTAAGTTGGTGTGGTGAACTTTCTCCAGTTTTGTGTTTGTTTTGACGTGGAATGACCCAGTTGACAGTTCATTGTGCTTACAGTGTCCAAAACGTCGACTGCCTGGCGCCTCTTGTAATTTATTGTCCACCTGTGTGGCCTTCCTATGGGAACAGCATCAAAATTATCTTTTTTAAAAACACATTTTCACGACTGCTCCTTTCACTCCACCACACTTCCCGCTGCTCTCCAGGGAATTTTTAAAAAATCAGGATTTAGGCGGGAAAAGGCTAGGGTTAACAACATCGTCCAGAAAATGGCAGAGCCTTAGATTCTTCATCTCTCACAAAATAAATATTTTGTATATTCACCATTATGATGAGGTAGCCATCTCCTTCGCCTCACTCTTCTTTTTTATGCACCTCTGTTTTTTTTCTTCTCACGGGGCTGTTTCTTTTTACCCCCCCCCTTACTTCATTGGCTGGGGTTTTTGATTTGCTCGCATCGGGGAATTATCAACGCCCTCCGCCGAATCACGGCCGTATAGGTGGGGCACTGGGACAATATATCCCTCCAAATTTGCATACCATTTTCGGGACTGCCATAAATATTTTAACGTTGACAGTTCATTGTGCTTATAGTGTCCAAAACGTCGACAGCATGGCGCCTCCTGTAATTTATTGTCCACCTGTGTGGCCTTCCCAGTTGAACAGCATCAAAATTATCTTTTTTAAAAACACATTGTCACGACTGCTCCTTTCACTCCACCACATCTCTCCCCCGTGTACATAAAAAACAAGAAAAAAATAATCAGTCTACAGTCACTAGTCCGACACAATTCCTTCGCCACACTCTTCTTTTTTTCTGCATCCCTGCTTTTTTTTCTTCTAACGGGGCTGTTTCTTTATACTCCCTCTTACTTCACTGGCTGGGGTTTTTGATTTGCTCGCATCGGGGAATTATCAACGCCCTCCGCCGAATCACGGCCGTATAGGTGGGGCACTGGGGTAATATACCCCTCCAAATTTGCATACCATTTTCGGGACTGCCATAAATATTTTAACGTTGACAGTTCATTGTGCTTATAGTGTCCAAATGTGCTTATAGTGTCCCAAACATCGACTGCCTGGCACCTCTTGTAATTTATTGTCCACCTGTGTGGCCTTCCTATGGGAACAGTATCAAAATTATCTTTTTTAAAAACACATTGTCACGACTGCTCCTTTCACTCCACCACACTTCCCGCTGCTCTCCAGGGAATTTTTAAAAAATCAGGATTTAGGCGGGAAAACGCTAGGGTTAACAACATCGTCCAGAAAATGGCAGAGCCTTAGATTCTTCATTTCTCCTATAAGCTCACTTTGATTATAAACTTTCACTTTCATTCTATGGCCGTTATGATCGCTAGCGTATATGTTTGTTTGTTTGCTAGGAGAGAACAGCTCACGTTGCTGAATGTATCGTTTAGAACTACATAGGTCCTTCCGAGAGTTTCCCCGCCACAATTTGGATCCTCATCAGAAGGAGGTTGGCTTTTGAATATTGCCAGCCCTCCGGAACTCCTAGCATCCACCCAGAGGACTTTTGGAACCGCGAATTTAACATGCACGCGGTTTGCGTAAATCTTGTGATTTTCGCGTTACTGTAGTAGTGGTACCAAAAATGGCAGAACTAAAGAAACGGTGTCTTGAAGATGAAAAACGACAATTTCAGCCCAAGTGGGAGGACAGATATTTCTTGTTGAACATAATGAAGAACCCGAGTGTTTTATAAGTTCTCAAGGCTTAAGTGCCTCGAAAGAGCAAAATGTGTGGAGACACCATACAAGCTTGCTAAAATCAAAATACGACTATATCCAAGGCGGTGCCAGGTGTTGCGTGCTTCAGTAAATTGAAGCTAAAAAGATGAGCTGTGAAATTGGCATCTTCATTTGTTGATAATAAGAAGGCTAAATGTTTGAAACAGATTCCCGTTTCATCACAAAGTAAGTAGCTTGCACTGTTTGCAAACCCCATAGAGATATAAGTGAATGAGACTACGATCTTCAAATGGAAATTTGTCTGGACCCATTTTGCCAGACAATAGTGTAATGTCCCAGAAGATTTCTGGAAAGTGATTTCTAAACCAGGTTTTTCCGAATTGCTTAAAATATCTCTGCAAATGATACCCCTCTTTGGCAGTGCATATGTTTGTGAAAGTACTTTTTCGCCACTCATCCAAATTATTCAAAAGTATAGAAATAGCATTGAAAGTGCTTAACTGAAACTGAACCTGACATTTTACCTTACAGAACTTTCAGTGAACATTGATGAACTTTTGTCTGAAAAGAAGTCTCAAACATCACATTCATTTTTCAACAGTATAAATTTAAACAAGTGAGTTCTGTGTAATTAGTTTATTTTCTTTCAATGTCTCTGGATATCACTTTCCTATACTAAAATTTGACTGGCCCTCGGGTAGTTAGAAATTGGACCACACTGAATTAATTTAAAATCAGGAATTCTCTTGAAGTTTTGAATGTACGATTGTACAATTAATTTATTTGTTCGAAATTGAACACTGTAGCTCCACCAGTTTTTCACAATATTTGTTACATAGTGTTTTTAAAGTCAAAAACAAATCTTTTATCAGCAATATGTATAGCGTTGTGCATAACAGCTCAAACTGTAAAATTTCTCGTAACTCGTCGAAAAGTTTCTCTCCGAATTTGCGAAAAGATTTTCTTATCGCTCGTTCTAGATTCTTTCGCGCATTCCCTTTTTTATATATATAAAGATATATGTACAACTTTCCACTGGCATTTCGTTCCATCACGTACCCCAAACATGTTTAACTTTTCGGAACAAGTTTCTATATTTTCTGTAAAATAAAGTGGAACACCGTATTTCGAGTAAGGTAAAATCTCGCTATAAATTTTATATTCTCCTTTCAGTATCTCAAAAATGTTCGAGATCTGAGCTTGTTTCTTTGCCTTAAAATGATTTCCCCTGATCTACTCTCGGACTCGGACCACGTCTGATTTTTGCAAAATGAAAAAAAAAAAAAATCATATCTTAGCTTGCTTATTGAAAGTACTTTCTTGCGAGGATAAAAAATGAACTGTTGATTTTATTGTTTTATATTATTTTATTTATTTATTTGTGTGTGCATATGTGTGTAAACAAACAAACAATTAAACAAATAAAAAGCATCACATTTGTTGATAAAGATAAATAGTTTACTTCTTTTTTTTTTTTTGATTAAGTACTCATATTGATTATTTAGGCCTTCAAAATACATATAAACAGTATTACGTGAAAAATAATTTGTCAAAGGAAGCTAGAGTGATTACTAACATATATGGTGTTCCTAATTATGATTAACCTTTTGAGACTGGCGCCAGGGCATTATACATTTATTCTGTGGCAAGATATTTTGCCTAATCTAGATTTTTCACCTCTTTAGTTGAAATATTCTTTTATAAATTCCACTGGGAGAAAATTATACCTGTTGGAATAGGGAGGGAACGCCTGGGATAGTAGTAGAGCAGAATTCCGTCTTTAGGTCTAAAGCATTCAACGGGACAAATGCTATCCCAGCCGTAATCAAAAGGTTAAACTTGTCACTTGGCTTCAATGATGCATTATGAAAAATAAACTGCAGTTACTTTTTTAATTAAATTAAAATTCATATTTTATTAAATGTCTTTTGTCGACTCATAACATTTTATTTTCCTTTCATAAATTGTGTGAGCGTGTTATTACATTCGCAAAATTATAAATTTTGTACAAATATTTATTATTTTTCTTTTGATATCTCGGTACATTTGTTTAACACCCTTGGCAGCTTACATTTAGTATCTACACTGTAAAAACGAGGCACTCAGTAAAAAGCAAAATTTACTCATTTCTGCGTACATTGTCATCTTGTAATAGATCCGAGTGTTTTACTCTTAAACTCTAAGCAACACCCATATTCATTTTTAAAAATTGTATACTATCTAAGCACGTTATGTACTCGTTTATGACGCAAATGCACTTGAAAAGTACATTAAAATACTCATTTTTAAATAGACTTCTTCGAACAGAGTAATAAAAAAATATGAGATAAATCAAGCTGTTATTATATGGGACAAGATTCCTTTTTACAGAGAAAAAAAAATTTAAGTATGACACTGACGCAGGAAATATGATTTACTTTCGAGCGCTTTTTCGAGAGGGGTATAAGTAATATTAATAGTTTACTCTTTCTAATTACGAATCTTCGTATCAAATTTTAATTTTAATTTCTGTAATTTGAAAGCTGCATGTAAATTGTACCTTGAAAATAACTTTACGTTATATACCCATTTTTCAAAACACCGAGTACTACTGAAAATTTGTAGGCTATAGCATTTATTTAAAATACATTAAATTTATTGACTTATATAAAAAACATTTATGTAGGTTAAAAAAACTATTTGATGAATGCAGAGCAGAATAACTTAATCATATGATTACTTCATGTCATATGCTCACTTAATAGCATCATCATACTGAAAAGTACCGTTTTTTAAAAATTAGAATTTCGATAAGAACCGGTAGAACACATCCCAATCTGTGTGTTTCACTTCGCCTAGCTGTATTTCAAAGGAAACAAGCCACTTGTCAGCACTAATATGTCAAAGCCTTCTTTAGTAGGAAAAAAACTGATCTAATGAAGCAACCATCGTCTATTACGATGCTAAATTTGTTCTTTGAGACAAAGCGTTTTCATCGCTTAATACCAATGGAATATTTTCTGAATCTTGAATTACACGCTGCCTGAAACTATGCAAAACAATGCGCACTGACGTCATGTTTTACGCTGATAAATGTTTCGTGTTTTACACGTGAAACGCCTTCGTCACACATATGAATTAAACTACGGAAACTAACTTTTCAAAGGCATGAGTAGAGAGAAAATTTAATATTAATTAGACTAGCTGGTTATTTAAAATTGCATAATTTTAAAAATTGCAAGTTCAATCATTAAGTGCTTAAAATTTTATATAAGGCCGTGCCTGTATATAAGACACCAGAAAAATCTCGTACTCGCATTGCTCCTTGATTCGACTTTAACATGCCTCACTAGGAGGCCCCATTAACTGGAATCCGTTTAATGGAATATCGGTTAAAAGGCCATCCTACTTATTGAAGTACATTTTGCAGTGCACCAAACCAAAAAAAAAAAAAAATATTAGTCAATGTGATCCTGTATAATGGAATACCCCTCTTAATAGAAAAGATTTTCGTGGCAATTGGCTATTGGAATAAGTAGGTTCGACTGCAGGAATTCCATATAAAAATTGGCCATATCATATGTGTTTTTAAAAAAAATCCTAAAAGCGCGCTTTTTATTGAGATAGTACAGCACGTAATAAAGTGCTTGAAATCTCTTTATTATTTCATTTTCGATTATCTAATCCATTTTTTTGGTCCTGTAACTGTTAAAATGCTTTTTCATAAGTGTAGTTTCACTTAAAAAACTACTTCAGAATGCAGCGGAGTGCTTTCATGACTATAAGAAGGGGCTAGTCAAGTTAAGTATGAAAAAGAATATTTATGTACAGATTTAAAAATAGATATAATTTTTAATCTGATAATTATAAATCTGTATTTAAAATATTTATATACAGATTTAAAAATAGATAGGCTAAATAAATTATAAATAATAAATAAAGTGGTCTGAAAGAAAAATCAGCAGTATTAAAAATCTTCATTGAAATTGCTTGCAGTTTTTATAATATCTTTCGTTAAATGAAATGTACACTTGATTAGTAGTAAATTAAAAGATAAAGGATCTTTTATAATAATATTGGAAAAAATCCATTCTTAAAAGATTTTCAAAAAGAAATGTTCTAACATGATAAAAGAATATAAATAATAAAAAAAAATATTTCGTCTTTAATGGGTAGACTTTTTAAAAGAATTTAAAGCAGTTTTTGTATTAGCTCCGTAATTAACATCCATTCTCCTCTTATTAGACTGATTTTTTTCAGTTACTTTCTTTTTTCAAATTTCAATATTTAAGAATGATATTCTGTTTATTTGTTTAAAAAGTAATCACGATGGCTAAAAATTCAACATGAAAGATACGTTGAGTTTTATTCTCTTACTGAAAAAAATTGTATTAAATAATTTTCGTAACGTTTATTTAAAACATAAGTATCTAAGATTAAACTATTTACATTTTTTCTTAGCTGCATTCTTTGAACTTTTTTTTCCAGTTTAATATAATCCTCCAAATTTTAATATTGTTAATTTTTGTTAATTTTAAAATATGTGTGAGGTTTTCTTTAATGTAAATTATGGGTGGCAAAGTTAAAGAAATTTCGATTAGCTGTTTCATATTTTATGTATTTTAATGATTAACACGTAATTTATGTGAATAAATAGATGATGAAATAGACTGATTAAATTAAACCTTTTCAATGCACAAGGTGTCTTCAACAGATTGCTTGCAGAATCCGGTGGGGGGGGGGGGTGGAAAGAAGACTTGCAATTACATAAGACGTGTGGTGTCTCGTAATTGTACTAATAAATGATTAAAAAAACCGAAACTTCCTAGTTGAATCGTCGAGAGTGTTATGGCTGGCAGAGATCATTAGTATTATTTTCATAAAATGTGTATTAATAAATCTGATAGTTTCCGAACATTGTATAAGTCTCTTTTGAATTATACAATGTTTGGAGAATATTCCCATTATATGTAAAATCTTCTTATGAAATTTCAGTATTACTATCGCAAAAATGACGTTTGCAACTGTACATTGAAATGTCATTTGGAGTGTTTTAGGAAAATGCTACTTTTCCTAGTAATTTGTAGACGGTCTTTTTGGACATACAGCAGGGAGATTTAATTTTAGCTACTAGTTTTGATTAAGCCCGTGACTATTCAAAATTAATTGAGTTTATTTTGCATTTACTTTTTACTACATTTGCTGAAAAAGTCTTAAGCGCTCTAATTCAATTGCCCTTCAATTCATGTTTTCCTATTGGAGAGGCTAATTTAATTGTGAATTCTGACCGGCTGGACTGGACAGATGAATAGATCCACATTCCGCAACATGTAGTGTTTATATGCTACTCCTATCCATTATTTAAAAAAAAAACGTGTTTCGAGTACACAAATTATTCGGCATCACTCGGCCAAATTATGCACTAATACAATGCTAAAAGATGTTCTAAAAGTACAAAAAACGATTTGTTAAACAATTCTAAATAACCATCTAATCTGGTGCTAAGTGATGGGTTATAAAAGTGTCTAAAAATATTAAAATAATACCAAAAGTTCTACTTGAGAACATAAAACAATATGCAAACTCATATAGTAAGTTCTTAACTATATACTTACTTGCATACTGTGATAAAAGTTTCCTTAAAACGCTGTAAAAACATGTTCAGTGCAATCTGCCTAAATTTAGAGCTCAATATGCTAATAATAACAAACATTAAAACAATCATTACTATAACAAAGCATAAAATGTACCAAAACAACGTTAAACAATAGTTTAAAACAAATAAAGTTCTGATGAGATGAGATGAGCTGAACATTATATTGTGTATTGAACAATGTGGTGAAACAATCGCATCAAACAATGAACAATAACAATTCAAAATAATGGTTAGAAACACTGCTACATACTGAGGGCACAGCATTTAAAAAAAAAAAAAAAAAACATTTGGCTAAACGAATTTTTACAGTATACGTAAACAGTACTGTAAATAAAGGCCAAAAACATATTGGATATTTGTAGAACTTGGGGACTTCATTCTTTAGAGATTACGAATGTGAACTGTCAATAATCATTTCCCATTAAAGTTACCTTTTGAATTGTGCTTTTTTTATGCAACAAACTAAAATATATTCCCGTTCCGAAAATATTAATTTTATTAATCAATCATTTTTGCAAAACCCTATACCCGGATTAAATGATTGTATGTTTTTGTTTTTTGTACAGTCATTTGAGTGCTAAAAAGTGAAAAAAAACTATTTGTACACTCAAACTAGAAACTGTTATTCGTAAATTTCCGTTTGTAAGTGATTAGAATCTAATACCATCCTTAAACTATTAGCGAATGTACATATTTCAGTAAAGATAGTAAAAAATAAATAAATAAACAAACAAACAAAAACATTGTTTTGAATTGTTGAATATCATTTGAGATTTATTGCGACAAACTGTGTGAGAAAAAAAAAAGTGGGGTGGGGGTGGCGAGGAACTTAGATATGGCTCCAAATTCCCGTCTTGGCAATGGAACTTATGAAAGCAATAAAATTTAAACCTTTATGAGAAATTCCATTTCCCTTCCTGCTATTCTGGTCGTGTTCCTGCAGATGTTTGGATCGCAGCGAATTCCAGCGATTTGGAATTTTAAACAGGAAAATCTGCTTGACGGTAGAACGAAATTTTATTCGTATTTCCTGTAGTGTGATATCCACTCGTGGGTATGTAAAGATATGAGACTTGGGAGATGCCGCAGATTACTAAGCGAAATATTAAGAATCCTTAGAAAACGCTTTCATAATGCATTTCCAAAAAGGTATATATATTTACTTAAATACTGTGCAGCGTTTATTTAGTAGTGAATAACGTTGTGGATTTTGCGCCATTTTGAATTGTAATTTGAAGATAATTATTTTATAGGCTCTTTGTTGTCATTACGATAAAACTAGGTGATGAATGTTAAGAGTTAGGGTTATTTTTTTCAATCTTTACGTCAGTTTGTTCATGTTTAATTTCCGTAAGGGAGCTAGGATTATTAAAAAGTTTAAATTTAGAGTACCTAACAGCAAAGTCCGGGATTGGGAAAAAGTCGCGAAAATCAAGATTACATACTACCTTCATAGTACATGGCATAATACTTAGAACAAAGTACATTGCATAGTACTATGTATACGAAAATATGAAAAATTACTTCTAAACGAAATAGGCACATGCTTTACATTTCAATATATTAAGTTATTCATTTACTTGCATTTAAAAAAAGTAAGTCTTTTTTAAATAGTTAGTATATTTTGATAAACCAAATATAATTTTACCTTTATCAGCAAACAAATCTTGTGTATCAAAATAAATGATTCATGATTTAGATCAAATACATTTACTGAAATTTTTATAAGATTTACAAACATTCCATATAGATTTCGCATTTAATTTCATTTGAGACTAGCTCACGTTTTCAAAATATAGATGGATACATGCTGAAATTTCAATTTCCTTTACTGCACATTATTTTAAATATGGATATTTATATTTTTTTTTCAATGAAGTATCACAATAAATGGACAAATATCTAACATAAAATAAACACAGTAAATACAATCCTTATCATTTTTGTCTTGATTCGATATTCGTCCAGTTCACCCCGAGTTCGTATAATAAGGAATTTCTGTGAACATTTATTTTTGCTGTTGTTAAAAATATGGCATGTAATACCTTCTCTTATTAGAATGAATTTATTTAAACGAATAATGTAGTAAAAAATTTAGTATTCAGTTCCTACTCTTACTTAAAAGAATTTACTTAGTGATTAATATGTATGCTTATTGAAAACAACATACCCTATTCGTTTTTACAATAGAACAAATATAAACGCATTCTGTGAAAAATACAAAAATATTTTTGATAAGTTAATATGAATTATGTATTGACATTTTTTGAGTTAACCCGTGCGAAATAATTCATTTCTGTACAATTGCTTCGGGTAGTTTCGCTAAATACCACATTTCCGTAATTCGTTGTTGCAAACTAATTGGACAGGGTAATTCAAACTATGTGCTAGGTTTTTGCCAAACATTAAATAAAAGCTATGAAGAAAAAATATAAACATTTTCTTTATAATTGCATATACGTAAATCTGTTCACTACAAGTATCTTGTATTAAAAAAATGCAAAATGCTAGATAAACTATAATCCTGGATAAATTAATTCACGGCTTTGAACAGAAAATAGAACATCTAGGATCATAGGTATGTGTTAAGATATAATCTGTATCCAAGATATTACTTTAAGTTAAGATTCAATCAGCGTTTAGTTTATCAAACAAAATAATAAGTGGTTTACTGATTCACCGTGCACCAGAACTCAGTTAATGTGTACCACTACTATTTAATTGTTAAATGGTTATGCATATTTTTTCCCGACATTATTTTTTTCAGTCCTTCGTATTGAATACAGGAAAAATGCAGAATTTGTGAGATAAAATGAAATGCTACTTTATGGATCATCGCAGTAAAATGGGTAACTTTCATAATTTACAATCATGCGCCATTTAAGTTTTAATTCAGTAAATGCTCCAAAGAATGCATCACTAAAAGAACTTCCTCTAGCAAAGCATTCAATATTTACACTTAAATACTTTTCTACTTTAGTGGGTGCTACTGTTTCTATAAATTTTAGAGGCCTTTTTAATACTTAATAGCGATTAAACGCACATATCTTTTTTTTTCCCAATGCCTGGGTCAGTTGCTGACTACAGAGTTGACCACTACGAGGGCCAGAGATGCTGTCACCTCTTAAACAGGCCAAATCTGTCTCCTAAGAGTGCTCTAATTTTGAACCAACTCCAGATGAGAGACCAGGTATCTACATTGAAAATGTCAGAGGCATCGTACACGGTCCCACATCAGTCCAATCGAGAGAGTTAGTCCTCTTTCGAAGGTCAGTGCTGCTTCTTATGGAAAGCAAATTTAACTGACAGGGCTACTGCTTTTCGATTCATAGTATATTTTATATTCAGGATTTGACATTATACCGAATTAGAAGTTTTATTGTTATATTTGTATATGTATTTTTATACGTTATTTTCATATATACCTTCCTTTTACATGTGGGAAGGTGACCCAAAATGATACCCTTAAGGTGAAAACTTGCATAAAATAACATAAACGTTAAATAAAACTTTGACCTTTTGTCACAATATTTTACACTATTTTGCATTATGAACATATTTTAATGATATTATAAGCACGAATTGAGTAACGAAATAAATAGAATTTTGAAAAAGGGTCCAAAGGATCATTTTATCGTCACCCAAGAGCAAAATGATCCTTCATTTGAAAATAATTTTTCTACCGGCAAAATAAAAGATGTAAAACTAATTATGACTATACATAATGAAATAAAATAAGTTTTACAATCACTAAAAATGCATGATTTATTTTATGAAAATTTTAAAATAAAAAAAGTGTCACAAACAATGAAATGAAACATTTTAAAATTTTAATTACCAATTATAGCGTAAAATAAACGCAGAAATAAATTAATTAATCTAATGAGGAGTCACACATTTTTAGAATGGTTGAAGGGCTGCCATGACGGCTAGGACTCGGTACTGGAGTTTTTTTCATTCGGAGAATCATTTTACCCGGCAGTATGATTCCCCAAATTAGGTCATATTACTGGAACACGCCGAGGAACATAAAAACTTAGCACGTGTAATTCACTTCTAAAAACATAATCTATTGTGTAAACCAAGTCATATTTCTATACATTAAAGACTGTATTTCGGAATAAATTAAATAGTGCTTACTTTATTAAAGATATGATAAAACCCAGTTTTTTTGAAGAATTCTACGTAGACACGCGATGCACCGATCGCTTAAATATCGCCATTACTTCTTTTTGACTTTGCACAACTAGTTCATGTGTTACCAAGAAGACAGCTCTGACTGTTTCGTGAGTGATAATAAAATAAAGTGATATAAATTACATTCCAAAATTAACATATGCGCATCGTCAAAAATACTGTTTTTTTTTTCTTTTTTTGTCACACTGGCCAATGTACTAATTTGATTGTTCAACCATAAGAATTTACCATCTGAAATTGTTTACATTAGAAAACAATGTGGCCCTGTCTTTACGCTTACGTAATAAACTAATGGTAATAAATTGTTAAAAAAATTACGGAATTGGTAATAATTGATCTTGGCCACGAAGTAGAAGATCAGAGTAATGAGAGACCTTCGTGTATATTCATCCACGTTTTGAATATCTTAAGATTTTCCTTCCTCTTCATATTTGAGCATATGAAGACGCATTTATCAGCTACAATACGATGGGTATTTATATCTCTGCAAAAAAAAAAAAACTTCTGTAATAGGCGTCATTTTTAAGCAGATATTTTTCCTTCTTTTTTACAGGAAAATGCAAAAGATTCTTACATTAAACTAGAATTCAAGCCCGTTGTGGAGGCAATTACAATGGGCGCTAGAAAAAGCATTTGGCTAAAATATGTCTAAGCTCAATATATTTCATCTTCGTCCACCTAAAATAAATAACTTCATATTAAATTTTTATTACATACCCAAATCGAATTTCATGCTATTTTCGAACGGAAAGAACTCTTAACGGAAACTTTTCGAATTCGAACTATTTCGTTTTCTGTACACAGCCCTCTTATATGAATGCTCCAATCAGACGATCATTTCAACGAACAAAAAAATATTTTATCTGGAAAAGCTCTTTAAAACTAAATGAAATCGCAATTTTCCCTTCAAAGCCTGATGACCGTGAATTCAAATATGACGTTGTCCCTTGCAGAGCCTAATTTTGTCACGCAAATGATTAATTTTTTTAACTCTCGGAAATAAAATGGAGCTATAAATAACAAAAAAAGGATTAAAATGAGGGAACGGCTGAATTATCAGGTTTTTAAAGTAGCGCAGATTGTTTTCTGTATTTTTATACAGAATTAAGAAACATTTCAAGCGGATCATACAAACGGTGTAGATGTTATTACACATTTTGTGCATTTAATCTTTTTGAACTTTCTTTTTTTTTGGAGTAATGGCGGTAAAAGCTTTATCTTGGAGTAGGTTGCCCGGAATCGTTAGAGAGTCAGTGAGTCAGGGATCAGCGTAACTATATGGTAGGATGTGAAGTGTTAACGAGTAAAGTTTCTGCAGTAACGATTTATTGGTTTAGCAAAAAAAATGAATATTTTTTTTTTATCAGATAAAAATTAAAATATTGATATTGTAATTTAAATACTTTAAACACATAATGGCTATAAAATGGCTTTCGTTCTAAATAAATTTTAACAAAACTAGTGGTGTTCACATCGTTACTCTTTTGTTAAAAATGGACATGAAGAAGTGGCATTTTCGGTATGGTATGTCTTTTTTTTATTTCAAGAAATATAAAAGTGAAATGGAAACAGAATTTGTAATAATAATCATTTTTTTTTATACAACAAACATAAATATAAAATATGGGAGAAAGATGGTTAAGAGTGGTACAAAAAATTCAACCATCCAGAGCTGGGTTTAAAAAAAAAAAACTGCATTATCCACACGGGTTGGAAGGTCTGAACCACGGATTTAGTTAATCCGAGTATTCTAAAAGAGTTAAACAAAATTTGCCTGTAAGATGGTGCTTGTGAGTCGTAATCATTAAGTTTATGTTGCGCGCATGCATGCGTTATAGTTGATTACATCATCAGTCGTCGCTAGAGGGCTCCTATCTGGCTCCTATACAGTTGAGTATTTTCCTTTAAGACTACAACGCTTTCCCGCACGTCTGCCGCTAGTCGATTATCGTCCTATATCGAAGTACGGGGTTAGAAGAGAAAGTAAACAACAAAGCAAGTTGCAATTCGGAAGAAGGTAAAAGTAAGAGAATGAGAGAAAATAAGTGTTGAACGAGGGCAGTTGAGCGTTTCATTCTGATCTTTTATTTATGTGTGTTATTTTACGAAGCAATGTTTTTGAATATTTTTAATTTTAAACAGCTGTTCTTTTTACTTACAGTGTTCTCATGAATGAAATTTGTGCTGCATATGGAGAAGGGGCTGTGACTGGTCCGATACCTCGGGTGGGATTTGCGAATCTTACCCATGGAGACTTTCTCATGGAAAAATTGACCACTTTTTGGAAGACCTGTTGAACTTGACAGAGATATGACCAAAAGATTGATTGACCACAATCAATGCTACTATACATGTGAGAGATTTCTGTGAGGTTTACGGTCTTGTTCAATACACGCTTTACAATCGTATAAATTCAAACACGCATGTTAAATTCATGGGTAAGATTAAAAATGGTAATCTTTCCAAGAAGGATAGATAAACACCACAAGCGAAAATATTTGGCTGTGAGGTAGCCCCAATTAAAACTTCGCCTTGTTGGTAGACAGTTGTTGGTGAAAGCTACATAACGAAGGTATAGTTTGTAGATAGTTAAGCCCATCCCCTCGTCTTATCGCTTTACATGGCGAAAGCTGCTTGTGGCGACTATCGATATTATATGCTCCTTGAATCTTACCGATGAATTTAATGCATATGTTTGGATTTATTAATGTGTAAAATGTCGTAAATGATTTGGATTTATTAATGTGTAAATGCGTTTCAAATCCATTTAAAGAAATTCATTGCATACCATTGATTATTGATTTGAATTAATGTACACCTGCATGAGCTGATGACACTCACTGCGTAGAATATTTTCTTTCTTGTATTTGTAATTCATTGAAACAAAGCATTGAAATAAAATTCCCTTTTAACACGTTACATTTCCTTAATAAATCAATTCATTCCGGGAGCTTCCAGGACACTCTCCCAATAAGTGCATAATTTCTGTTTTAATTAAGTAAGCACATTTACCGCATAAAAGAATGAAAGTGACACTCAGTGATACACTCACCAGTGATAGACAAAAGTTACACTTTTTCATAATTCTGACAATGCGGCCATCTATTATGTTGAAACATTCATTAATATGATACATATTCATAAAGATTAACAAGACCAGGATTGTGTGCATTTCTGACAGTGTAAACCTGACGCTTCTTTTCCAGTGTCTGATTCGTTTCTTTGTTCACTTGGTAAAGTATTAGTAAAATGAGAAACCTCTTTAGCAAATGTATTCTGATTTTGCTCAATTTTTGGTACTTCACACCCGTTTTCCACCTCTTATTTTGAATATTCTTTTCAAAAGATATTCAATGAGTGCATTTCAGAAGAATGTCATTTTCTGCGAGTCTTTTACCAAATAAAATGCATTGTGATGCACATTATTTTCATTAAATTAGTAATTAGAAATGCACTTCTCGTTTATCTATGAATAGTTGCATGTGTTATTCAGAGCAATGTGCTCCTACTACAAACAGCGATAGTTGATTGGTAAATGATGGAATTTTTTGACTGAATTTTTTAAAAAATGAACGTAAGATCGATGTGTAATAGTGTTTAATTAAAGCTTATCTTGTACAGAGCTTTAGTTTGAAAAAATGCGGCATACAATCATTGCCGAAAATTACTTTGGGGAGAATTTGTTCAATAGAATAAAAAATTAGTTCAAATGTTTACCACCAGAATGCGTATTTGGATGAATTACATATTCAACATACGTTTATGATAGTTTACAAATATTATTACAGCAAAACATGTTCAACATGACAGCAATCATTGTCAGCTTCGATTCCCTTCTGGAATCGTAAGAAAGCATGCTCCACAGCTGACCGCAATGTGTCCAGCGAAATGTTACGAACATGTGAAATGCTGTCTTTAAGATCATTCCTTGTCTTGGATAATCCTTGGATTATACGGTTTACCGAATGTTTCAACCTTCCCCAAAAGCCAAAAGTCACTTGGATTGAGGACTGAATACCTCAGAGACCATGGAACGCCCTCTGGTGGCGAATATTTGAACTAATTTTTTATTCGCTTATACAAATTCCTGTGCCTTAATTGTGTCCTACACAAAATTTCAAAACTTTCCTAACAATAGTTTTGTCTGAAACAACTTTAAAATAGGGTAGTTTATTTTAGGACAACCTGTATGTGCGTGTGTGTGTGCGAGTGTTTGTGTTCGTCTGTGTGTGTGTGTGTCTTCATATAAACTTCATTTTCTATTGCTTGTGGTGTAATATTATTTATTACACGTTTGATTTCGACATTTGTGATCATTGGGTTTATTTAGTTCAGACAAATGTAGCTTAGCATGGTACTAAGTTCTCAAGCTCCGTTCAATGCAAGACTACATGGGCAAATAAACGCACAATATACTCAGCTTTATATAACAAGCTCATTGCCTTCCAAATAAACTGATCAAGTGGCCAATGAGAACAAAAATTTATTGTTCCTTTTTAAAATGCACCGGATGGACTATTAGAGATAGTTATCCTGCAGCTGATTTCTATTATTATAAAATTTAGAAGTTAAATCCTAAAATAAACACCTTTACATTAAAATAAAAAAAGGTTCGAGGCATTCATAAAAACGAATTCAGTTGTTTTAAACTTTTACTTGTTTCTATTTCAAAGGCAAGTGTAATGTTATAGGAAACAAAAGAAAATTGTTAATTTTAAACAACAAACAAACAATAAATAAATAAATACAAATAGAAGCATACTTTATGGTTAAGAAAATCATTATTTGTATGTTCTTAACCATACAAATGTAGAAGAAAAATAATTAAGTGTACAAGAAAAAAATACCGTCTATGTTTAAGAGAATATCACAAATCATGTTCTTCATTGTTCTCCTCAGCTTTATCCAACCACAAGAGAAATATATTTCTTTTATTGTAAAAGCTTTCTAAGTTAGTGCGGTTCGTAAACACTTAAAATTCGCTTCATTCACAAATTTATTAATGTTTATTGCAATAAAAACAAACTTCTGACCACATAAACCTTTCTTCTTGCGTCTGGAAATTCATAGCTCCCGGGTTTATTCAAAAAGATTAACAAAGTGGAAAGATCTTTCAAAATCACCCACCGTAAGGTTTTTGGAGCAGTCATCGTAAATCCCAATCATGTTGTTTTAGGGCCTTTCAGACAATGAATAAACGGGGAGAAGGGATTACATTGCATATGTGGTTTCAACCTTTCCGTGTTTTGCCATGATTGCATGGAAAATTCTTTACCGATCCATGGGTTCGTAAAAGAGAAAAGATATCAGCACGGTTCTCTGAAGGCTGATAGATGTACAAAAGGCTTTTATTTATGTGCCCAAGATGCCAGCGATATTTTTTTCCCCGTACATTTTTATGTATATATGGGGATATTTTACTTACTTATTCAGTCATACTTAGGAATGGATTTTATTAGTTGAGTACGAGACAGATGTGGAAGAAAAGCATAATTCGAGCTAGTTTGTGCGGAAAATATGTATGAATGAAAGCTTCAGATTTTTTGGAGCGATTTCGGATTATACTGAAGTGAGTGATGAACGTAATATATTTATGCTATCAAATAATTTTCTACATCTTTGTAAGAACTTTTATACAATAAAATGCATCTCTCTAATCTATACAACTGATAATTCTCCCACAATACCAATTTTATATTATGGAGACTAAGCAAGTACTGAATTAACTTCCTCGTACGAAATGGAGGGACTACTGTAGCAGTGAAAATTTTGATATTCAGGTTTTCATAGAAATATCCATTACCATTTCACCATTCTTGAATCAATTTGGTAAGTTTCTACGTGACATTGGTACATATGTGTGTATGCGTGTGCGTACGTATGTATATAGGATTAATTTTGACCATCTCAGAATCCACTGATTTAGATTTTGCGTGTTGCCTGTAAGTAGGTATGTATCTATATACCCAGTGCGCCAAAAGTTCGTTACAACTTTAAAAATTCATAAAAAAGGAAGAAATGAAGATAAAGACGTGCGGTTTGTGCGTAAAGTCTTAACAGGAAGTTTGATTTTTTTATAGAAAGAACAAAAATTTTAGTTAAAAAAGTCACCGGTAGAGGGCACTTACGACCTGAAACACGACGAGTAGGACAACAGTACGCTTCATTCAATTATTTTGGCAATAACAAATCTTCAACATGACCTCCAGAACATTCTACGACAAAGGTAAAGCGACTCACAACGCCTGTTGCAGTTGAATGTAACAGGTCGGAATGAATTGCAGAAACCTCTCGACAGATAAAATGTTTCAGTTCGGCCAATGTTGAAGGGAATGAACGGTACACAAGTGACTTCAAGTAGCCCCACAAACAGAAGTCAACAGGGGTGAGTCGGGTGATCGTGCTAATTTAATTTGCATAACACTGCTGAATCTGTCGCATGTCAGCGCCCTCTGCCGGTGACCTTTTCACTAAAATTTTTGCTGTTTCTAAAAAAAAAAAAAAAAATCGACTTCCTGTTAAGCCTTTACGTACAAACCTCATACCTTTATCGTCATTTCTTCCTCTTTTATGAATTTTTAAAGTTGTAACGAACTTTTGGCGCACCCTGTATATGTAGGATGGTCTGAAAGAAACTTCCCCTATATACGAGTCCCTAGTGGCCGAACCGTTGTACCAATCGAAATGAAAGTTTAGATATAGTTATTTGAATGTATGGGATCCAGATTGTGATGAATTTAAACAATAAACCTCGCACAGTTACGGTTACAGCGACAAAATTTCAAAATTTTCGAATGGCAACACCCACTTTTTTCGTGCGCAAATTGATCAGAGCATGGAAAGACTTTAGATGGCGTTGGAACGAGACACGTATAAGTAAATTGGCGGCGTAAAACATTTGCAAAGAGTATCGTAAAGAACCAATCACAATAAAAGGGAAGGTGTAATTGATGCACTTTGCATAATTCACTGGGCTAAGCAGTAGAAGCACCAATCGCAGAACACTCTTGCAAAGCACTGCTTGTGATATAAGCAGTGTGGAAAGATTGTTTTTTCATGTTCGAGCTAATCCTTCTCGTTTCGTGCGAAGGAGATGACACTTTCATGGAAACATCGAGGTGAATTGATAAAGCTTATTTATCTGAGCAGAGAAAATGCGGCCGAAGCATTGCGAGTTTATCGTCCAAGTCATAAGCTAAAACGAGACCCATGTTCCGTAAAAGTGCACGTAATTTGATAAAGAAATTTGAAGAAACGGGATGCACATGTGATAGACCGCGATCCGGAAGACCCCGTGTTCCTGTTGAAGTTGTTGCGGAAGTGCATAATACGATTGCAGGTAAATTGCATACAGCCAGAAGTGTTTCCCGCAATTTGGATGTACCGAAAACCACTGTTCTCCAAATTCTGCGCACTGTTCTGCGGATGTGTCCTTATCGATTGCAGCGCGCCCAGGCGTTGGCACCAGGAGACAACCAACAGCGTGTAAACTTTGCTAATTTTTTCCTAATCAGATAGGACAGAGGTTCCCAAACCGGGTGCCGCGGCACCCTAGGGTGCCACGAGCGTATGTCAGGGGTGCCGTAGAGATAATCAAGAAAAGTGTTTTGGTGGAGTATAATCAAATAATTTCCTCTGAACCGGTATCCCCAAGAAAGTGAGCCAAGCCGATCACTAAGTGGGCTCAAACAAAAATATTTCACTCAAGTTCAAGACTGTCCTGTAGCCTCTCTTTTATAGGAATTCTCTGAAATGGGGGTATTGTCAAAATTCTATATTCCTTTCCCAAGAGAGTACTTTTGTTACAGGGCTAACTATCAAGAAACAAACAAAAAATAACGTAAAATGCATCCAAACTGCTTCATTCTAACCTTCATATTCATATTGCTTTAAAGGAAATCTGTCGCGAAAGTTTTTAGCCTGAAAAGGGTGCCGCGAAATGTTTTTAGCCTGACAAGGGTGCCGCAAAATGCTTTTAGCCTGACAAGGGTGCCGCGGGGATAAAAGTTTGGGAACCCCTGAGATAGGATGAACATAGCAGGTGTTAGCTGCGGATATTATGGACGGATGAGGCAATTTCACCTTCACAAGGAACGTAAACTCCAAGAACTGCGTTCATCGGGCGGAAGAAAATCCTCACGGTGTGGCACCAGTGCCTTTATACGACAGACACGTGACTGTGTGGTGCGGCGTCGCAGGGACATTCACTCTGGGTCCTTACTTCTTCGAAGAAGTCACATCCAGTAACGTGCAAACGTGCACCGTCACAGGTGCTTGGTATAAAGAAATGTTGGAGAATTACGTAATTCCAGAATTGCAGCGGCAAAATGTCGTTAATGGCATTGTATGGATGCAAGATGGTGCTCCTCCAGACATTGCCAGAAGTGTTCGACAAGTGCTGCAACAGCACTTTGGTGATAATTCATCGCGCGTACCTTTGCAGTTTCGTGGCCACCTGGTTCCCCCGACCTCACTCCGATGGATTTCTGGTTTTGGGGTTATCTGAAATCAAAGGTGTACACATCAAATCCCCGGAATTTGTCAGACTGAAAGATGACATAAAACGGGAAGTTCTACAAATTCTTCCTGCCATGATACGATCGTCATTGTTATCGACAATCTCCAGCATGCAATGCGTTATCTTCTGCAAAGGTAGCCACGTTGAAAACTTGTAATTCGAATAAAAGTATTCTCCCCTCTTCTCTCTTTTGTTATCATTGGTTCTTTACGATGCTCTTCTTTGCAAATGTTTTATGCCGCCAATTTACTCATACGTGTCTCGTTCTAACGCCATTGAAGGTCTTTCCATGCTCTGATCGATTTGCGCACGAAAAAAGTGGGTGTTGCCATTCGAAAATTTCGAAATTTTGTTGAGGGTTGAGCTGTGAGAGGTTTATTGTTTTAAATTATCACAATCTGGACCCCATAGATTCAAATAACTACATCTAAACTTTCATTTCGATTGGTTGAACAATTCGGCCACTTGGGACTCAAATATAGGGGAAGTTTCTCTTAGACCACCCTGTATTTTGTATTGCGCATAAAGGATTAGCCACAGGATGTTTTGTATTTACACTGTTAATAAAAATAGTTAACATTTCTCCATAAAATTACAAACAAAAGAATTGGCCTCAACTTTTCTATGGAGGAACGTTGAACCCTGATTGGATGCTTAACTGATCAATGAAATCAAATCATGGTTAAACGTTTCTTTAGAGAAAGGATGCGGCTAATTTAGCTCCATTTTATTATGCAACATTGAACTACTTCTGTTAACGGTGTAGTAATGTTGCAACATCTAGTTAAGTACACTTTTTTCCTGAAATCGACTGAGTAGTATATTTACAGGGTCACCCAAACAGGGTTCCAATAAATTAAATCATACAAACATCGTTTAAATTACATTCTGGCGCTTTTTATATATTTTAGATGAAGCTAAAGTTTATAAAAGGATGTATCTTATCTTAAATAAAGCATGCACAATTTAAGTTTTTAAAGAAACAGATGAAAAAACACCCATTTATTTATGTTAGAAAAAACTATATTAACGTATCTCACGTTCAAATGAAATAAGTTTAAGTAAAGAGCATCAAAAATATGCATAACTGAAAAGACATAAATGAGAGTCATGTGTAGTGCACATAAGATTTATTTTTAAACGTAGTAAATGGAATAAAAAATTGCTCTCTCTTTAAATTTATTATGCTCAAGATGTACTGAATTTTATTTTAGTACATTTAAGATGCTAAAAAATTTACTTAGAATTCTAGAATTAACTATTTTGATAATAAAAATATGTTTCTTTAGCAACTTTTGTACGATGATAAAAAAAAGACTAAAGATAACTTTTAGAATAATTTTGTACACATTTTGCTGTACTAAAGATAGTGCATTTTTTAAAATTAGTTATTAATTTGACAACATGCATTTATCAAGTATCACCAATGGCCGGATTATATAAGACACTGAGCAATGGTGGATGACTGAAGTGTAAAGGTCGAGGGTTCAGTCTATCCTCGCGGCTGCCGGTTTAACAATCTAGAGCAGGTATGGGCAACCTTTGAAAAGTTGTGGGCCAAACTTTAGGATGTTAGCGAAGTCGCGGGCCAAACTTGCGGATTTTAGCGAAGTGGCGGGTCGTTTAATTGGGATTTATATGGGATATTGAATGGTTTATACGGAGTTTTCAAATGTTCCGCGGGCCGGATCAAAAGCCGTGGTGGGCCACATCCGGCCTGCGGGCCGGCGGTTGCCCATATGTGGTCTAGAGTGTTGCATTGTAGCGTAAAAGTCCGGAGTCGGTTTTCTCAAGATATGGCACTTTAAAGATATTCGCCCGCTCAAGGCATCCTACCATAGATAGATTGAATCGTGGAGGTTTGCTTATTCAAAAAATATACCATCAAGATGTAATATTTTATTTTGTTATTGTTTATTATAATTATTCTTTCATATAAATTTTCCCTTCTGTGAATAATTGGATTGAAAATATAAACATATTTTCCTTTATTTTAACCTACCAAAATAAAATAAAATTTCATACATTGTTAGTACATTTTGAACGTAATAAACTCACATGTAATGAGACTTTTGTAAGTGTTCAGTTATGTAAAAACAGCTATATTCTTTTGGATACCTTTCATAAGACATTTTGAAGTGTACTTTGCTCATTTGATCATTTTAACAAATATTTAATAAAGCACTGAAAACCATAAAGTCAACGACTATAACGTGTTATTCTTATTAAATCAATATGTAAAGCAAATAATGGAATCAACTACCTCACTACATTTTTCTTGAATTTGTATATCCATTGAAATACATTCTTTGTTTACGTATAAACAACAGAACAATTTTTAGGATAATAAAACGATGAACACACACACACAATACATGGTGAACCGCTTCAGCAATATATTATTTTGCTAAATGTAAACAGCCGTTGTCATCTAAATTGACAAATTTGTCCCTTAGAGGAGAAAGAGCTACCTTCTGAATTCCTTGAGAACTTCAAATATTTTTCAAAATTAATAGTGTCGTTCGTAGATATGTGTTCAGACTGTGCCTTGCAGTTTCACTAAATGCATTTTTAAAACAGTGTTTTATATTATTAACTATCCTGAAAAAAGAGAGCACTGTAGTAATTTCCTTCCAGAATATTTTATAAAGTATATGTCTATTCCTTTTATCAAAAACTTTGCAAATGGCTCATTAGCTTTACGCTAAAAAGTGTTTCGTTGAATTCAATAAAACTTATTTGGTAGCTTTGTTTGGTCAATTTAACAAAAGTTTTCTTGTTACAGCAAAATTGATTTAACAAAATACTTTTATTTTTTAACAAAAGGTTTTTGTTGAAACTCAGAACGAATGAAATTTGAAGTTTCAGTCAATTTACGCAAGCGTGAAACACATGCGCAGGACTGTGAAAGAGAGCCAGACCCACTCAAAGGAGAAATTCAGAAATTCTTATTTACGGAGGAAGAGGGAAGCGCTAAAAAATGGATAATATCATGCACAAAAATAAATAGTTTATCCTCAGCTTGTTGAAAAATTTTAGAAGTAAGCCTAATTAGTTTATCTATTTATTTATTTTAAAAAATATTTTAGTGTTTTTGTTTTCTACAGATTAAAATTAAAACCACTAAATATCCATTAGACAGTTAAAACCACCAGCATTACTTTTCAGCAATGTACCGAGACACAAAATATCTAAGGATGTAAAAATGTTAATTTATGTAAAAGCTCGATGAAGATATTTTCGAGGAAAAAATCGAGAATATATATATATATATATACATATATACATATATACATATATAATTAATAAGTAAAACACAAAGTATATATTACTACAAAAATGACATACCGCGCAGGAAAAAATATATGACAGCAGAAACAGTGGGCCAGACAGTATGATGATCGAAAAACAATGATCCATATATTATACAAAAATTAATGGAATGGAAATTATAACCCCATGGACTCTCTTCAGGGGCCATACCCATAAGATTATAATTAAAGACAATAAAATACTAGGATTTCTGTTGTGTGGCATATTTATATGTATTTCGAAAATATTTTTGCAGTTTAAATTTTAAAGCTGAAAACACATTTTTAATTTCATTTTAGTTTTATGTATCAAACAGTTTAATTCGTATACGACTCCGGAAATAAAATAAGTAATTGTTAGCACTCATCTTTTTTATGTGCTTCCTAAGAGATAATACATTCATTTTCCAAATGAAACACTAGCGATAAAAATGTTTAGTAACTTCAATTACATTTATCAAAGTGCTTAAGTTATGCTAGCTAAATGATTCTATAAATTCTCATTTAGACAGCCAGTGTTTATTTCATCTTTCCAGCAAAAAAGAAAAAAAGAGAGAGCTACCAGACGAAAGCAGACACTTCAAAATAGCTAATGCGTACATTTATTTTAACATCTGCCAGAATTTGGGTCCTTTTAACTTAGTGAAATAAACTGGATCTCATTATAATGTAAAATTTGAGGAAGTAGTACACATAATCATTTTATTACGAACACAAATGCGATTTTGGATTGTCCTACCGAATTTTTGTGTAAAAAAAGAACCCAACATCGAATTTTTAGATTTATAAAAACACTAAAATATAAATGCAAATTTTGATGAATGGATTAATAATTCAGTCCTATCTCTGACACTTTCAACCAAATGTTAGTGGGTTAAAAAATATAAAAGTAAAATCAACAAAATAAATTTTGTTAAATGAGCCAGCACAACACCAGTTAACAAAGCAATTTTGATAATTCAATGAAATTATTTGGTTGATTTTAACCAAATAAACCATTTAAAAAAGAAATTTGGTTAAATTAACAAAATATTTTGTTCTTTAAACCAAATTGTTTGGTTAAATTGACAAAACGTTTTGTTGAAATAACTTAATTTTAAAAAAATATTTTTTTTTGATTCAACTAAAATTTTGCTGGCGCTATTTGAACAGTATAATTTTGTTGCTTTAACAAAATTTTTGTTGATTCGCAAAGCATCTTTTTTCAGTGTTGGTACACTATCTAATTATATGAACATCAATATTATAAAACATTTTTATTCTTTTGAAAAGTATTAATATTGTGCATAGAATAGTCGAGTCATCTCGTTTTCAGTGGCAGTAACTATTTTTCTCATAAATTTGTAAACGCATATGCAATAAGAAGGAAAAGATGACGCCCTATGAAAATATGGACACGTTTTATTCCCTTGAAAAACTAGCGTTGGTAAGAAAATAATTTTTTTCAGTCCAACTTTACAGCCAATTTTTCATTGGATTAATCCTTAATGATTGCAGTAGTGACGATGATCAAATTTTAAAGTTATGGCGATATTAATAGTGGTAAGGCGTTTTCTCCAGATGTAAAGTAAATACGCGTTAAAACACCTTAAAAGGTACTCTGTCCAATTAAGACACCTCCACATGCCCCTGTACTCAGATACTCTTCGTGTAAGCTTGACAAAAAACAAAACTCAAACTCATAAGGATAAGAGTATCACAATGATATAAACAGAAAAGGAAGAAAGAAAGAATTGTGCGTACAGAAAAAGTCTGTAAATACAGAAATATAGCTACGTAAGAATTATTTTATTTTTCTTTTTGAGCGTGTGTGTATATCAGAAATTTATTCTTTTCACTTCAAACATTTCACATTTTTAAACAGAAATAGAACTATACACATTTTCTTCTCAAAAGATGTGTAATTACAAGAGCTTGAAAATATTGGTTGAAATTTAGATAGAGAATATTTCTTATGTATACATAATTATTAGTTGGGTCGATTTTCGCTCTTTCAAAAAATCAAAATTGCCTGTGGTGGGGAAAGTTGTGCATTGACATTAAATGTTTGTATTTTTTTTTAATTGAAATACATTAAGACCCCCCGCCAAGCCCAAGAAGTTTCATCAAATATGTTAAGTTCAATGTTTTTTATTTATTTTTTAATTTTTTATGTATCGAATTTTTTAACCGCTTGTAGTAGAAATAGTTGAATAGTAAGATCCTTTGTTTGTGAAAAACATTTTTTTGATATCATATCATATTTAAAGTCCCCACCAGGCTTTTGAAATTTGTATAAATTGCTATTTTATCATAAAGCGGCTCTTTCTGTAACATTTTCATTATACGATTTTATAATGAATGTTAATAATAGATATTACAGTTTCGCCACATTCCTTTAAAGAAGGGTGCACAGCCCAGCTGATTTTACTGACCTCCCGGGTTTATAAAGAAATGACGTCGCTCTCGATACTAGTTAGTTTCCACTCGATACCGGTCAAGGCCAAAGGAAAATTCCGATTTCACTTGCCCATTTTCCCTGGATGCACAAACTGACGGGTATTGAATGGCAACGTGAGTAACGTCTTAAGTGCTGTTTCTTTAAGATCGGAGCTAGAGTGTAATGTAAAAGTAACAAAAAAAAACCGATAACGAAGACAAACTCTAGTATGGTATCATCAACTGGAAAGCTTTCTCATATGAATTGGCTTGCATGGCAAATAGAGCGCTTCGCTGTACATTGGTACAGAAAAAGACATCAATTGAAACAGAAAATATTGTGGAATATATACTATAATTGTAATCAAAAGTTTGGTTTCTCATTAAAACTGAGCCTTTATGCACAGCTGGTGCACAGCATCTTTGGAAAGTTATACAATACTGAAGATATCCGAGCGAAAAGCTGAAATCAGTTCGGGATCCTGTAATTCAAAGGAATGGTATTTGTGATCACCCGGAAAACCTACTGATTGCCATGATCAAAGACAAACGATCATACTTGAGGAAATAAGATAACATATACCAAGTGCAGAATTTGAGGAAATGGTTACAACGGGGACACTTGCAATAACAAAATATGTATTATTTTCCTTTGATTTTTCACTGGGAACGCCCCTTTCTTTAACATTTCCTAAGGTTCAGTCCTTTCTTCCATCTAAATATAGTACATGTAAAGCTATCTTACTCTTTGCTCAACTATTTTGCAAGTTTAGAAGAACTTTCGTCCTTACATTTATCGATAACTAAAATACAGTCTGTCTTCATTATTTTTTTTTTGTTACTTTTACACTACACTCTACATGCGATCTTCTAGAAATATCAATTTAGAGTTTACTCATGCTACGATTGAATCCTCAGCTTGTGCATCCAAGGGAAATCGGCAAGTGAAATCGAAAATTTCGTCTGAGTTTGACCAGTGTCGATTGGGATCTAACTAAAGTTTTGAGAAGGACCTCATTTTATTAGAAACCCGGATGCTCAATAAAATCAGCTGGGCGGTGCACCCTTCTTCAAAGGGCTGGGAAGAAACTGTAATATCTATCATTAACATTCAAAACTAAACTGAACAAAATATTATAAAGAAAATGGTACAGAAAGAGCCGCTATATTAAAAAACAGCAAATTATACAAATTTCAAAAGCCTGGCGGGGACTTTGATTGTGATTGTGTGTAAGTATGGCAACGCTACACTAGGGCGATCTGCCAGGGGGGGTGCCTTGGTAGGAGGACTTTCTAAGGGGTTTTAACGCGTATTCACGTTACATCTAGAAGAAACTTATCAAAACTCCAGACCGTTAGATCGACATCCACGCGGTGGGACCCGAACCCGAGACCTTCACACTTCGGCCTTCTACCATTTTCAATGCCATAACCACTGTGGCTGGGGCTTTGAATAAGATATGATATCAAAAAAAGGTTTTTCGCAAACGAAGGGTCTTACTATTCAACTATTTCCTCTTCAGGCAACTAAAAAATTTGATACATAAAAAAAAAATTAAAAATAAATAAGAACATTGAATTTTACATATTTGGTGAAACTTCATAGGCCTGACAGGGGTTCTTAATATATTTTTATTTCAAAAAAAATTTTTTTTAAAGGCATTCGATGTCAATACACAACTTTTCCCACCACAGGTGACTTCGATTTTTTTTAAAGTGAAAAATGACCCACCCTAATAACTATTCAGCAAAAGGCTTCCTCACTCTTAAAAGAACCTTTCCTAAACTGATAGATAACTGCATTTAAAAAACAGCAGTCAAAAATATAAGCTCATTAAAAAATTAAGAGTGTGACGCAAACACATAGTACTAAATTAGATTTCTCGTATTTCAATAACTCAAAGTTTTCCATGCCGTACCTAGAATATAAAAGTACATTATCTTTAATGGATATTTTTAAAAAGAAAATTTTACGTATTTTTAGAACTTCAATGATAATTAGCATTTCATTCTTCTACTTTATTGAGTGAATTTTTCTGCCCTTTTTAAAACCTGATTTCAATAACTACACGCTGATAAGTAGATAATTTATTCTAGAATATTTTAAACTACGATGGTGGGGCATTAAAATATACATTAGGGAGAGCTTTATTTTTATTGCATCAAATTTCAAATAAGAAATTCTTTTGTTCATATCAAGAAATTCTAAAGATTAAAAAATAATGATAATTAAACTTATAAAATCCCTTTTTTTTTCAATTTACTTTCTTTCAAACCTTCCTTCTCAAGCATTATTAGAAAATCTCTTCATTTTTCCACATTTATTGCATTAGAACAAAGCTATTTAAATTTCTTTTGTCAATTTAAGGGATGCATATTGTGCGTGGGTTTTACATTGCGCTTGAAAACGCTAACGGTTCTGAGGATTTAAAATTTATTTTTGTACATTTGGAATTTATTACAATACTAGATGCAGTACCCGTCGTTGACCGGTTAGTATGTAATACAAATTTCCGAAAAGCCTGAATTTTCGTCAGCGTTTAAGTGTACAAAGAATGGAAACAGTTTATTGCGGATAGTATAGGCAGCAAAATTATAAATTTGTGTATTGTTAACAGATTACGAGTTAGAGAGTAACGAAGTGATGAGTAAAATTGAATTAGAGATTTTTTTTTAATATATGAAGTTTTATTCTGGTTGAATGAGATTTTCAAGTCAAGCGGTCATTCCTAACCTGTAACTAAACTTGTTTGATTCACTTTAGATATTTTAGCATAATGCATAATTTATTTATTTATTGCGCAATTTTCACAAAATTAAAATAAACATTTTGTAAAAGTTTGAAAATTTATTTAAGTTTTTCCAAAATGTCCGGCCTTTTTTTATTTTAGTCGTTGCTGATCGTATTTCTAAGCTTCACTGCATTCTCTTAATCCATTTTTAAGGGGTGCGAGAACAAATATTTTTGACAGCTAGATTTTAAATTAACTTGCATCTATCATAATTCCAAATTTCATTCTATTTCCATTGCTATTTTTCAGTTATGAAATAAACAACATGCCCTCAGTTTTCCCAAAATCTCAAAATCTATTAAAAAAAATAAATTACTTTAACTGCTATAGCTTAACTGACCACCTGTGACGATACTAAATTCTATTTCAATCGCTTCAGGGCAATTCCATATGTACATGGACATTGCCATAAAAAATGTTTATATTTTAATAAATTGTGTGAGAAAATATTCCGAATTGCTGTAGCTGTGTTGGCAACAGTTTATTTTTTATCAAAGTTTCTTTTTATCAAAGTGGCAGCACATCAGAGTCATACATGTACGTTGAAGCATGAGTTACCCAGTTATGTCGCAAGAGTTACCATACACTTAGTATATTATTCAATAATCAATTTTGTATACAAAACTAAATGTTGTTTAGTGATAAGAAAGGGACATACCAACTCTCATAAAGATTACAGCCCTTAAGAAGTAGAATTTTATCAGAAATACAACTGTGAAGCATGGGCAGAAAAGTTAGTTTCTTTTTTTTTTTTGTTAATATGAGTTACCAGGCAATTTTAATTAAATTTTTTAAGAAATGAATTATTTATGAGATCTTTAATGATATATTGTAAAACAGAAAACAACTTGTAATCAGCATGAAGTTTGTTGAAAGAAAATAAATGTATTTTTTATTATTACGCCAGTTTAAAAATGCTATTCTTAAAAAAAAAATGTAGCATGAGTTACCGTGGAATCACCCTTCAGTGGTTCATACTTAATCGACAAATATTTTTACATTTTAAATAAATTTTCGCAAAATCTCAAAGTCTAATTTTTTTTTAATCGACACCTACAGTTTCAGTTGACTGACAACGTATCATGTCACCAAATTTCATTTCATACGCTTCAGTCGTTAATACCTGATGCGCAACAAATATTTACACATCTTGATATGATTTTCGTAAAATCTCAGAATCTAATTAAACTTTTTTTTAAACTTAAACACCTGCAATTAAATTGGGTAGCCACCTATCATGCCACTAAATTTCATTTCGTTCCTTTAGTCTTTATTTCGTGATGCTAGAACAAAAATTTATGCATTTTGAAATGATTTTCGCAAAATCTTAAAATCTAATCAAACTATTTTAAAAACACGAAGCTTGTAGTTTAAGTTGAGTAACCACTATCAGGTTACTGAATTTCATTTCATTCGGATTACAGGTTAGAGAGTAACAAAGGGATCAATAAAATTGACAATGGAGAATTCCTTTTGATTTTAAAAATTAAAATTTTATTCTAGTTAAATGAGCTTTTCAAGACTGGGGGTCATTCATAACGTGTAACTAACTTTTGTTTGACTCACTGTACATATTTTAATACTATGCCTGAAAATAAAAATTGTACAATTTTCGTAAAATCTAAATAAATAAATAAATAAGTAAATCTATTTTTAAGGAATCCGAGAACAGTTATACGATTTTCTCAAAATCCCAAAATCTATTAAATATTTAAAACAGTTTTGACATTTAGATTTTACATTAACTTGCATCTAACATAATTCTAAATTTCATTCTATTTCCATTGTCATATTTTCAGGAATGGAAGAAGCATGTCCTCGGTTTTCACAAAATCTCAAAATCTATAAAGAATTTTAAAGTACATTAACGCCTATAGTTTAAGTGACCACCTGTGACAATGCTAATTTTATTTTATTGGATTCAGTGGTTCATACATAATCGAGAAATATTTTTACATTTTGAATAAATGTTTGCAAAATCTTAAAATCTTATCAAAATATTTTTTTAAATGCGGCGCTTATAGTTAAGGTTGAGCAACTACCTATCATCTCACCAAATTCATATAATTCGCATTAGTCATTACTACGTGATGCTCGGACAAATATGTATGCATTGTGAAAGAATTTTCTCGTTATCTCAAAATCAAATGAAAATTTTTACAAAATTCGATGTCTGTAGTTAAAGATGAGTGACCATTTATCATGTCACTAAATTTCATTTCAATCACTTTTGTCATTATTACGTGATTCGCGAACACAAATGTACGCATTTTGAAACGATTTTCATAAAATCTCAAAATCGAATCAAAATCTTTAAAAAATTGGATCCCTATAGTTTTAATTGTGTGGCCACCCATCATGTCACCAAACTTATTCGCTTTTACTATTATTACGTGATGTGCGAACACAAAAATATACGCAGTGTGGAACGATTTTCACAAAATCTCAAAATCTTATCAATTAAAAAAAATCATCGCCTACAGTTTGAGTTGAATACCACCTATCAAATCACCAAATTTCATTTCATTCGCTTCAATACTTTACGTGATGCGCGAGCAATGGAAGCGTCGCCGACAGAACGGCCGAACGACATAGAGACAAACGTTTCTTTGACGGTCGTACTGGATTCCCAGGTGATTGAAACGGATAGAAATCGCATTAAAAAAAATTCCTTACGACATTTTTACATACAAAGCAAAATAAAGAGGCATTTTTATACTCAAAGTATAAATAAAAGACTTCCTTTCAAATGCGAATGGAAGCAAGTCAATTGATGTACAGTAGAAAAAAAAATCTTTTAGTAAATGTTCTTTTTTAAAATATCTGTTTAGTTGTTACATACTGTGGTGCAGGTTACGCTTAATATCTCCGGCCGTACAAAGGGTAGACTAAAAGGGTAACCAAGAGTATAGAAAAACCATACATGTTAAGAATATGTAAATTTATCATTGCGTCGCACTAAATGCAAAACACCGGCAGCTCTCCTTTAAGTAATAGTAACTTTTAAAGATAGGTAAATTATTGCAAAGTCATGGGACGGCAAGGGGGAGGGGACAGTCAGCATAATTTTACTGCCGATTAGATGTTCAACTGGAGCTGAAGTGATGTCCTTTTGGTGCGAAGCATAAAGACTTAACCTACAAACGTGGCATTGTAGTAGTGCTAACAAAACATACGCCAGCAATCACTAAGATATGCACAGACATCTGGAGCGGTTAAGAATAAATCAGTGCATTAATTTAATAAATCCAAACAATTAGGCGCAAAAATTTAAAAAGGTCACCGCAATGCGTCTATGAAGAAAATCGCCAAGATCCTATTGTGAGAAACTGCTGGCGTTAGCAAATATTGGCAGCCTCTCCTAAAAGTTAGCATCTGCAAAAATGAAATTCCTTTTTGATGTATTGAATACAAAAGAGCAAAACTGCGATCAGGAACCACAAGAGCCGAAATGCTCAGAGTGGATGTAGGGGGCTGTATATAACATGGACAGCGCTAACTGTAGGACATGAGTAATGTATTAGTGCCGAAAAACAATATGTGATGTTGACATCACTCATACATACTGAAACCGAATGCAAGATTTATTAACTCAATGAAAATATTACGTTTCACTGCTAGTTGAATTTTGAATTTAAAAAATATATATACAATTTTATATTTATTTTCAATAAACAGAGAGTGCATTTGAATATCGCAAAAAGTGTAACTTCTAATGTTAAAAAAAAAGAACTTTAAGACATGTATTGAAAAGTACTTCATTTTTGTTTGGTCTTTCAAAATAATAATAATCTGCCTAAAAAAAGTAACAAAGAAAACACTCTTTATTTTTTATACACGTATACTTTCTATCTTATTTACCGAGTAATAAAACGCGTCTCCAAATGTAAACAAAGAGAAATTTTCTTTCAAAAAGTATAAGCTTACGCATTAAAAAAATGTAGATCAATATGTATCAATGTAGATCAAAGTATTTTAAACATTTTTAAATACTGATACAGATTACATATCATCAGCTTTGTAGGTTTACACCATAAAGTGAAATTCCATATCGCCAACAAGCAAGGCATCGAACAAATAAAAGGTAATTGATATTTTTTTAAATTTCGAAGAAATATGATTAATAACACTCTTTGCAAAAATAAAAATCGTCAGACTAGAAAGACAGAAACCATTTATCCATAAAAAATGACTAAGTCGAACATTTTACTTGGGAAACATGCGTTTTTACTCATATTCTGAAATAATTTCCAGAGATATTCATCGATTACTATGTAGGGCAAATACAAAAAGGACATTCAACAAATAAACATTTTTTTTCATTATTTTTTTCTTACAGGCGATAAAACAATTGCTCCGAACCATTTTCCGTAACCATATGAGCCAGAACGATATATTCATAATACATTCACATAGCACTACCCAGCTCTGAAAACTTTTATGCCCCTATGATCGTATTTTACACAACGTCTAATTTCAATAAAAACAAATACATTTTTCTCCTTTTTTCAAATGTTTCCTGCATGAAAATCAAAATCGTAAAAACTCATGAAGATCCGGAACATTTTTAGAGACACGAGAACGAATAAATGTCAGAGCTTGGAAGGCTTTCTCTTTCTCTTAGAGGTTTAAATTTTATTGCAGTCATAACTTTTGCAAGACTCTTCCAAGTCATGATACCAACACACTAACATGCAGCTATAAAACATATAGATGATGCGCAATGCATAGAGGCACAAAAGTGTAAAAATGCAATGTTTTTTTTTTTTTTTTCTTTCAAAGATTAAAACGTTTTGTGTAAGTTTTTGACATAAATAATTTGCAGTCTACTTAGAATTTAATACACAATAAGGACCATGTTTTCCTTACTTTTGTTTAATTTGACTTTACTTATATATTAACTGAATATTGTGATTTTAAAAGGCTTGGATTCTTGGATGCTGATGATATAGACGACAATTAAACCTAAAATTATTTTATTTTGAGGCAACATTCCATTGTGCAGTTTTAAGTACCATTGCATAAGACAGAAACTTAAAAAACCTACACTCTTTTGAAAACAGTCAGGTTAATATTAAGGTAGTTGAATAACGTGAAAGATATCGAACCGCAGAAACTTTTGACTGATAAAAACTTACAATGCAGCAAAATGAGGCAAAAGTAGTTAGTGCTAAAAATGAACGTGCAAACCTATGAATCCAAAATGGCGAGATATGAAATCAGCCGCTTAACACAGGGAGAAAAGTATCCATTGAATCTTTGTAATAGCCCCACCTACCATGGTCGAGTTGATAAGCCACTCAAAATGGTAGCCGACTGAAGTGCGAAGATCTCGAGTTCGGGCCACATCGCACAGCTGTCTATCTAACTGTGTGGAGTTTAGTTCGATTTTCTGCAGATGTAACGTGAATATGCGTTAGAATCCCTTAGAAAGTCCTAGACCAAGGTAATCCCCACCATAGGCAGATCGTCCATGTGTAGCGTTGACATAACAACACAAACATTGTAGATATGTGATGACGTGCATCAGAAGAACTGACCCAGTTACTACATGTTTATAGGTTTTTTTGTTTTTGTTTTTTTTTTGTTTTTTTGAGAGTGTGCTTACGTTACGATTTATTTATTTATTTATTTTTATTGAATGATTGAGTTAGTAAGAAATTGAATGACTGAAGAAAAATGTAAAATTTAAGCTCTTATTGGACATTATATATTGATGGCATGCATAATTCGCGGGGCCTAGAATAATAACATTTTTTTTTTATTTCTGTCAACAATGAAGAAAATGCGGATGAATTCTCTGCAAAGAGCAAACGAGGAAATGATCGAGGGAGTTGCAGTTTTTAAATATGGGGCGTATCTCTGTTATAGTGTGAGTTAAAAGATCAGGCTACAAAGGTGAATGAATGAAGGGTGATCAAGGGTGAAAAATAAGCAGATTGAAAAAGGATAATTACAGTGAAGAATACAAGAGAGATTAAATGTACAAAAACTGAATTAAACTGAATTACACATTAAAAATTAGATATCTTTTCACAACATTCATGCATGGATGTACATATAACTAGACACAAATCGATACATGCAATTGCAGTTAATATTTTTAATGCATAATTGCATAAACTTTACCAGTATTAAAACATTATTACAAAGACATAAAGTGTTTTTATTAAGCGGATTTTTAATAATATTGTTTTTCTCTGATTACAATTTTTTTAAAAGAAATCATTATAGACACAACATACTTTTGGTTGCAAGAAACATTCCTTTTGAAACAATTAATGTAATTAATGAAAAAGTAAATAATTTTAAACAATAGAAAAATGAATTTATATTTTCTGCAATGGCAAAGGAAATTGTTTTGTACAAAGAGGTGTATATATATATATATATATATATATATATCATGAAGTACTTTATGAATTGTTCAGACATATAATTTATTTTGCTACTAGCTGCGTACCCGTTCTCCGCACGGTAGGGAACGAAACTTTTTCTTACATATATAATTTGAATTGATTCCAGTGATTTGGAATCTCGAAATAAGCAAAATGATTTGACTCTTGGCGTAAAGTTTCTCATTCGTTATTCGTAAAGTTAGTATAAGTACTGACCTGAGACCATTGTTAATATTATGACAAAAACTATGTCGGTGTCATTGCCGATCAGAAAAAGAAAAGCGTGACGGAATGCAGCGAAAATTCCTAACTTTCAAAATGTCTCATTTCTACATCATACTCTTTTTTAGATTTAAGTTATACCACCTTAGATACTACATGATGTGGCGAACCGTTTTATTTTATAGTTAAATAGTTGTGTACCCGCTCTTCGCAAGGCAAGAAGAGAACATTTTCCCAAAATGTGATCATGACTACTTGTGACAAAACAGAATCTCCAAGAAAAAAAAGTTCAGTTACAGTCTTTTCTGTTGAAACTACCGCGGGATATATTAACGTGACGTAGAATTACTTAATGCTTTAGTTAGCTGTGATGTAAGATGGTTGTTGTAAAAGGAATAGAACACTTAGTTTCACGAAATATTTATTAATATTGTGCTTTGATAAATATTGCCCTAGCATATCTACTAACTATTACTTATACTATCTTTTATTGATACCAATACAATATATTTTCGTTTTCCAGTCGTTAATACTTAATTTAAAGAAACGGCTTAGATATTTGCCACGAATGTAGTCTTTTATTCTTTGGTGACTTTTGCAATTTACGCATTAGTATAAACGATAATCATTTCACTTTATGGTTGCCACTAAAACAGCTCTCCATACATTTGTATGCTTAATTATTGTCAGATTGGCCTATTTAGCACCAGGGCCCTATTATCTCACTGGCAAATCGGGACTTTGCCCAGTGCCTCCGGCTCGAAATGGCCCCCAATTTCAAATGTTGTTCTGAAATATTCTTTTTTATAAGCATATTTTATGAAAAATAAAACAAATTTCATAGATGGAGGCCCCAAAATTCATCAATGCGCGGGGTCCCTGTTTGCCATAATCACCCAGCAAACACAGCCCTATCGGATAAGTTTTGGGCCGACACTGGCATGCCGGCGCAGAATGTGCCGGGGCGACATCGCTCACGCGGTACCGAAAACGACAAAATTGCGTCCGCCTGGGCGTGTGTCGGGCCGAAAATTATTTTGAAGAAATTGAGAAACAAGATACAAAGGTAACTCATTAATGTTATTAATGCAAAGTGGTTCGGAAACATTATCGATACTGCCAGATTTAACAAAATCTGACAAAACAAACCCGCAAAGGAGAACGAAAATGTTCACGTGAAACCACAAAATGCTTGAGACACAACGGGAGAACAAATGTATCACAACTGAGACTTTTGCCATGTGTAGCTACGCGTGACGGACTATATGGACTAAACTCCAACTACTACACTGTAGAACGTAGCACATAATTTGCTACGTATGATGGACTATATCGCATGGACTATACAGGACAAGTGCCAAATTTTAAAACGTAGCACATGTGTAGCTACGTGTAATGAACTAGTAACTGTGGACATTGAATATTTTTTTTTTCTTGTTTTTTTTATGTACACGGGGGAGAGATGTGGTGAAGTGAAACAGCAGTAAAATATAATTTTGAGACGGTTCCCATGGGAAGACCACACAAGTAGACCGTAAATTAGAAGAGGCGCCAGGCAATGGACAGTCTGGACACTATAGCACAATGAACTGTCAACGTTAAAATATTTATGGCCGAAAATATTTATGGCCGAAAATGATATGCAAATTTGGCGGGGTATATTCTCGAATGATCCACCTACATGTCTGGGATTCGACGAGAGGATGCATTAATTCCCCGAGACGAACAAATCAGAAACTCCAGCCAATGATGTAAGAGGGGGTAAGAAAAGAGGAATCAACCCCGTGGGAGAAGAGAAAAAAGATGACAGAACGAGTGTGCTAGAAAAAAGAAGCAGAGCAGAGTTTGAAAAAGGTGTGAACGGACTTAAAAAAATCAGTGTGTGCTTCGAATCAATATGATCAAGTTGTGTTCAAAAGAAACATGGAATCAGAGGCCAGATGAGGGCTTAAGAAAAAGACAGCGGTTCCAAGAGGACACGCGTCGATCGTGTCTTGTGTAAAGACGGCTACCTCATCAGAATGGTGAATATTAACAGTAATCTATTTATTATTTGCGTCTCAAAACTTTTGTGGATACCCCTTATCCTCCAAAACCACATCTCCCCCAGACATGTTTAAGTTTAAAATTATGTCAATATCGTCTGTTAATTAATATTAGTGGAATGACTAAGAATAAATGGTATTTAGTTGCAATTCATAGAGTCTTTAGTTTTTTTAGTGTTTTGGTGTATGTCAATCATTTTTCAATTTTTTCAGCGTAATACTAGGAGTACTTGCCAGGCAGGTTATGCGCGGCATAATACCACTGTACGATCATCTTAGGCTTTAGTTTTCCTCAAATTTTAACCACTGCTGTAACAAACCACCACACTAAGCAGAGGTTTATACAATATTATCTTCAGCTGCTCCAAACAAGTGTGTGTCATTTAAAAGTTACAAGTGCGTATTATATATAGTGATATTATATACATACAAGTCAAAAATAAACAAATATATATATATATAATATATTTCTAGTATTCAATCCTTATAATTCAATCCATTTCTAGTATGCAATCCATATAATTCGATCCATATTAAAAAAGAATAGAAGAATTTAATTTCATGATTTTCAAAGTAAGTTTCTTTATTAGGAATTGCAACGAGAAAATAATTTGACATTATAAGTAGTAAGTAAAATAAGTTGTAAGTAAGGCATTATACGTAGTAAGGCAGAAGTAAAAACAAGTGAAGTACTGGCTTACATTACAGTCTTAGTAAATACTTCTTGTTCTTCTCAAGGAATATGAGTGTTTTGAAAAATCTTGATGAATTTTTGTTATTGTTTTGTTAAATTTATGATATTCATGTGCCTTTAACACGCTCATACATCCCCTTCAGAGAATTAAAGGAAATTGTTAAAAAAATAGGTTTATGAATTATTTTATACAAGAAAGATGCATTGTAATCGTCATTAACTGAAAACAAAAACAATAAATCATAATAAATGATAATAATACATCATAAACAATACATCATAATAAATCATGTCGAAAACATGTGTTAAAAGGCCAACATTAATAACCTTAACAGCTATAAGATTTTCCTCCATGGAACATGTTTAAAAAAGAAAATGAAATATTTCAACATCAAATTTGAAGATTTCATTGAATCATACTTGCCTTGTTCAACAACAAAAGTTTGCCTGCGATCACTTTTGTTCTTGAACATTTGCAGCTTTACTAAAACTAATAAAGTATTTACAAACTAACAAACTTACTGACTAAAAACAACACGAACAAGCAAACTGCCAACACGTATTTTAAAAGCATCCCACTTGAATTCCCTGATTTTCTGATTCATTGAAAACCTAAAGATGCAATTCAATATTGCTTTCTAATACTTTGTCATTGAAATTCAAATGCGTTTTAGTTTACCAGCTTCCAATGTAGAATATTGAAAATTGATTATAAGATTTACAATTTAGCAATTGAAAACGACTATTTGAAGAAAGTATCTAATTACTTGTTTGCACACGTAGCAAACTGAAAGTTCAAACAATTAACATTTACGGTTTAATTATAAGTATGCTAAACATTAGAGAAAATTAAATGTTATTCATGAATATGCATTTAACAATTAATTCGTCGATTTTCAAAACTTCTGATCTAAATAAGTACATGAATTATATGTTCTATATGTTCATTTCTCTGCAATTACAGTAATTTGTCCTCAAAAATAAACAGCATAACGGCGGTACGCTAATCATTTTGTCTAATTTCATTTAAATTTTCCACATCAGCAATGAACGTTAAAACTTGTTTTGGAGTCTGTACCATGGGTAAATCTGCTTCTTAAATTCATGGAAAATACTTATTTGGATAGTACCATTAAAGTGTTTAACTGAACCTTTCAAATTCGACTTTTACGATTTTATGTGATCAAAATCTTACATAAAACTTCACAAATAAAATTAAAAACACTAACACCAGACTTAATGACATTTTTTCACTGTATATTGAAGAAATGTTTTCTCCTTAATGTTCTAAACCTTATATGGTAAACAAATTAGGTTTGGATTTGCCAAGTATTTTTGCGTAAAATGAAACAATGAAACTGTATATATCAAGGAATTTTCATTTACTTTTTCATTTGTTGTTAGACTAGGAATATTTCAGTATATCACCTGTACCAACATTAAAAAAATTATTTCATATTTGTATAGGCCTGGACCATTCCACATAGGTACGCCTTACTTTCACCGCAAACTGACAAAGATAATGTACATTTGATGTTTCTGTTGTATCGAAATTGTGCGAAATCAAGAATTATTTACATCGCAGATGCATTCCTATTAAACATAATTTTCTAATGGTATTATAAGGTGTAGTTTTCCATTAGTGGCATAAGTTTAAATTTTTAAATATGGCAATTGTAATTGTACGAAAAAAAATATGATGTGGACACCACATGACTGTCTTCGGCTTCTATTAAGTTATCCACATTTATGATTAACTCATTCAAACTTATTTCATTTGATAGTGAAGTAAATACGAAGATTTTAACATACTGAGTATTTTTTTAAGTATTTTTGAAATTGTCACTGTAAAAGATTTATAATTATGACATAAAATATTTTCGAAAATGTGTCATGTTTTATAAAACCAACATATGTTTGTAGATGTCAATGTATTTTTAAATGGCGGTCTCTTCTTAATCTTTAGCATGTCTCTTTTTCAAAGAAAGCTATTTTATACAGAGGAGACCAAGCACATTTTCCAACTCTTTTTTAATTAAAATCTTGTATTTTTCACTTTTGACTACTTTTAGGTAAACAGGTAATCATTGCATTTTCTATACACACTTCTCTTTACACTTTATGCATGCTTGGGACTGTCAGAGTATTTTCTAGCGTGTTCCAAAAAAATGCAATCCTATCTTGCATCTGTTATTTAAAAAAATATTTTAAGCCTTTTTTCATTTCACAACTTTTTAAAATTACATTTAACTTCTTCTCACATTTTTATCTCCCTCTCTCCTTTCAACTCTTCTTCGTATGGACAATACTCAAATTTTCAAACAAACGCCATTGCTCACCATTTCTATGGGGTCCCAGAATCGTGGAATGGTGCATGACAATAATCATCTACGATTTCTTTACTCGTTTGTTTGTAGATGGCAAGGTATTTTTAAGCGACGGTTTCTTCTCAATCTTTAACATGTCTCCTTTTCAAAAAAGCTGTTTTATTCTGCTGCTTCCTTTAACCATTTTGCTTAACTGTTAATATTTGGATGCGGCTTGTTCATTAATCGGCTTAGGTTATCATGTCAGTTTTCCTGAGCGCTCTTCGTTCTTTGAATTTTTGTGTGTGTGTGTTACAGTTTTAAATATCTATTGTAATGCTAACAGGATTTTACCTCGATTGATTTAAAAGGTAATCCTATAATCACGTAAGGTTTCCGTTTTCATTCGAATCTTTCATTACTGAAAATCAACCACTGACAATATTTTCTATTGACAGATAGGCTAGTGCAATTCACATTCGTAAATGCAAGCTTATATTTGAATCGGATATAAGTCTACGAGAGTTGTCCGGAAATTAAATTTCCTAAGGATAATAAAAAGGAATGAAACATTATAACCTTAAAGATATTTTTCTAGATATATAGCAATATTTCAGTTAATTCTCAACAAAAGAATGATAATCCACGAGGGTCCTTAATTTTCAATGTCTTTTTTTTTAAATCAGAAGTCAAAAATGCCCTTTTAAAAGACAATTGTTCTCTTCCCGTATTCCATAACACAATGACATCGTTTAAGGTTGATATCCATACCATGAAGAATGTAGCGATACAAAGATTGGAAACATGAATCATGATGTCATTGCTGTGTGATTACGGCCCATTAGCTATATGTGGGCTCTAGGCCGAAGGGTAAGGTGCCCCCGTGGATGTCTTTCTAAGGGATCCTAACCCAATACGTGTATCATGATGAGCCGATGACGACGAAGGAATTTTGTGAATTGTTTGACGAGTCCGATATTGAATCGGATCTTGAATCAGTTTAACTTAGTATATTAGTATTTCACCATATCATACTATCCGTAGTGTCCTATTATTATTATTCATTATTATATATTTCGTATTTTCTTTTTTTTCAAAATTTTTGTATAAATGTATTTAAAAAAAATTAAAGTTTCTTGATCGCAGGGGCGTAGCCAGGGGGGGGGTTAGGGGTGTTATAACCCCCACATGAGGAATTTTTTGCCATACAAAATGTATATTTTTTACTACATTATCACACACACGTATACATATATATGCGTGGTAGTCTCCCCCATGAAAAATTTCTGTCTACGCCCCTGCTTGGTCGGGAAAGTGGTGGGTCGACTTGTTCGCGGGATTATTAAAAAATTCAAATTTCTTAATCAGGAAAGGGGGGGGTCGACTTATACGCGGGATCGGCGTATACGTGGGTAAATACGGTATCACCGGAAGAAATTAATGTCCAGATATCATTTTCCACTGATGAAGACTGCAAACAACTGTCACATTCTGGACCAATTCTCCGGAGGCAAACTTCTATGACTTTTGATTGGAAAAACTTATCCCACGGTATGACAAGTTTTTCAGTTCAGGTTATTCTTATGATGAGAAGTAGCTGAAATATTGCTGGATCTTTTGCAATAAATTTTCCAGGTAATGATTTTTGTTATTTTTAATTGGCTGTGGGAATGTTATTTTCTGGACGACTATCGTAGTTTTTTGTACGTTAGCATTTCTCCTAGTCAAAATTACTGAAGCTAATAACGTGTAATTTGGAATATAAATGAGATTTTTAACGTAGGCGTTATATTAGGCACTATTTACCAAAATTTGCAACTGTGGGGAGCATAAGGCCAAATCGTTCTTTTAACATTGATTCAAATATAGGAAAGAGAGAGTCATAAAATTTTGGCTATAAAATACAGCAATCACGAATGCCTAAAAGTAAATATGAGAACATTTTGAATATTACCTTACAAAGAGAGTAAACGTAAGAAAAAAGAGGGTGGGTGTCCACCTTTCTTGAAAGAAAGATAAAGCATTATCTATAAAATTTTTGCTTCATAATTTAACAAATATTAATCCTATTGTGAGGCACATATTGTTTAAAACCGATAATTGTTGTCATTGTTTGTCATTGAAAGCTTATTGAAAAGTTATTTATTTACTATTGTGTGAAAAAGCGAGATTATTTTCCGGTTTTCCTAATATTTTCGTTAATATCGTATTCCTCAGAGAGATTTCTTAAAAGTACGGAAATTGCACTACTTTGTTAACGGTCTAATTTTTATACTTTTGTACGGATGTTGCACCAAATTTGAGGCGTATGGAAGTGGCACGTACTGAAATCTGCAGCAATCTTTTAAGAAATAGTGATTCATCTAATATACAAGACGAAAAATTGTAAAATAAAATATTGGAATTACCAGTTTAAAATATGAAATTACTGAGGCAATATTTAATATGAAAACAAGTAATAAACTTCAAAATATTTTACATAGCACATATGATATGTTTATGTTTGTATCATTTGAATGGTTTGATCTGAAAGCGGGCTATTCGGCAGTTCAATTCTCTAAAAGTTTATTTCATCTTTCGTATAATTCAAATATGTATCGCTTTACTTAGGCCTACTATCAGGCGTTTAAAGAGTGGCTTAAAGTTCTTTTATCCTTCCCTCTTTTAACTAATTACATTTCACATGAACGTGTTTGTACGTTGTAAGCAATCTGTGATTCTGTGTACACGTACCTCTTGTATGAAAGAGCTTTTCAGTTCATTCGTCAAAAAGTGTAAGTTTCGGCTGAATTTTAGCAAGCAATCGACAAAGGTACATTTTACAACGATGTGTCTGTATATGAAATGTAAGCATTATATGCAGTAAAGTACCCCATTTTATGTTTCTAATTCATTCAAATAATGCTTAATTGTAAAGAGCTGTTTTTGAGTCAATGTGTAAACACTGTATAAATAGCGATTTTAATAAATGTACCAAACTCAAAATCTTAATTGTATAATATAGAAGAATATATTTTATTAGTTTTGTGAATAACTAACAAGCTTATCGAAAATATATACATTGACAGCAATATCAGAGTCTGTGTTCAGAACATTATTCCCTTACTGTGTTTCAGAAAAAAACATGTAAGGGAATAATGTTTATACTGAGTTTTAACAGATAAATAGAAACAGCATTTCTGACCATACATTGGTATGTGATTCTGAGTCGTTTTACTAACCTTTGCCATCCTTTAGCTGTTTTTTATACGATTTATGAATCACCCCGTATACTACTTGATTCGCAATGAAGAATTGTACTTTATATATTTATAAGCAACAGGAACTTTGACTGATATTCGATTACTTTAGTAATCGAACACAAAAATTCTTGTAATAAATTTAAAATGGGAATTAATATTTAATATGTTATCTACGTCACAAATAGATAATTCCAAGTTTGATAATATTTGTCTAAATCTACTCTTTGCTTGAGGATAATGTTCAGGAACTATTGTTTACTCTCCAATAGACAAGAATTTGATTTTGAATTTGAATGCCACAGGTTTTCCGGCTTGGTCGACAGAGCTGACCTTCAAACCTTTAGCGGCTATCTGCTGAGTTCATTGGGATTAAAAAAAGGATTTTTACAAAGCATAGCTAGAAAGACCAGACACAGGGTTATCCCACGTAGGAGCCCGTGCCATATAGTGTACCAATAGACAAGAAGTGTTCATTTTGCAATGTGGAAAGACTTTACCTGGAGGTAAACTTAACTTGAATTTTCCTTCTGGCCATTCAAAAGCTACTGATTGCCAAGAAGTACAAGAAACTCATTTACTGTCATTTGCAGGGAGAATTAATGGCCGAAGTTTGGTTTTGCATTAGGACACGTACCCATTCACGTTGCAAAATCCTCCTTAGAATGGTTTTTCGATAATGGGCTGTAAGTCATGAAATGTTTTGCCCTTTCCGCTTGATCTCAATCCCCAAGAAAATTTGTGGGTTATCCTCAGTAGGATGGATATGCAAATATCAGTCAGTCTCTAAGGCAGAATTAAAGTCCGCCATCATTGAACACTGTTAGGATATGGATGCTAACGTCCTCGAAGGATTGGTAAAAGATATTCCACATCGACTATTCAAATTGATATGTAAACATGGCAAATATAATTTTTATTATTTCTAATGGACAGCAGACAAAAAAGAAAAAAGAAAAAAAAGAGGCAAATATATTGGTTAGTAACAGTACTAGCTTTATTTCGACGGGATACTTTCCCCTCCCCTCTTCAAGTACACATTTATTTTAACACGCTTTTATTAGCTTCACCTGTATGTATGTTTGTATGTTTATACGCTTGTATGTTTGTAACCGACTCCTTTGAACTCGATTTTGACCCACTTTAAACGGTCAGATTTAATTTAAAGTTTGTAGATATATCAAGGATCGATGACAATACAATAATTTGATAAGTTTATCCCATTATCCAGATTTTAACACGCTTTTATTTATTAGCTTCACCTGTATGTATGTTTGTAACCGACTCCTTTGAACTCAAATTTGGCACATTTTAAACGGTCAGATTTAATTTAAACTTTGTATATTTATGAAGAACCGGTGACAATACAATAATTTTATGAGTTTATCTCATTATCCTGATCAGGATCGCCAGGATTAAATAATTTCCTCATTTCTTATCCTGATTGAAAGTAGAACACTTCCAAAGATTACAATCTTAAGAAAACTTTTCTACTGTGTCCGTGATCGTATAGTGGTTAGTACATTGCGTTGTGGCCGCAATAACCCAGGTTCGAATCCTGGGCACGACGATATTTTTATTTTTACAAAATATCGCGATCCATCACACTATGGAAGAGTTGAGTACAAGAACATGTTAAGGCCATTCTTTTTAACACGCTTTTACTGCAGGTTCATTAATACTTTGGTGCACAGAAGGGGTGTATCAAGAGGGGGGGCTCAGGGGGGCTGCTCCCCCTCCGAAACTTCATATTACATATGAACTCGCTAAATGAAATAGCCAATTTGAGACGAAAATGTATTCTAATAAACGGGGTATTTCATTACTCCGGATCAAACTCATTGGTTATTACGGTTTGGTACATTGAACATTTATTAAAATTAGCGGGTTGGACTATATTATGTTATCCCATCTCACTCTTAATGTAAAATGTTTCGTTCCTGTGCAAGAAAGATATGGTGGCAACGTTTTCGCGATGTGTGATGTGGAGGCTCAATGGATGTGCATGTAATGATAATTGAAAAATTGTATTTATTTCGGGATCCTGAAAAGGTTCGTTTCCGCCCATGTTTAAAACGCTTTCCGCTATATCTTAAACGTCTAAATTTATGAGGATAATGAAGTAGCTTAAAAAATAACCCTAAACTTTTGCCAGTAAACTTTGAAAAAAATATGGTCAAATGTTAGTATGATTCCTGTATTATTTAAGCTTTCTTAAAAGTACAAAACTATTGAAGCTGTCAAATACTCTCTATAACAAAAAAATCGACGCCCCAAGAAAGAGTCGACCGATTGTAATGAAATTTCGTACAGAAAGACATTCGGACCAAACATGCAAATGATTTAAATCGGAAGTCTAATGAATGAATAGCGGAAGCGCTAGCTCATCGGAACTGCGCATTCAGCAGGTGCATATAAGGAGCGATTCTCAATTTGGTGGTCAAAAGTTCTGTTGCATTTCGACTGCGATATCTTACGTTGGTTTTAACAATACCTCGTCATAGGATTCGTGCGCATTACGAGATGTCGGAGTTTGAAAGAGGTCGTGCTTTCGGACTGAAAGAGACTGGTTGGACGAGTCGAAGAATCGCTTGACATCTGCATCGACGCGATGCGGATATTAGACGATGCTGGCAAGAGTGGGCCAACAACGGTAGATATCAGCGTCAAAATGGCAACAGTCGACAGAGGACTACAACAGAAGGGGAGGATACAGCGATTTTCAGAGCAACTGTCACAGCACCGGATTCGTCGCTATTAACTACCCACTGTGTGACCCACACACATGTATCCAACATGACAATTGAGAGAGCGGAATTTACGCTCGCTCCGACCGTTATGCCGGCTGCCTCTCAAGCCTACACATCGTCAAGTCCGATTACTGCCGTGCCGGGCTCTATCAACGTGAAACTGAGATGACTGGGCACGTACACTCTTTAATGACGAGTCCCGTTTCCAACTGTGTTCTGAGGACAACCACAGATGTGTTTGGAGACGTTCAGGGCTTAGGGGATCCTGCTCTGACTATCGCATGCCACACATGTCCACAACAAGGTGATACGGTCTGAGGTGCCATCGCTTTTCATAGCAGGACACCTTCGGTAGTAATTTCGGGCACATTCACGGCACATCGGTACATTGACGACATCCTACGACCGGTTGTGTTACCGTTGTTTTTGCGACACCCTGGAACTTACTTTACAACACGATAATGCCGGGCCTCATACGGTAAGTGTTGCTATGAATTGTCTTCAAGCTTTGCCTGTACTTCCTTGGCCAGCTAGGTCACCTGATCTCTCTTTCATAGAGCACATATGGGAGGCTATCGGAAGGCGATCACAACCATCTCAAAATGTTGCCAATTTAGTCCAACAGTTGGTGACAATTTTTCAAGAAATTCCGCAGGTCACCATACCGGAACTGTATCGGTTTGTGCCACCCCGGGTAACACCTTGCATCGAGGCCAGGGGGTGACCAACGCCTTATCGACTTCCTCCCTTTGTAATGGCCAAACTCTACAACAAATCATTCAACTGTTCGAAAATTTTAATCGTTTGTTTTTTGTATATGTTCTTTACATACGCCAATTTTTATCGCATTCGAACAATTCTTTCATGGTGCTTTTTTTTTTTAAGTAAAACTTCTTTAGGCGCAACTAGGGAGTTCAGATTTTTTTTCTGACGGAAGTAACGCTCAGTAAAGGAAGTGACGTATCTTTTTCCCGTTGCTATCTTCATTTGGGGCGGGCGTTCGGGCGTTCGTTCTCACGAACGGCGACTGTGCTCCCTGCGCGTCGACATTACTCCCTACCTGTTTTGAAGCAAGATCTTGTCTGATGACTCTGTTCAGTGGATAAGTGGACCGGCTCTTGTCAGAGCCACTGTGGGAAGCCTTTCGCTGAACAGGCGGCGATCCCTCTGACTGTCTCTCACTGTTGTTACAGGCGGCGACCCAACTCGTCACCTCCGATAAACAAGGCCTACGCACCGAATACAGAAAGTGGCACAATGGTGCATTCCGTTTTCCAAGCTCCGTTGCTTTACTCACATGTTTTCAATGGCATTATTACAATAGTTAATGGAATTATGAGTTAAAACTTGACATGATTGGTTGCCATGCTGCATAAATACTGTTTGTCTGTACTTAAATAGTATGTAATCTTTTAATATTGCTCATGTGTTTTTGAGTTATTTATAATAATGAGCCAAATGTAAATTTTTAAACAGAATAATACTTTGAGCAAATACAGCAGAGGAAAACAAAGGTTTAAGAACACTGCTCTAGAAAAACGCAATAATAGACCCTACGTGCATTCGATACCAACCGACAGAAGAAAACACCAGTTTAGGAACACAGTTAAAGAAAAATACCGCAACAAAGACATTCTCTCGATTCAAACCCAACGGGAAAACGTTTTAAGAAAACAGTGAAAGAATAATAGTTCAACACGGACACTTCCTGGATGCTAACCCGATATCCAGACGGAACAACGGTTTAAGAACACGGGTATGTAACACCACAAAGAAACAAACAATGGCTGCAAAGGGTTTTAAAAACGAAATAAACGAATAACAAATGGACATTCCGTGGATTCTAACCCAACCTCAAGACGTAGCAACGCTTTAACACGGGGATGGAACACCACAAAGAAACGGACCCTGGCTGCAATCAATTCCAAACAATAGACAGAACCTGCAGTTTAAAAACACGGATACAGAATGATAATTCGGAACCTACCAGCAGACGAAATCAACGCTTAAGAACACTGTGGTAGAAAAACACACACAAAAAAAAATTAAAAATTTACACTGCCTGCATTCGAACCCAACAAACAGAGGAAAACATCAGTTAAAGAACACAATTAAAATATAATACTAGACTATGACATTCCTCCCATTCAAACCCAAACTCCAGACGGAACAAGGGTATAAGAAAACAGTTAAAGAATAATACTACAACATGGACACTTCCTGGATTCTAAATAATTATCATGAATTACCGATGATTCTTACTGGAGATATTAATGTTAATTTTCGCTGTCAAGAATCTCAGCCGTTAGTTGAATTTTTAAAAGAAAAATTTGATCTAACTATAAATATTTCTCGACTTCAATCAGCAACGCGTTTCGGTACAACGATAGATGCTGTATTTTCAAGAAAATTAGAAAATTTAGAGAGTAAATGTTATGTTTCACATTATAGTTACCACAAACCTATAATTTCATACATAAAAAATTATGATGACGTTCAAGTACCTATTTCCAATGAATAATATGAAAAGTTTAATCATTTCAGTGATATGTGTCGTAAACGTCAAAGAAGTTTTACTTCAATTGCGCGTAAAGATTACACGCACACACTTTTTTTTCCTGTAGAGTGCACACAAAATAGAAGATTATTGAAGCTCACAAATGAACACTATCAATGATTTGTTCACGTTAGTGTTCGCATGCGGGGTTTAGCCGTGGACTGTTTAATGTTCTGGACTCTTTTCCCTTACATGTGATCTAAATTATTATGCAAAATATTCTTTCAAATGATTAATTAACGATCTTTCTCGTTAAACCAAAAATATTCATTATTGGAGAATGTCTGAAGATATCTCAATAGCTTGTTTATTACGTAAACACAAGTTTGAGCTTAAAGGCATCAGTATGGAGATATTGATAATTACACGGATTAAAATATGATATGGTATTTGTTTCATGCTTGAAAGTATCATTACACTTTCTTAAGTGAAATTAAATAATGAACGTTAAATTTTGGTTAAATATTAATACAAAAAACTAGATATTGTGTAATAATGAGTTTTTCGCTATTTACCGTTAAATACCTGCAAAAAGTATTTGACCGTAAAAGTATTTTTATGAGTACATTAACCTCCTGTGATGATTTATATAAATACACTGTAGCACTGTAGTATATGGATTCATTGGATTTATTTGGATTTCTAGCTTACGTTAAATGCTCACATGGCATTAAATATTCTTGTCGTATTTTCTAAGCTGTCTCGAGTAATCATTGAATGTTCGAAGTCCTCTTTCCTCTAGGCTTTCGCATTTCTATCCAGTACCACTTTACATCTTTAGGAATTACATATTTTTTTTTCTTTTAACTAAAGTAATCACATATGGGTCTATAAATATCGTCCTAGTTTTCGAAATACCAGCATCTGTGCTTTCCCTCAACGAAACAGCAGATTATTGAGGATGTCAAATTCAGGCTGAGAAGGATTTTGTCACTGGAATGTTAGCACACAATATTTCATGTCAGATTGTTTATACAGTCTGGGCTGTTTCAATTATGCGTGTTACGGTTACTGCACAAAAGATGTTTTCAATTGATCTGTTATCAAGCGTTCTCGTTTAGCTAGAATTAATTCATTTGTAATCAAAGCCTGTAGATGTCAATGTCAATAACGCTGCAGTACGAAAACACCTTTGTTGAGCTTCCAGGCATTATACATATACTGATGAACTGGGTAGGAGGAATTAAACAATCTGATAAGATATATCGCAGTTGTTTCATACTGATTCATGTATAGCCTGTCTTAAATTCATTAATTAGCAGTACATGATGATTATATTAAGCGTATTGATATGTAAGAACAGACAGAACGCGTGCTAAGGATGGGGTTTATCTACTGCTACACTGAAGGCGTGCTTTGTTGCACATGTTTATTTTGTTCTAAATGGGATCCTGAATATTTCTAAATTACTTTTTCTTTCATACCAACTTTGAAGAGATTCTGAAGAATTTGAAACAAAACGTGTCAGAATATCCTAATTTAAAACCTAAACTTAAGAAGTGAAAAATATATTTACTCTAAAACCTTTTAGAATTCGCGTAATGCTAATTTTCGTAGCTGCTCGTATTGTTTAAACACATGTTTTTATTCTCCAGGTAATTAAAGGATGCCCTTTATAAAAACTTGCAGCCTTTTATTCTGTCTCTATCATTATTATGTTGTTAATAACAGTCCTGTCATCTTAGTCAAAATAGGGCAAGAATCTCGGAATTTGAGATACACAGCTATAAACTTTTATACACTTTTATTTTGACATCCTAAAACTTGTCTCAAAACCTGCGTATGGTAGGGTGTCCGCGTCTGTCAAAATTTAAGGTCAAAGGTCACAAAAATCGATTTTTTCCACATTTTTCGCAAATATCTCGTTTCCTATGGGGTTTACACTATTTGTATGCATTACCAATATTGTAGAGGATAAAATTATCTACAACTTTTGTTCCAAAAGTTTTTTTATACGTTGAATCGTTTACGAGATAGAGAGCAGTGAGCGCGCAGTGTTGAACTATGTAGAGTACCATTTAAGGTCAACCGGTAGTCCCGATCAAAAACAAGTTTCATAAAGTTTATAAATTATTGATAAATATTACTTATATAAATAATTTAAATTTTTTTTTAAATATTACATTATAATTAATAACTTTTTTCATTAATTAGTAATCTATCTATTCAATAACACTTATAACTTATAGCCTATTCATATAATTAAAAAAAATATTAAGGGAAATACTTTGACTACATTTTAATTAAATTCTCATTTACACTAATTACATTTTAAGTAGAAAATAATTTAGTACACCTTCTTTAAAAACCGTAAGCTTTTAAATTCTTTCATAACGTTAAAAATTATACCTGGGAATTATACGTGTTTACTACCGAATTAAGAATATCTCTGACTACGGATTAAAAGGCTTTGGATTACGTCTATAATAATGAAAACTGTACTCACCTCTTCTCAAACGATCAATTTGATTCAGACGAAAGGAAAACAGGAACCTCATAATCTTTATACCATTTAATTGGTGATGAATAAAGGATAGCGAATTACAACTTATATATATAAAACGAATATTGACTTAAGAGAATCGAAAACAAAACAACTGAAACTGTCTATCTTCGGCAGCGCCTTTCCGTGACGTCACTCCATTAGTTTTGATTCATATCTTGGTAAACATGATTCATTTCTTGATCATTTGATTCATATCTCGGTAATAAATCTGTAAAAATTAATGCTCATAAAATTTCAGTAGATCCATTATTACTCTTCCAAAGAATAACTGTGAGCAAGCAATTTGAAAGTAATCTTGAAGAATATCTTCAATATGAATTGAGCTCTTATCCAACAGCACTATTGGGAACCATGGGACCATGGGAACCATGCCCCCCAGCGACCATGGGAAAAAGTACAAAATCGTCGTTGTATGGCAATATGACACCTATCGATTTTGATCTCCAAGAAAATAATGTAACGTTCATTATAGATGGGGGATTTCTTCTGCATCGAGTTGTATGGTGTAGAGAAGGTACTTTTTCTATTATTTTAGATAAATACGTCAAATATTTACAAACGCATTATGGTTCTAAAATTTTTGTTGTATTCGATGGATATTCAGACTACAGTAAAAACATAAAAGCAATGGAGCAGCTGAGAAGGACTGCTGCACTTTCAAAAATATACGACGTTTTTTCGACGATACAATGGTTGTAGCAATTAGCCAAGAAAAATTCCTATCAAATCGAAGTAATAAAGAGAAGCTAATTAATATGCTTATTGAGAAATTACAAGCTGTTAATATATCTCTACAAAACAGGCCAGAGATGATGCGGATATTCTTATCATTGAAACAGCTATTGAAGAATCGAAACATGAAAAAACAGCACTTATGATTGGAGAAGATATAGATTACTTAGATATCATTTTAATTGGGCGTACTCTATCCTACCAACAAGAAATTTTCTTTAAAAAAGTTGGCAAAGGGAATGTAAAAACTGAAATATACTACTCCAAAAGCTTCGATAAATATCCTAATTCTAAAAGACACATTTTGTTTCTGCACGCATTAAGTGGATGTGACACAACTTCTGCGCTCTTTAAAAAAGGGAAAAAACATTTTCTTAATCTTTTTTAAGAACATTTGAGAAACTGCCGAATTTGGATGAACTTGCTGCAGCATTTGCGAAGAAGAAAACTGTCCGGTACAAAGATTATTTGAGAATGGAATGAAAACCTTGTTGGCAGTCTATAATGCTCCAAAATCTGTGGACAGTATCAATCACCTTCGTTACGCCCAGTATGTCAAGTCAACAAAACTAAATAAACCTGTGCAGTTATCAAATATTCCACCAAGTGCAGCAGCTCATCAACATTTTAATCGTGTTTATTATCAAGTTCAAACTTGATTAGGGCATGATTTGGAACCCCAGGAATGGGTTGGACAATGTGTAACGAATTCCTGGAACCCATCACGACAATTTTAACAGCTGCTCCAAAGGAATTGCTAAACACAATATTTTGCAACTGCAAGAATTGTTGTGGTTCGCGATGTGGATGCAGGAAATCGGGGTTGAAGTGCTCTTTAGCTTGTGGCCAGTGTAATGGGCAAGCTTGTCTCAATGCTTTGCCATATCAGAGTGATGCCAATGAAGATGGAACCTTTGACCCTGAAATAATGGAAGAGACAAATGTCTTTGAAGATGATAATGAAGAGGAAGCTGAAATTCTGCAGCAACCGGAAGACGACGATGATGATGAAGAAGAAGAAAATTAAAATTAGAACTTGTAGTTCTTATAATTATTATTCAATTGTTTTAATTTTGACAGACATAAATGTATGGAATAATACTTTTTTACTGAAAACATTAATTAAAATTTTCTTTTTTTTTATATATTTAAGTAATTAGTATAACTTTGATTAAAATTAAAGTATAATTTAAGTATTTCCCTTAATAATTTGAAAAGTACACGAGCAGGTAAGCGTAGCAGGTGAGCAGGATTAAATAAATTGGTACTTAATTAAAAATAAATACGTACTGAAAAAAGTTATTAATTATAATGTAATATTTACAAAAAAATTAAAATTATTTATGAGTATATATTTATCAATAATTTATAAACTTTATGAAGCGTGTTTTTGATCGGGACTACCGGTTGACCTTAAATGGTACTCTACATAGTTTAACACTGCGCGCTCACTGCCCTCTATCTCGTAAACGGTTCAACGTATAAAAAAACTTTTGGTACAAAAATTGTAGAGGATTTTATACTCTACAATATTGGTTATACATACAAAAAGCGTAAACACCATAGGAAACGAGATATTTGCGAAAAATGTGGAAAAAATCGATTTTTGTGACCTTTGACCTTAAAGTTTGACAGACGGGGACCCTCTACCATATGCAGGTTTTGAGACAAGTTTTAGGATGTCAAAATAAAAGTGTATACAAGTTTATAGCTGGGTATCTCAAATTCCGAGGTTAAACTAGTAAGAAGACTGGACTATAATGCATATACTAAATTACGTAATGTATAAATTTCAATACAAAGTTTATGTAACTGTTTAATGCAAATAGATTAATTAAATATTTTACTGTTTCATTATGTAAGTCCTCATAGTATAAATTCGTAATTTAAGAACTAAACAGCTGTAGACTAATACAAAGTATATTACTTTAACTAAAATATTAGACTGTATTATTTTAAAATTTTGCTTTAAAGAGCTATTCTTCTTTAAAGTAAAATTTTATTGCTGAATTAATTTTGTTTCGGCATTAACTAATTATAAAATAGTCCTTGTGTAAAAAATAAGGTATTATGTATTGCTAATGATTCCCTCTGAAAAGTGCTATGGATGTAAAAAAGTATGATAATTCCAAAAATAAATAAGTAAAATTACAGATGAGTTTTTATTGTATTAGGTAAATTAACAATTTTTGAAAATTTGTTCAATTTCTTGAGTTTCAAACACCTAAATTAAATTTGTATAAAATACCTATAATCAAGCTAAGTTGTTCAAATTTTACTATTTACTTTATTTTGTACTCCTGTAAATTTCTTACATAAACTAATATAACTTTTATAAACGTAAATGAACTAAAATTCCGTTTATGTAAGAGCTAAAATTATGAGGTAATTACTAAATTAATGTGATTAAAGTTAGATGGTTAATCGTAATTACTTTAAAGCTTTTCTCCTGAACTATTTCTAACAATGAGAACTGAGTGGGAATATGAGAAAGTCTCAAGTACATTATTTGTTCTGAGTACATTATTTGAGTTTAATTAACAATATGCAAGTTACATTTAATTTGAAGATTATTTCAGAATGTTTTAAATAACAAATGCTGTAATTATTCAAGTATTTTTAAAATATATATAGCTAAGTTCCTACTCAGAATTAAAACAGTTTTTAAATCCATGCACTTCTTTTTTTTACCGATATTAAATAAAAATTAATTAAGGAATTTAACAATAGTGAAGTAAGACTATTTTCAATAAACTTGTTTAGAATTCGCATTTTCAATCGATGTTAGATTTTAAAGGTGTTTGGAAATAAATGAATGAATAAAAATGTTTTTTTTAAATATTTTCAAGTTTTCAGTTTTAAAATCAAACAGATTTCGTCTAACACTAAAAAAAATGAGAGCTTTGCTATGTACCACCCCAAGTTCTATTATATACACAAATAGTTACTTTTCTTACTTGTTTCACATGTTAAATTTTCATGCACAATTCTTCGGTACAATTTACATTGCAAAATTGGTTGAAATTGGCAAAATATTCTAGTATTTAATGTAATATTTTTAATTATCGTTCACAAGCAGTATATGAGGACACATTCGGAACATTTTTAAGTCCCTGACGTAATTTCTTTATTTTTTAAATTATTTTATACTACTTTTTATAAAACAGCCTCAGGCTGAATTTAGCATATGTTTGTTAAGATTTGGATGAAGATTTGAATTGACTGTTTTACAAGAGAATTAAAAAATGAACTACCAATAAGATATTTTCGAATTTATAATTATTATTACATTCACATTAAACTGATACACATTAATAAAAAATATATTAATATTTTGGCAGCCCTATTTGTCCTTTTCGTTTCAGTGTGATGCAATGTTTATCAAAATGCATGTATTGGTACTATGGCAAAAAACACATTTGTCGACACTTTGGAAAATAGCTTTAATCTCTTAAAGACGTTTATTAAAAGAAAAAAGACGATTAAGACAAGTGTCCATTAACAGTGGTTTTCACTTAGTCCTAAAATTGGAAGTTTTTGAAGCTCACTAGTGTAAAACAAAAAGACCACTTGTGAAAATGTTTCTTAACTTAAGTTTTCTGTGTGTCCTCAATATAGAGGTTTTTAAAAGTCCACTTTCTATGCAAAAGAAAATTTTGAAAACTGAAATTTAAAAAAAAGCGCATGAATTTTTGAATACGAATGGCCAATAATAATAGCACTCTAGTGATGTTTATGAAAATTAAGAATCACCATCTAATTTTTTAGTTCAGTCGAAGAATCAGTTTGCTTTTGTTTATTTTCGTTCCAGCCTACACGATGGATATCTGCGGATACGACGGGTTGCCTTGGTTGGTTTACTTTTTAAGGGATTCTAACGCGTATTCGCAAGTAGAAGAATCAGATATTTCGTTTACTGCACAGAGGTTGCCGGTAAAGGTGAACGATTGTAATTTTTAAATTGAATTCCAAATTACTGTTTATTTCTGTGGATGTTAACATGTTAATACAGTTGTAGTAATAAATATTAAAATCAAAAGTTGGAATAAAATTAACTTCCTTTCAAGAATATTAAGTGTTATAAAAATATTACTCCCGTATCACTGGCACTTGGTAGAATTTTATGAAAGTATAAACATAATACATGAGAAAACCGCATTCTAAACTTCACAAACACTTCCGACTCGGAAAAATCTTCGCGAATCTTAACTTTTATGAATATTCTCCAGAGTAATCATGCCTGCACGTGCATACGGAAGAGAATTTCTTTGCATCCCCCTTTTTTTGACAGACATATCTCTTGCGATATTTTCAAACACTTGTAAGTTAATGCAGGAATTAATATTCATTTGTCGAAAGTTTTTGTGGAAAAGCCATGAGCGATGTGTAAATTACATGTTACTTGAATATTGTTATTTTATTTACTTTTTTCAAACGTTCGGGCACTTACGCATCAAAAATTTTGTCACTTTTAAGGTCCGAAATTATTTGCATCTTTTAAAATATAATTATATATTCTTTCATAAGATTGAATAAAAGGTTATTTTTTTATCACTGCTTCAAAACTTGCGTCACTAATTTTTATTCAGTAAATAACAACTGTTAACTTTAAAGAACTTTTCATTATGTATAAAAAAAGGTAATACGAAAGATATCTTTTTATTAGTATATGTTCTCTATTTCAGGAGTCTACTGTAGTAGTCACAGAGAATTGTGCTTCACTGGTACTGGTACAGATACGGGATTCGATCTTCAGGCTGAGCAAGATTGGATCAGCCTTTCATCCTTTGACAGGTGTTAATACAATGAGGATCAAGCTTGCTTCGGGAACTAAACAATGCGGACCCGAATTCAGGCTGATCATGTAGCTAAAGCATATGCTTTTGGAACCTGTGTCCGTGGTTGCGTGACTGGGCATCGCAAGCTTTGATCTTGAAATGAGCTGTTGTGATACGTAGTTTATCACTCATCGATATGTTATATGCAAATTATTTGCTCATTTGGAGGCAGCAAATGTCTGTATGCTGTAAATACGCATCTTGAACTTGCAATGTTACATAGTGGAAATCTGACTTAATTGACAATCACTGACTTATCTGTTGTACAATTTTGGATTCAAACACAAATTCATATTTAAATTGTGTAATTAAGTAATTTTTTCCATAATTATTTTTGTAAAAAAAATCTTTGATTTATTTTTTGCATTATTCCTCAATACACAGGAAAAAAATAAATACAAAAAGCGTAGTTTTATGTACGACATAAATTATCTATATTTATTTTGTGCATGAAATGAATAACGTATTCCTCAAAACATGAAATTTGTAATGCTCTAACACTTTTAATTCCCATTATAATGCTTCAATTTACACAAGAAAAGAAGAAATATCTTATCACTAATTTTCTAAAAAATTGTAAATTATGGATGTTTTTCTGTGAAAGGTAAAAAAAAAATATCCCCTTTGTTTTCAAATTTTCATAGATTTATAAAAACGCATTTCATAGTGAAATTAAAAGAAAAGAAAGAACGTTAAGAAAAGAATTTCAAAAAATAGGAAATGCAAGTAGCATTGTTCTGAAAATGTCGCTTACTTTTCTTGATTTGAAAAAAATAATATATATCCATATCATTGTATGAATGCGTGTTTATAAAAAATTACGAAAATTAATGCTAAAAATTAATGCTAATTGAGCACTGCAATAATAATAATAATAATAATAATAAATTAAAAATCAGTAAACATGAAAATTTGCTATTTACATTGCCAGGAATATGTGTGATATGGTGTTCTTGTAGTTCTGTAGTGATATACGTTAAAACATGCAAGTTTTATTTCCTTGATTTTTCAAATAATCAACCTACTCATTTTATAGGTCCTGACTATAAATATTTTAGTATGCATTAATATCTAAATTGAAAAAAAAGTAAATAATGAACGAGTATAGTTCGTTAAAAAAAATTTGAAAATTTATTACAGCTTATATTTTAAAATTTCAAGGAGAACAATACAGAAGAGCACAGACATTAAAAGATAAACACTCACTTAAAATAATTTATCTGCAGCTTTATTCATAACTATTGTGTATGAAGAATTTTATCTTCCGCATAAGTTTAACCTTCCAAGCGGTTATGACGTAAAATCTCGTCCACTTCATTCAAGTTTTCACTTCAATGCACCTATAATTTAAATTATTTATAACACCCAACTATTAAAAAAACTTTTTGATATTAAAGCCTGTGAGTATAATATAAGACCTTATTTTTAAATAATTCTAAGTCTTCCTACCAAAATTTTATTTATTACTAGCAGTCCCGCACGGCGTTGCCCGTGTACCCCTTAAATTATGCGATTTACAAAATCTGACATCTAAACTGCAACTCCAGATTAGTGCTCTAGGCCGCAATTGTATAACAGAATGTGCAGATAATGGTTCCGGAGTTTCAGGTACGTACTTACAAACGCACCACTAAAGACAACTCACTGCCGTGGCCGTCACATATTTCCCCCAGAAATATCGTGTGATTTGCATTAATATTGCTGGAGTTATTAAATATTTCATCCAATTAAGCAAATTATCTTGTAAAATCCACAATTTTCGATTTAAATTTCTTAAAATTAGGAAATGTTAGGTCATTAAACGTATTAAATACCATAAAAAGTACCATAAAAATTTTCATGAAAAGGTCCCATTAGGAAAAACGCGCCAAATGACAGAAAAATCGTCAAACTTGGCGAGTTTTGGCGAAATATCGCCAAAATTGGCGCCAAAAATAAGTCCCCAAAAATTAGGTTTTCGAAGACCTACGACCCATAGATCCCGAGATTTCCAGAACATTACATATCAATGCAACAAAAAGCAAAATTTAACTATTTAACGCATAGAATACGAATTTTAAACTATTTTAAACCCCAGAACAGCGGGTTGCTCCCAAAATTCGTAACACAGGGTAAGAAAATGTCCGTTTTAGAACGGTTTTTAATTAATAATTAAAAAAAGTAATTAAAATTTTAAAATTCTGATTCTCAGGTGCACATTATCGGCATTCATGGGCTTATATATTCAAATTTTCAGAGTTCTGTGTGCAGTAGATTTGTCTGGAGACCGCACACAGACAGATTTACAAACATTCATTTTTATTATTATAGAGATAGATAGATTTGGCGTAAACCTGATGAAATTTTCGTGCCATTTCATGCTTCTCAAAGGCAAACGATTTGTTTTATAGTAGCATTCGGGCGAAACTCGCCAAGCATGGCAACGTAAAAAACGGTTTTTTACTTTTGCGGTTACCACTCACTTCAAGCATAAATCTTTTCATGAGGCCAAAGTTCGCCAAACATGACGATCTAAAATCGGTTTTTAATTAATAATTTAAAAAGTAATTAAAATTTCAAAATTCTGAACCTCAGGTGTACATTACCGAAGGAATGGGCTCATATGTTCGAATTTTCAGAGTTCTGCGTCCAGTAGTTTTTTCTGGACATCGCACGCATGCAGATTTTCAGACATTCATTTTTATTGATATAGATTGGCGCAAAACTGACTAAATTTCCGTGCCATTTCATGTTTTCCAATGCATGCGATTTTGTATCACAGTATCATGCTGGCGAAACTCGCCGAGCATGGCATCCTGAAAACGGTTTTTAATTAATAATTAAAAAAGTAATTAAAATTTTAAAATCTGATTTTCAGGTGCACATTATCGGACTCATGGGCTTATATATTCAAATTTTCAGAGTTCTGCGTGCAGTAGGTTTGTCTGTAGACCGCACACATACAGACAGACAGATTTACAAACATTCATTATTATTATTATAGATAATTTTAAAGCTGCATGAAAATTTTTAAATGTTACAATTTTACAACTTTACATTATTTGTCCATTTCAAAGAAGCTCAGAGGGTTTTAATTCAATCAATAAACTAAAAGCATGTAATTCTCGTATATAATTGTTATGGATGTGAGAAGTGCATCCTATAAAAGTAATCGTATTAGTGTGAAATACATTTTACATCACTACAGATAGTTGCAATCATAAATGGTAATCATTCTTTGTTAAGTTAATCTTTTATTATTCAGGTTACATTAAACGTAAAGATTTTTTTTTTAATTTAAAGGGTAGTCTACGAAAACGGCTGAACGAATGTATAACACTTAAAGCAAACGAATCTTCTTTCACGAATAAAAAACAATAATTTCAAGAAATGGTCTCCAGTGCTATAATAAAAACTCCGATTCCCCAGAAATTCCACTACATGTAATACAACAGGAAAAATAAAGAAAAGAGACTTTAGTCAAAATGAAATTTAATTACTAGCTAACAAATGATCTGTCCTCTACCAAATAACTGTTTAAAGATTTAAATGATTAACTTATATTCTGGTATTAGTATGCATTATTTTTCTTTCTAAATTTTACTAGTGTTCAAGTGTTCTTCCCCTTTGTTTATTAAATTGCGTTCTCGAAATTTTGTAAAAAATATAGATAGTTATCAATTATTTTAGCGTTAGCCTGTATAATTTTTTCAGAAGTTTTTATTTGTAAGTGTTCAAGTGTCCCTGCATTTGTTCATCTTATTGTATTTCATAAGTACAATATGATTATATAAACTTTGGAATACATAAGACTCGGTTCTATGTGTTTATACAATGATAAAGGTGAAAATGCCCGTCGGGAAGAAAAGGGTAAAGAAACCTATAGCTAGCTCTCTTTCATTTTTATCTCCAACTCCACATATCAAACGCTTATATATATCAAACGCTATCAGTTTATCCTAACTATTTAACTCATGGCTTGTCGCTTTTCATAATATGCCTGCATAAATAAGTATTAACCCCTTTAATAATTTGCCAGAGTACAAAAATATGAGTGTCTGTTAAGTGACAAGATCCAAATAAATTATTTCGCCTTGCAGACGTGATTATCCTCGAGATCGCGCAGAAAAAATTATGAGCATAGATGACTTATTATTATTGTTTTTTTTTTTTTTAGCCAGGCGCATGAGTAAAGTTTAACAAAGTTTTGTGGTTTCTCCTCCTTAGTCTCTCTTTGAGTATTTAAGCGATACAAGAAATAAACAATTTCAAGCGAACTTAAAATTTTAGATCATGGAGATTTTCAGCAAAATTCATGTTTCATGAATATAACAGGTGAGGTAGAACGTTTTAACCTTTTATTAAAATTGTATTCGTGATCACAGAAATATAAGTCATATAAGTAAGATAATGACAAAACTCGCAAAAAAAATACTATTTCAGTTTTAGTTTTTTAATTTTAACAAGAACGATTTATAAAATTAAAGGTTTCGATTCCAACAATCAGTAATAGTTTAAGCAGCGAAGAGATAAAATGTATTATATTTACTGTTTTTTTTAAAGAACAAAATGCATGTATATAGTTCTCAATCAACTTAAGTGTATGAAAACTCTCTATCAATGCAAAAGTATTAAGGATATATAGTTAAGAAGGAATTTTTCATAGAAATTAGAAAAGTTATTTATTGCGTTTTTATGAGACCTTACATTTTCCTTTATGTACAACTACAAGATTTATTTATTTTATTTATTTATTTTTTAAATTTTGGTTCACTGAAAAATTTTGACCGTCAAAATATTTACATTTTAACCGAGTTGGAAAATATTAGATAAATCAATCGAATTCTACTGGTAAATTGAGCACTTAAAATTCAGAAATATGTTTTGCAGCATAATTTGTATGATCTCATTTTGTTTTCCACTCTATAATATCCTATACGTCACATTTTGCTTATTTATCTAGCGAATTTCGGCTGCAAACCATTTTCAGATAAATTTTAATTCATTCATTCATTTACAAATATACGGAAACATCTCTAGAACAAAGTTTCTTTTAAGGCTTGTAGAAATAATTTTTGAGCATATACACTGTTATATGATTACCCTTGAGAACATCCATAACAATTACGATCCTGGAAGATTTTCTGAATGTATGGTTTTCTAAATTTTATAACATTGTTTACTTTATTACCTGATTATGCTTCCGTGAGTTGTTGTCATGTATACAATATATAGAAAGCAAATTTTCATTGTGTAGTTGGGGAAAAGATCCACCCGCACTATTCAGCCGTCGTGCTCTTAGTATAATCAACTTACAAACATATATCGTTTACGTATAAAGTAGCATTTAATCTTTTATGCAAAAAATTTGCATAAAAGGATGTATTCTTATTTAAATACGCAGAAACATTACTTTTTCCTTGTGGCAACATGTAATTTTAATTTCACATTTAAAAAAATTATGATTTTAAAATAAAATATTCATATCAAACATTTATTTTAATGTTAATATTTGAAAAATAATTTGAATGTTAACCTAGCTAAATTTCGACCAAAATTCATGTTAAAACTAATTATACAAGGCGATATTTAATGTATTAAATTGCCTAAAAACTCATAAAAACTACTGAATGACATTCCTGAAAAGAGTTCATTCGCAAAATGTTTCAGTTAAAAAGGCATTAGGTATCTTCACGACTCACATCAGCTTGTCGATGTTGCTAGTTGCGAAGTGAACCACTTGGTTAATTTCTTAACCACACAACTTTGTGTCGAGCGGACAAAGAAAGTTTGTTCTTTTTTATCAGTTAATGGTTTCTTGGTTAAAATTGTAATTTATATTTATCGTCTAGCAGTTTTAAACCTGAAGAATTGCAAATCCTTTTGCTGTTGCAAAGCCAACATGTTTTTAACTGAATATGGATGTACAAGTCACACTATAAAGTAATTAAAAAACTTTGTAAAAAACACACATAAGAAGTAAAAGGAAAGAGGATACGCGTTTCGTTCAAAAATTGTTTTGAACTTCTTCAGTCCAAGCCCTTCGTCGTAAAGAACACAGGGAACTGAAAAGAGAAAAACTTTTTTTTTTTTTTCTCTTTTCAGTTCCCTGTGTTCTTTACGACGAAGGGCTTGTACTGAAGAACTTCAAAACAATTTTTGAACGAAACGCGTATCCTCTTTCCTTTTACTTCTTATGTGTGTTTTTTACAAAGTTTTTTAATTACTTTATCGTTTAACACCAGTATTTCGAGTGTTTTTTAAGTCACACTATAATTGGTAGATCTTAGCAACCTGTCTGTGATAAATTAATTGGTCCAGTGATGGGACAAATGCCTTAATGAATATGTTGATTACATGTAGAAAAGGTGAAAAATACGTGTATTGCTAGCCATGAAAGAATTGTATGATTAAAAAAAAGCATTATCTAACAAAACATTTTCCTCCAAAACTATGGACATTGAACGGTTTGGGCATGTCCATATTGTGGAACAAATTTGGTGGTCCTTTTTGTATATTGTCCTTTTGTGATCAGCCTAAATAAGCTGATAACATTAACGCTGTTTAAGAAGATCCACATAAGCCAGAGAGCTGAAGAAGCTAATTCCATTCATTTGAACGAACCCGAACCTTTGAATTTTCTACCGAGGTGAGCCTGCCATGAGATATCACTTGATGTGTTTGGAACTAATTGGCATTTCTCCTAACTTTCAGATTCGTCCTAAAACAGGTGGAATCTGTTGGTCTTATAAATACCGAATGGTTTAAACTCTTTTGTTTTAGACGAATACGACAGTGAAATGGCGTAACCACCAGGGAAAAAATATTTATGGTGATGATGGAGGGTTCTTTGTTTTGATTGTTTCAGGTTGCTGAATTTAGAACTTCTATTATGTGACTTGTTGAATTGGTTTCAAGAAGCCACTTAAAAATCCTCGTCGGATAAAGTAAACAATCATACATATTGGCGCACTATACTGAAGGTTTTTACTAGCACAGGGAAAGGAAACTTTTACATGCTCTTTATTTTAGGTGAATAATCGCTTATGGTTTCTGTTGCTTATGAAGAGCCAAACAACTGGAAAAGGTTTAACGGTACCTTGGAACTGGCTCACTCAACAGAAACGTGCTTGCATTTTTCTTGCAAATCGAATCTTATTCGTTAGCTAGCAGCCCAAGTACACTTAACACTTTGAAAGCAGTGAAAGGATACGTAATTACTACAGTTTGAAAATACAAGACCAAATTTAGAAACAGAATTACTTTTATGCATACATAATAATTGATTCATCAACATATTTCGATATTCTTAAAGTACCTATTCTTGAACGTATAAAGAAGAAATGCATTAAAAAGGCTGAAATATAAACGGCATTGAAAATTTGAAGGAGAAGATGCAAACACACAGTTCTAAATTATTTGTTTGTCTTAGGTTTCAACAATTAAACGTATTCTATACAGTATTTATAACATAAAAATACATTTTCTTCAATGGAAACTTTAAAAAGAAAATCTAGCGCATTATTACAGATTTTATGATAATTAGAATCCATTCTTCTTGTTTACTGAGCAAATTTTTTCTAGTAATTTTAAACCTGATTTCTAAAACTAGACAATGATATAAGCAGTTAATTTATTCTGGAATATTTTTAACTACGCTGATGGGGTATTGAAGTATACAATACAGAAAAGCTTTCCTTTTATTTCCATAATATTAAATATGAAATTCTTTTGTTGGTTTCTAGAAAATTTAAAAGAACTGAAGAAATAAAAATAATTAAACATTTTAAATACTTTTTTTAGAATTTTACTTTCTTTTCAACCTTTCTTCCCACGGTTTATTCAAAGCTGTATATTTTCCTGCATTAATTATATTAGAACAAATCTATTTGGATATGCTTTGTTAATTTAAGGGATGCATTGGGCGTAGGTATTTTTCATTACGCTTTAAGGAACTGAAGGCACTGTGGAATTAAATCTTGTTCTTGAATAGTCCAAATTTATTAAAATACATGTGCTGTGATATTATGCATGATTTTTGATTTTTTAAATGAAATAAAAATCAAGATTTTGGATATTTCAAAAATTATTTAAATAAGAACATATGCTTTTGCAACGACTAAGCAAGATTCAGTCATTTGCTTTTAACAGCCTTGTGAATGTTACTGATGGGGTATATTTGAGTGCAAAGCTAACAGAGATATATTTTTACATACAATTTAATAAATTACAGACTTCTTTTCAATTTCGAATTCATGCAAGTGATACCGTACTTGTCCATTGAACAAACACAGGAAAAAATAGCATGGTTTACTACAATAAATGTTATTTTTTATTAAATATATGATTAGATTACGTTCGGTTCTAGTACCTGAGTACTAAAACCGAACATATGATTTTAAAGTTCAATGAAAACCTTATTTTTTCACTTGCTATTTCAAATCAGTTTGCTAAAAAAGTAAACATACCTGTACATATTTTTATTTTGAAAGAAAAATCGAATAATGACAAGCGTCCAAAAAACCTACTACGAACATTAAACAACAAACATTGAGATGCATAATATGCCCGAAGTTTTTTTTCGTCTGTGGCTGACGGAGAATAAGTACTATACATTATTTTTTAAGTGTTTATTAATAGCAATTTGCAACAATCGCGCTATTGAAAAAATTGTCCAATGCATATTTACTTATTTTTGAAGTGTAAATATTGTTAGAATTTTAGAGGTAATCCGCTGTTCTGCGGTTTATAATAGTTCAAAATTGGTATTGCACGTGTCAAATAGTTAAATTTTGCTTTTGTTGCATCAAAATCGGGCAACTAGAACCGGAGATACGGAGGTTTGGGTTTCCTAATTGATTTCTATAGCAATTTTTAGAAATCTCGAGAAATATTGGTCCTAGGCTTTCGGTAACTTCACTTTTGGGCTTATTTTTGCACCCAAATTTGGCGGCAAATTGGTCATCTGGCTGGTTCTTCTCAATGGGGCTTGTAAAGTTAACTTTACTGCATTGAAGTGCATAACAGCTTAATATTACTCTTTTATTACGCAATTATATTTGAGTCTTTTCTAGTACAATCCACGGATGGTTCTCTCTGGAACCTTTTACGATGTTTGCCGTAACCTGCAAAAGGACAGCCGGGCCCAGTTCAGTCTCAGTCTTGCTTCTGTTTCCATCAAGAGCAGATGTCCGTGAAAGCTTAAGGCTTTGACGCTATAGAAGCGGTGTTTTCGCTTGCTTATGATGCTTTGTTTTTAAGTGTTGTGTGTAAATTCTTCATTGCAGAGTCTTGAGGAACTTTACGAAATCCCTTCTAAATTTCCACTGAATTTTTGGTAGTGGAAGTGTTTTATTTTGTGTGAGAAATGCAGCATTTGTGAAAGCTTCTGTACTAAGCGGACTGTCAAACGCACGCTACTGTCTGATTGTGCTTGTGACTTTTGTACAGCTGATTGTTCGACGAAGTTCTTGAAGCAACAAAAGTTCCTGTTCCGTCCTCATACTAGAACTTTCTACGCGTACTGGCTTTAGAACGACGAACCCAGGAAACAAGGACAATACAACAATACGCATTGAATATGTATGCGCTGAAAGTATGTCACTTTAATTAGAAAATATGCCATTTCACTCTTATAAATATTCAGGAATAATTTTCCGGAGATATTTATCAATTACTAAGTAAATATACATACAGGGTGTTCATAAAAAAATATTCCCCGACATCTCAACTTCTAGCCGCCGTTCCGTTCCACCAATCGAGATCAGATTTCAGGTAAAATTATTGAGAGGGTATGAGCTCGAGATTGGGATCGTTTAAAACAATATAGCTCCCACGGTTACGGTTCCAGTAAAAAAATTTCGAAATTTTCCAATGGCAATATCCATTTTTTTTCTGCGAAAGTTGATCAGAACACTGCCCGGTATAACGGGTTGATCAGCACACTGAAGAACCGTAAATGGCGGTGGAATGATGCACGTATGACGAAAATTGACGGCGTAAATCATTTGCTAAGAACTGCATTTTAAAGAATCAATGTCGACACAGAGAGCATGTGCATTGGCAGAATTCGCATTAATTCACTGGAATAGACAGTAGAAATGTTAAATTAACAGTAGTGCTCTTGAAAACTTTTAATTCGAATTAAAGCAATTTGCCTCACCTTTCTTGGGCTATCTTTGGTTCGTTACAATGATATTCTTTGCAAACATTTTACACTGCCAATTTTCGTCATAATTGTATTGTTCCAACGCCATTTGGGTATTTTCAATACGCTAATCAACTTTCGCAGGGAAAACGTGGGTGCAGCCATTTCAAAATTTCGAGATTTTTTCACTGTAACACGTGAGAGCTCAATTGTTTTAAACAATCCCAATATCCAGCGCATACCTCTGAGTAACTAAATCTAAAATCTCATATCAATCGTTTGAAGGAAATGATATATACATGTAATAAATAAAAACCGACATTCAACATATTAACCTTTTTCTTTTTTTCGAGGGATAAAACAATTGACCTTAACAGCGTGACGATTCATAATTTTCTGAAACCATTTCATTCAAGAAAACATGTTCATAATACATTCACATGGCATTACACAACTCTGAGCAACTTTTATGGCCCTATAATCGTATTTTATACAACACCCAATTTCAAGAAAAATACATACATTTTTTTCCTCTATTTTGAAATGTTTCCTCTGTAAAATTCAAAATCGTAAAAACTTATGAAGATCCGAAACATTTTTAGAGACACAAGAGCGAATAAATGTCAAAGCTTGGAAGGCTTTCTCCTTCTTTTAGAGGTTTAGATTTTATTGCATTCATAACTTCTGCAAGAGAATTCCAAGTCATGATACTAACGCGCTGACTAACATACAGCAATAAAACATATAGATGATGACTAATGCATGAAGAAACGAGAATGTATAAATGGGATGGGTTCTTTCTTTTGAAGATTTAAGCGTTGTTTGAATTTTTTAATGTTAATAATTTGCAACCGATTTAGCAGCCGATAAGGAAGATCGGATTCACATTTTCCGATATTTTTCAATTTTTTAAAAATCTGTTTCAGTCAAAACAGGTTATCATATTATTTCCTATAATTTCATTTACAAGCTAGCAGATATAGTTTTAAAAAAAGTCAATGCACATTTTTCCAGAGAGAGTGGTTAATTCTGTTCATCTTACATTGGAAATTTCGCTCCAATCTTAGATTGGATAAGTTTTCCAGCCAAACAAAAAAGTACAGGGGTAAATTTTCCAACTATACTTTAAATTTGGATGATAATAAACAGGTAATAAACCTTGCTTGTAATTTAATGTGTATTTTTTATTGCAAAGTAAGAAGGCATAATGAAAGTAGGTAAAACGGCAAGAGTAGTATGTTTAATTATTATCTTTGTTTTGTTTAATTCTTTATTTGAGTTGAAATGTATGTATAAACCGTTACAGACGTCAGGATACTACAATAGTCCGGAAAAGTTAAATGCATTTTTATGTTCATACAAGGGATGTAAATAAGAGAGGGCTCCAAGGAACCTCACAAATTCTTTCCTTAATAATTTTTTTTTAAATGTGAATACATTTAGTCTGAAATTTTACGTATAATGTTTAATTTTATGTCCATTGACCACTGTGCTTTGGCAAGGATACCATATGTCAATTATATATAGATGACGATTGAATATAAAATTACTTTAATATGGGAATAACGTTTCATGGTATTGCTTCAAGTGGAACTGCTTAACTGACGCTTGGAAATAGAGACATTAACTCTTTGAAATATGCGATGAACTGCATTAAAAGAACAGACGTAGTTACTTTTCAATATGTGTACGTATGTTTTTCTAGGTGTGCGTTTATGATACCTTTTTTTGAAGTAAAACTTCTTTAGGTGCATCTAGGAAGTAACTCAGATTCTTTTTTTCTGACGGAAGTAACGCTCAATAAAAAAAGTGACGTATATGTCATATACTCCACGCTGACTCTGAAAGAAAACCCCACAGAAAAACCTACCTTTTCGACCGCTCTGCTGCTTTTGCCGACTTCATCCTGTAAAAGTACGCGGAACCTGTTAGGGAAAGAAACGCCGAGAAAAACAGACAAGTGCCGTATCTTTGAGACATCAATCTTTGAAAAATCACTCAAATTACTGGTGTTAAACGATAAAGTAATTAAAAAACTTTATTTTTTTTATTTTATTTATTCCTTTTTTTATTTCTGTATTTTTTGAGCTTCTTTCCTTTCCTTTTTATCCCATATTTTAATTTTTTTTTCTACCCTCTCCGTGGTTTTGTTCGACTTTTCTTTGCCTCTTGTGGCAACATCTTGCTTGTTTATCTCTTTTCAGTTCCCTGTGTTCTTTACGACGAAGGGCTTGAACTGATGAAGTTCAAAACAATTTTTGAACGAAACGTGCGTATCCTCTTACCTATTACTTCTTATGTGTGTTTTTTACAAAGTTTTTAAATTACTACATCAATCTTTATTTCATATATCAATAAGCGTTGTGAAGGTGCATCCAACACAATATTTTACATACAATCCCAGCCTCACGGGAGGTTCTCGATAATCCTTATTTTTACATGAATAATATGCATGGTTTTGGAAAAGCACAAAGAAACGGACCCTGGCTGCAATTAATCCCAAACAATAGACAGAACCTACAGTTCAAAACACAGATACAGAATAATAATTCGAAACCTACCAGCAGGCGAAATCAACGCTTAAGAACACTGTGTTGGAAAAACACAAAAAAATTTACACTACCTGCATTCGAACCCAAAAACAGAGGAAAATATCAGTTAAAGAACACAGTTAAAGTATACTAGACTACGGACATTCCCCCCCCCCCATTCAAACCCAACCTCCAGACTGAACAATGGTATAAGAAAACAGTTAAAGAGTAATACTACAACATGGACACTTCCTGGATTCTAAGTAATTATCATGAATTACCGATGAGTCTCACTGAAGATTTTAATGTTAATTTTCGCTCTCAAGAATCTCAGCCGTTAGTTGATTTTTTAAAAGAAAAAATTGATCTAACGATGTATGCTTCTCGACTTCAATCAACAACGCGTGTCGGTACAACGATACATGCTGTATTTTCAAGAAAATTAGCAAATTTAGAGAGTAAAATTTATGTTTCAGAATATAGTTTCCACAATTTCATACATAAAAAATTACGATGACATTCAAGTACCTATTTCCAATGGATAATATGAATATCTTATAAATAAAAATGAAATTCTGTTTGTTTGTTTGTTTGTTTGTGGATTTGAGTTGTATACAAATCCACAAAAATGGACCTATCAGCCCGAAATTTTGCACAGATATGTAAAATAATATAGAATAAATCATAGTCCACTTTAAAACTTTGAAATTCCACCCGTTCCCGGAATTTAAGAGATTTTTTATGTACTCCACGCAAAAAGTTTTCCGTAATTGTAACCCCTGTAGTGAAAAAAGTGTGAAATAAGGATCGTGGTTGCTATGTGTGGCGATTTTGCCGAATAAGATGTTTTAAATTCTCAAAGTAAAAATAAAAGAATAATAATGATTTTTTTTTGTTAGTTTATATTCGTAAGGTTATATATTTTTTAATTATAATATCGTGTGCATGGGAAATTGGAGCAGGAATGAAATGTTTTATACGCAAAACAATAAGAATTGAAGATTTCCGAGGCTAATATGTTAAAATTTTTTAGTTTGGCGAAAAAATAAAATGGCTCAAATGCTGAGAAAGTGAGTTCTAGCGGTTTGTACAGTTTCCGGCTTGGCGCAATTTACTGAGAGCTTAAGGAAACGGATTTTTGAAAACAAGTGCAAAGGTTTTATTAGAATACAGCGTTAAATTTTAATGATCCGTGCGAAAATAATGCAGTTATTAAGGGATTTCAAGCCATCTATCTTCAGCATTCTCGCGATTTTGAGGAGGATTCTAACGCTTGGCGCTATTTATCGTAATTTAATCGTCTGCTATTTGGGTTATGAATACACCTGCGTATAAGTTTTTGAAATTTTCATTCAGTTGGAATTGTGCATTTTTCTGAGCAGCTTTTCTGCATCTAATGTATTACATCCAGAAAAAAGGATGTTAGAAATATCAATTTTAATTTTGTTTAATCACACTCATGAATAATGATACACTTTCCAACTTAATGAAAGAAGGAACGAAAATAGGGAAGACCCATGGATTATAACTCTTTTTATATATAGCACTTTAGTGCGTATTTAAAAATCTGAAAGTGTGTCAGATTTTCTATGATTCTAGCGCTTGGCGCAATTTAATGAGAGGGTATTTTTAAAAACAAGCGTAGGTTATCTTATAAATAAAAATGAAATTCTGTTTGTCAATTTGTTGATTTGGGTAGTATACAATTCTACAAAAATGGACCTGTCAGACTGAAATTTTACACAGATATGTAAAATAATATAGAATAAATGATAGTCCACTTTAAAACTTTGAAACTCCACTTAAAAACGTTTTCCTCCTGAATGGTTCTCTTAATTTCCGTTCCCGGAATTTAAGAAATTTTTTATGTTCTCCACGCAGAAAGCTTTACGTAATATTAATCCCTGTAGTGAAAAAAGTGTGTGAAATAAGCATCTTGGTTGCCATGTGTGGCGATTTTGCCGAATAAAATGTTTTAAATTCTTAAAGTAAAAATAAAAGAATAATAATGATTTTTTTAGTTTACTTTTTTAGGTTATTTTTTTAATTATAATATCGTGTGCGCATAAGAAATGAGAGCAGGAATGAAATGTTTTATAAGCAAAACAATGAGGATCGAAGATATTCGAGACTAATATGTAATTTTTTTTAGTTTGGCGAAAAAAAAAAATGGCTGATAGGCCGATTTTTAGAGAGTGAGTTCTAGCGGTTTGCACAGTTTTAGGCTTTTTGGCGCAATTTACTGAGAGCTTAAGGGAATAGCATTTTTGAAAACAAGTGTATAGGTTTTCTTAGAATACAGCATTAAATTTTAACTATCCGTGCAGAAATAATGCAGTTATTAGGGCATTTGAAGCGATGTAGCTTCAGAATTCTCGCCAATTGAGTACATTGATTTAACTTGGGGGAAATCCGCCAAATTTCAGAAAATTGAAATCTTCGCATTTAGTACATCGAGGTAACGATGAATAAAACATGTTATAGTTGATAATTTAAAAAATGCGGCTGTATTAAGGGATTCCACTTTTCAAATAAATGCCTGGCGGTCGAACCATTTCCCATTTTGATTGCTGCTAAGTCAATGCTTCGAATGATTCCCTGAAAAAACTCTTACAAAATGGCGTATGCTGGCACTTTGGCGAGGCTTAGATTTGAAACTGGATTTTACTTGAGACTGGTATATACGTATAATAAGACTGGTTATAGATAAAAATGAATGTTAGTATGTGTGTAGGAGGTTGAAAAATTCCAGCACCGTTTCACCGATCACCATGAAATTTGGTTCACCTAAGTCTTTTATCATGGAGAAGGTTTTTATGCTATCCGTTTTCCTCTAACTTTTCACTAGGTGGCGCAGCAGAACGTCGAATTCTATTCCGTTTAGCCGTTTGCTATGCGAATATCGTCCAACGAATTTCGATGAAATTTGGTACACGCGAATATTAGAACACGGAGAATATTTTTCACTATCCATTTGCTGTAACTTACCGCTAAATAGCGCTGCAACGCATCAACTTCTATACCGTTCGACCGATCGGCACAAAATTTTTTATACTTACACATTTGAGAACGAAGAATATATTCTAACTGCGTTACTTTTGATGTTACTCACCACTAGATGGCACTGCAATGCATTATTATTTTAATTCGCCACTAGATGACGCTGCAGCAGGCCAAATTTTTGACCATTCAAACGGTGGCTATGAAAATCAGTATACATAGCTATTTGAACAATGAGAATATTTTGGCGTTATCCATTTTGCTATAACTCGCCACATGACGGCGCTGTAGCAAATCATTACTTTAATTAACCACTAGATGGCCCTGCAGTGTATCACTTCTTGACTGTGCGAATGATCGCTATGAAAATAGGTATACATAGATATTTGAACACGGGGAAGAGTTTGGCACGATCCATTTTCCTATAACTTGACACTAGATGTCGCGTCAACACATGAACTTCAAGACTATTCAGCCGATCGTCATGAAAATTCGTATACATCGATATCTGAATGCGAAGAATATTTTTGCCGTATCCGTTTTGCTAAAACTCGCCACTAGATTGTGCTACGCCGCATCGCCTTCTGCATCGTAAAAACGATTGCCTTGAAATTCAGTATGCATGATTATTGAACACAATATAACGCGATATCCATTTTGCTATATCTCTTTATTACAATAAATAGTAATCACAACAAATATTAATATCAAAAAGTCCATTCATTCCCGTGCGAAGAACGGGTACTTCAGCTAGTAATCTTATATAATAAAATCCGAGAGTAAACATTGTATGTAGCTATGTAGGTAGGTAAGTTTGTGACCACCGATGTTCTTGCGCGCGTCTCTCGATTGCATTGCGCTGAGATGGTTGGTCGCAGACCTACCGAACTTTGCATACGGCTTCACTGGGACAGATCCTAAGACGCCTCGGAACGATATTTCCGAAATTCGAATTAGAAAATGTTTTATTTTATGTTTTGTCCAATTTTTAGCGATTTTTCTTGTATAATACGTAATAACGCAGGTCATAACACTCGCAATAAAACGATATTTGCATCATCGGACAGAGGAGAAAATTTTCTTTCGAAAACAGTTTGTTTTGATTATGTAACATATTTTGCCGATTTTGGGGAATTTTCAAAAAGAATTTCTCTTCTGACGACGTTTGCGTAAAAATAATTTTAAAACTGTTGCATCTTTCATTCTATCGGTCATAACTTTTTTATATTTCGGCAAAAGACGGAGCATATATTTCGCCCACTTTTAAAAGAAGAACGGAGGAAAAATATAAATTAAGAGATTTTTTACGAATTTTTATGTAAAGAATGATTTTGAATTCAATAAAAGCTGTTTCAAGGTTTCGGTATGATATCTTCCGCTGTGGTTGTCTGGGAAATAGTAACAATGAATAAAATTGCCATTCGAAATACATAAATAAAATGACTTTAAAACAACTGAGTTTCCACATGTGAAATGTACGTCATTTTAATGTAACGAGATTAAAATCCCTTTCGAAACTCAATCAAAATAACGGGCTCACAAACAAAACATACGCCACGCACGATATTATTCCCAATTGTTACGAATTTTCGGCTCAACCCGCTGCTCTGGGGCTTAAAATAGTTTAAAATTCGTATTCTACGCTTCAAATAGATAAATTTTGCTTTTTGTTGCATCAAAATCGGCCAATTAGAACCGGAGATACGGAGGTTTCGCTTTCCCATATGTTTTTCTATGGGGCTTCTAGAAATCTCGAGAAATATTAGTCCTAGGGCTTCGATCTCTTCACATTTGGGGACTTATTTTTGGCGACAAATTGGGCGATATTTCGCCAAAAGTCGCCAAGCTTGGCGACTTTTTGGTCATTTGGCGTGATTTTCCCAATGGGGCCTGGAAGTTGTTTTTCCTGCATTAAAAATGGATAATAAGCTAATATTTCTCTTCTATGACGTAATCAGAAGTCCCGCTTTATCTGGAATCTTCGAGGAATATACTTTTCTAGAAACTGCTCGCAGCTTCTGCCTCGGATATATATAAATTCCACCAGCGTGCTGCCCCGACAGTTCAGTGCGAGTTGAACGCTCAATGTGTGAAGAGCTGTCAGTGAGAGTACGCTTGCTTTGTGAAATGATAGTGCTATAGAAGCCGTGTTTTAGCTTGCTTTACGAAGCTGTTTTCAAAGTGCTGTGTGTAAATTCTTCATTTTGTGTCTTAAGGGATTGTGCACGATATCTCTTGAATATTTTCACTGAATTTTTGCCTGTGAAAGTGACTTATTTTGTGTGAGAAATACAGCATTTGTGAAAGCTTCTGATCTAAGAGAACTGCTAAAAGCACATTACTGTTTAATTGTGCTTGTGAATTTTGTACAGCTGATTATTCCACGAAGTTCTAGAAGCAATAAAGTTATATTCCATCCTGACCATTGGACTTTTTACCAGCACGTTCTACACCAACTGGACTTTAGAACGACGAACCCCGGAAACAAGAAGAGTAGTTCCGCAACACTATTTTATATTACGTTGCCAGAAAAAGAATTGAATGCTGTTTTTTCAACGATGAATTATCCAGTATTATTTTCGATATAATTTTTAAACGGGACACGTTTTCGAAACGCAGGAAATATTTACGTGCTAAATACGCCAATCTGACAAGAATTATGCATAAAAATGTATGGAGAGCTGTTTTAATGGCAGCCAGAAAGTGAAATGATTATAGTTTATACTAATGCGTAAATTGCAACGAATCACCAAAGAATAAAAAACTACATTAGTGGCAAATATCTAAACCGTTTCTTTAAATTAAACATAAAAGATGGAAAAACGAAAATATATTGGTATCAGTAAAGGATACTATAAGTAATAGTTATTAGATATGCTAGGGCAATATTGATCAGAGCACAATATACCGCGTTAATAAATACACTCATGTCCATAAATTAAGGATAATTCAGAATCACACAGAAATTGATCTCTAAAATAAAAATTTCTCCTGTGGAATGATCACACACATCTTGAAGAAGAATATGCAAATTACCGGAAACCACCAGATGGCGTGGATGGTACGTCACAATGACGAGAGTGTAAGAGAGGGGTATATAAGGAATGGTGGCAAAGAAGTAAAATTGTTCACAAGCGCTGTGAAAGCCTTTCAGTGCAAAAACCGCATAGTTATGGCACAAAGGAGGCATTTGGATGATGTTTTACGTGGCAGAATTATCGGACGACTGGAATGTGGACGTACCCAGCTGGAAGTATCCGAGGAACTTGGAATCGCCCAGAATGTCATCTCCAGGCTTTGGCAACGATTCCAAGATGATGGTAATGCGGGTAGACATTACAGCACAGGTCGCCCCCGAGTTACAACGCCGAATCAGGACCGCTATTTGGCAGTTACTGCCAAAAGAAACAGACGGAGTACAGCATCAGACCTGTCTCGTCAGCTCTCTTCAGCTACCGGTACGACAGTTTCAAGGCAGACCGTGTACAGACGATTAGGGCACATTGGTCTATATGCTCGTAGGCCTGTCAGATGTGTTCCACTTACCGCAACTCACTGTCGCCTGCGATTAACCTGGAGTAGAGAGCATGCATTGTGGACACCGCAACAGTGGTCTTGTGTGATGTTTTCCGACGAGTCCAGGTTTAGTTTGGAGTCTGATTCTCGCCGGACATTCATCTGGAGAGCGCCAGGTACCCGTTACCACCAAGAGAACACCATTGAAAGACACCGTTACGGTGGTGCAGGATGGCTCGTTTGGGGAGGAATTATTCTTGGTTCCAGAACTGACCTGCATGTTCAGAGTGTAACGATGACAGGCCACATCTATCGGGATGTCATTCTGGAACAACATGTACGTTTGTTTCGGGGCGCCATGGGTGCTGAATTTGTGTTTATGGATGACAACGCCCGTCCTCACCGTGCAAACATTGTAGACGAATGCCTTCAATCGGAGGATATCACCCGTATGCATTGGCCAGCATACTCACCGGACTTGAATCCAATAGAGCATGTGTGGGATATGCTTGGCCGACGAATTGCAGCCCGTCAACCCCCTCCCACCTGTCTACCGGAACTTCGGAGTGCATTGCTTGATGAGTGGTGTAATATTCCCCAAGATCAGATTGATCATTTGATACTCAGCATGCCTAGGCGTTGTCAGGCCTGTATTGCATCGTCCGGGAGACATACTCCGTATTGACCATCCTACTAACCATGTTATACTGTTTTTTGTAAATAGGTTCTTTTTTTAAATTTGGTCAAGGGACTAAAACTTGCAATTTTTATTAATTATGTGAAACATATAGCATCTTTTTTGCTCTTTACTTTTTGTTTAATAAATAGACTTTACAAATAAGTCACATTTGTTTTGCTTCTTTCTCTTTCTTTGCCTGAACTTCATTATCATTAATTTATGGACATGAGTGTATTTCGTGAAACTATTCGTTTCTTTTCGTTTTTCAACAGCCATCTTACATCACAGCTAACTAAACATTAAATAATTCTATGTCGCATTAATATATCCGGCGGTAATTTCAACAGAAAATTCTGTACCTGAGCTTTTTTTTCTTGGAGATTCTGTTTTGTCACAAGTAGTTATGATCACATTTTAGGAAAATGTTCTCTTCTTGCCTTGCGAAGAGCGGGTACACACAACTATCTATATAAATAAAATTAGACTTTTGTCTGTACATTTCCTGGAATTCTAAAATTTTGCGATTTCTATCCGTTTCAAGCACCCGGGAATCCGATGCGACCCTCAAAAAAAAGTTTGTCTGTCTGTCATTCTGTCATTCTGTCATTCTGTCCGTGACGCTTTTTTTGTTTAAGCATCACGTAAAAACGACTGAAGTGAATGATATGAAATTGGGTGTCATGATAGGTGGTCACTCAACTTAAAACATAGGCGTCGAATTTTAAAAAAATCTTGATTAGATTTTCAGATTTTGCGAAAATCGTTTCAAACTGCGTAAATTTGTGTTCAAGCATCACGCAAAAACGACTGAAGCGAATGATATGAAATTGGGTGTCATGATAGGTGGTCACTCAACTTAAAACATAGGCGTCCAATTTTTAAAAAATCTTGATTGGATTTTGAGATTTTGCGAAAATCCTTTCAAACTGCGTAAATTTGTGTTCAAGCATCACGTAAAAACGACTGAAGCGAATGATATGAAATTGGGTGTCATGATAGGTGGTCACTTAACTTAAAACATAGGCGTCTAATTTTTAAAAAATCTTGATTGGATTTTCAGATTTTGCGAAAATCCTTTCAAACTGCGTAAATGTGTGTTCGCACATCACGTAATAACTGCAAAGGTGAAAAAATGATATTTGGTGAAATGATAGGTGGTCACTCACCTTAAATTATAAGCATCTAATTAAAAAAAAATCGATCAGATTTCGAGATTTTGCGAAAATCGTTTAAAACTGAGTGAATCTTTGTTCCCGCATTACGTAATAACGACTAAAGCGAATGATATGAAATTTGGTCACACGATAGATGGTTGCTCAACAAAAACTATAGGAGTCCAATTTTTTAAACATTTTTATTAGATTTTGAGATTTTGTGAAAATTTTCTCAAAATACGTTTATATTTCTTCAAACATCACCTAATAACGACTAATACGAATGATACGAAATTTAGTGATTTGATAGGTAGTTGCTAATCTTAATTTATAGGCGTTGAATTTAAAATTATTTTGATTACATTTTGAGATTTTGTGAAAATCGTTTTAAAATGCTGAAAATTTGTTCCAGCATCACGAAATAAAGACTGCAGGTTATAAAACGAATTTGGGTGACATGATTAAGTAGGTTGTCACTCAACTTAAATTCTAGGCTTCCAATTTTTCAAAAATGTTGATTAAATTTTGAGATTTTGCGAAAATTATTTCAATATGCGTAAATATTCGTTCGCGCATCACATAATTACGACTAAAGCGAATGACATGATATTACTTAGTGACTCTCTAACCTGTAATATTTTAACAATACATAAAAATTATAACTTCGCTTTCTTTACTTTGGCAACATACTACATCCATTCTGTGTACTCCTACAATGCTGACGAAAGTTCTTGCTTTTTGGAAATTTGCATTCACTAACCCGTCGAGGACGGGTACTTCAGCTAGTTTAATTATAAAATAAAACGGTTCTTCACATCATGTAGTATCTAAGGTATTAATGATCTAACTTAAATCTAAAAAAGATTATGATGTAGAAATGAGACATTTTGAAAGTTAGAAATTTTTAGGAACCGTCACGCTTTCCCTTTTTTGATCGCCAATGACGCCGACATAGTTTTTTGTTTCATAATATTAACAATGTTCTCAGATGAGTATTTATACTAACTTTACTAATAACTAATGAGTAACTTTACGCCAAGAGTCAAATCATTTTGTTTATTTTTAGATTCCACATTACTGGAATCAATTCGAATTATACATGCAAGGAAAAGTTTTCTTCCCTACTGTGCGGAGAACGGGTACGCAGCTAGTAGTTATATAATCTTTGTAAAGTACATGAATAATAAATATAATTAAATTATAATAAGATATTTATTTTAGGTTAGAGTTTAATCATTTTAGTGATATGTGTCGTAAGCGTCAAACAAGTTTTACTTCAATCGCGCGTAAAAATTACACGCACACACTTTTTTTATTTAATCATTCAATGTATAAGAAATCCAAGGAATGTGAAAAATTTTAGAGAAAAAATTATGAGAAAATAAAATAATTTTAGAGAATAGAATAAAAAAATTAGATCGAGTTCTATAAGTATTTTATCATTGTATTTTGAATTTATGTGTCAGCCTATTTTTCCTCCTAAATAATAAATATTTTATACTCTCATACATAGTTGCCAAATGAACAAAATATATTCTCTAAAAAACACTATGCCATTGCTCTTTCCGGAGCGCTTTCTTATATGTGTACTTTCTTAACTGTACAAGTAGACCGACTGTGTTACAAATAAAAGAAGCAAATATTAATTAGGTCTAAAACAAACATATCTTCAGACGCCCCAAACGAGAAAGTATTATTCAATGTCGCAAGCATATTATATGTGCAACAAAATGTATCTTGATTGAATCACAAATTAATTTCATCTACATTCAAGAATAATAAAGATAGACCCTTTTATGATATTCAAAATCGGTTTCTTTGTTACATTTAGACACTTAAGATTATTAGTGACTAAAATTCAGGAGACATTCTTAGTTATTCTTAACAAAAGAAGGTAAATGTTCAGTTAACAGAACATGCTTAGTATTTCTTAACGAAAGAAAGCTGGAATGCAATTGTCATTACCTTCAAACAAATATATGAATTTTATTTTAGTCACTTTTATTGATAAATATGATTAAACGTAAAGTACTATACGCTTCCATGTTAGAAACATGCAAATAATATAGATTTTAAGAAGAAAATAATTTGAAATAAAATGAAAACAGGGAATTTCTGTCTCGCATTACGGCCGTAATAAATACTTTTAGTTCCTTTAAAAGTTATGTGGGTGATGAAAAACCTTTATGATTTGTTGGTGTTCTTTTTTTTTAATTTCAATCACGTTGTTTTGAACACACTATGTTTTTGTGTATGCAACAAGTTAAAAAAATTAAATATTAATTATTTCAAGAAGAAAATTTGAGTATTTCAAATCATCATACAAGTTAAAGAACAAATTTGAGTATTTCAAATCATTATACAAGTCAATTACAAGTTAAAGAATTTGCTTACTGAAAGCAACACAAACAAGTAAACTGATAGCCACACTAATATTTCATTTTTGAATTCCCTGACTAATACTACAGATTCGTTGGAAACCTAAAGATGAAATTGAATATTGTTTTCTAATACTTTGTTAGAGAAATTCTAATGCCTATCTATAATGCCAGCATATAATGCAGACTACTGGAAATTGCTTTTGAAACGTAGAATTTATTGAATGAGAACAACTATTTGAAGAATGGATCTAATTACTTAGTTGCAAAAGTGGAAAACTGAAAGTTCAAACAATTAACATTTGCTGTTTAATTATAAGAATGCTAAACGCTAGATAGAATTAAATGCTATTCATGAATATGAATCAAGCAATTAAAATGCCAATTTTGAAAATTTGTATTCTAAAGAAAACCACGAGCATAATAAAGTAGTCCGTGTATGCATTTCTATGCAATTATAGAAATTTGTAAAAAGAAATAAACAGCATTATGGTGCTATAACAATCCTTTTTACTAATTTCATTTAAATATTCCGGTTTAGCAATAGATGTTACAATTTTTTTCGACATTTCTATCATGAGAGGACTACTTTCTAAATTCATTGAAAATTACCTAGTTGGACGGTACCTCTGAATATTTTTAATAGAACTTGGCGTTTTTAGGTAATTAAACTATTATATAAAAGTACACATGTTACATTTAAAAAAGCTAAAAGTAAAATTAATTGTATTTATTCAATGTTTATTCAACAAATTTGTATAAAACGATGTAGAGTTCGAAACAGATATACGATATAGCAAATATTTTTCTGTGAACTCAAACAATGAATTTGTACAAAGAATGATTGATTATTTATTTGTTTTAAGACTAAGAATTTTCCAATATCTACTTATATAATACGCTAACGAATGCGGTACCAAAATCTACGATATTTCCACGCTACGAACGGCAACAGCTATATAGGGCAAATTAGGGCAATAACAATAACGCATGTGCAAAATTCCAAATTAAGAGTTAAATGACGTCAAATGGAGGAAGCATATGTCTCGCAGTAGCTAGATTACAAAATAACAACAATGGATGCACAAAAATACAAGATCTTACGGACTTTTTCACAGCTTAATAATTGCCTATGTGGGGTCTTAAAATATCCAATTTACAATACTTGGCGCATTCACCGCCCATCTAAAAAAATATCTCCATGCATTGGGCTAAAGCATATTTTAGCCATTTGCTCTTTCAACATCGGCTTTTATGATGACACCCAAAATGCGTAACAACCCTAACCTAAAACAATTTAATGGCAAATACTGTTAAAACAAACATGATTTTTGTTGAAATGAGTCCATAAATTTAGTCAACACCGCACTAGATATAAAGAACAGTAAGGTATTGGGCGTCGAAGCTAGCTGATTTGTCGGCTAATATCACTAAATTATACATGTTTTAGATAAACCCACCTAATTTAATCGTTTTTGTCCATTTAGTGGCCAGCAGACAAAAGAGAAAAATACAGAATACAAAAATACAAAGAACAAAGTAAGTTAATCGTATTTTCTTTGAAAGCAAGATAAGGTACTAGCTTTTTATAAACAATTCTTTACACTGTTTTTGCGCTTCCTCTGTAAAATATTGATAAAAATTACATATACTATTTTGGATTAAGAGTACTCTTTTATAACATTGACTTACACACATGCAAACATTCGGAACCCATAATGATTGGTACAACTTTTAAGAAGAGGTAGGGCACATAATAATGCATAAGAATCACATAGCTATGTGGGGTCATAAACGGTGTTTTCCTTTGCTTGTTAATAATCACTTCAGGAAAAGAGCTGAAGTGTTTGTCTTATTTCTTAAACAAGTTTCGTAAATAGTAATGTTGTCTCCAAAAATTTATTAATGAAATGAAATAGACTTTTTGAACCATTAATGTTTGTCACACGTATACTGATGCATTAGTTTTTGTCGAACAATGGTTGAAAAGTTCAATATAACTTCAGAACATGTTCCTCAGTGATTATTACACGCTACATGAAGACGAAGTATATATATATATATATATATATACTATATACAGGATGATTCACTAACAGAGTGACAAACTTGCAGGGGGTGTAGAATGTATGGAGATGGTCCAGAATCACATAGCAATGCGGAATCGGAAACATCGTCTTAAGTGATAGCACACTTTCCGACCATGGTTTTTCAAAAACTAATCCCTCTTTCACCGATTGCACTTGATAAAATTTTTTATTTCTTTCATTACATTTATGAAATTGTCTGAGGAACGCCCATTGTTTATGAAACTTGGTTAAGAAACCAGACGCACACTTCAACACTTCTTCTAAAGTGATTATTAAAAGGTACATGAAGACGGCGTTTCCAATCCCGCATTCCTATGTGATTCTGAACCGTCTCTGTTCCTCCTACACCCCCTGCAAGTTTCTCAGTCTGGTAGCGAATCACCCTGTACATATATATGGTGTGTGTGTGTATTGACCTCGTTTGTCGTTCTTTAAAACAAATAAACGACTCCAAAATGCAATTTAAAAAATGATTTGTTTTAGATTTTAACGTGGGGAAAGATTGTGTTAGTTGTCTCAGGGGTGGGTTGTCACACATATTTTTTCGCAATATACATTGACAAGCATTGTCTGAAGTAAACAGTACTGATTTAATAAAATCGAAATATTTATCTTAGCTTCAAAACTGCGAAGTTGCGATTGCAAAGGTAGATGATAATATAAATTTTCATTTATTTATGTAAAAGTGCTCTTTTTCGTTTCGCATTTTTGGATGATACTTAACGTTTTCACAATACGAACGAATACTTCTGTCCTGTTTTTTTAGTTTGATATCTTGTGAATATTACTTTGTTTCCTAGAGACATTGATTGTCAGGCCTTTATAATGAATGTAAACAAATACGTATAATGAGGGAGAATTGTCACAAGCAACTGGGGTATGTTGTCACGATGTGATAACCTACCGTAAGCACTATAAAAAGCTTTTTATAGAAACAAATACAGAAATATTACAGAAAAAAGATCAAATAAAGTGCATCTTAAATTCGTGGAGCAACAATTTATACATGATAAGAAAATTTTATGCAAATTAGGACGTGCAGTATATTTAATATAATGAAACATGATCCTTGATTGTGCTAACTGTAAGATGACTGATCAAGTTTCAATAGCATATGAAGCAAAGAACCGTTTGTTTCATTAACGCTAGTACCACGAGAGCGAGTTTTTCCCCAGACTAATTGTGAATCTTTCAATCTGCAGTAGAAGATAAGCCGTGAATTGTCCACGGGCCCTTTTCTCCCTTATTCACAAGCCCGACTTCTACTATCCGCAGATAATACCTGGTTTTGGTGGATAAAGTGTACACAGCTCGCTATGATTCGCCAGGGAGCACCACGTGGTTGGGGGACGATTGCGACTCGGGATGTTGGCGACGCGAAAAAACCGATTTGAATTCTGGGACAACTCTCTCTCAACATCTGGTCGAGGTTGGGCTCAGGAAGCGATCAAGAACAGATTATTTGTACTTGAGAATAACAATTTTCTGCCAATTCGCCTATCGCCAGATAATTCACAGATAATCGCGATTGGTGGATACGGCTATCAGTTAGGCTTACCAGAAACTCTGGTCAACAGTTTCCATATAATTGTTGACTAGAAGAAACATTATAATCAGTGATCTTGCGATCGACGATCATATCTTGATTAAAGGCAAAATTTATGTGAAGTTCCAGGCGAAAGTTCTGTGATCTACTTTAGAGCGAATACAAGATACTGCCTGACAACGATGCGACTGAAAAGAATTTCATGAAGCGTTTTCTTTACAAAGGGCCCGTTTACATGGACGAAAATGCGTGGTTAATGCCGGAACTTTCGCTGCTTTCTACCCCGCTTTCCCTACGTATGGAAAAAATGCGGGGTAGAAAGATTCCTAGACCAGTGAAGGGTGAATGCAGAGATGACTTTGCTTTCCCATGATGCATTGCGTGATTTTCCCTATAGGGGAAGGTGGTGTACCTTGGAGGTATTTTCAAACTTTGATTTTTTAGAAAAAAAGTGTTTGGAAAATATCAGTAAAACATTTTTTTTTCATAAATTTAAGGATATCAGGAGTTGCATATATTTTTATAAAATGTCCAAATACATTTCTATACTCATTTTTAATTATTTAAAAATAGCTTACAATACAGCCAAGGTACACCGCCAGTGGTTTACCTTGGAGGTATTTATTTTTAACAGATGGAGTACTGCACAGCATGAAGAAAAGTTGGTTTATTATTTGTGTACAGTAATCTGACTTTGCATAGGCCTAGTTTGGGCTAATATTAGTCTAATTAGTTTTAAATTTACAGTTTTTAAAACATAAAATTGTTCATATAACTAAAATAATAAAGTTGGTATATGCGTTGGTATATGAGATATAGTTTAGGCATAAAATAAAGTTTAGTCATATAAAAATAACCACTGTTTAATACCTTCTCTTTTATGTGTAACCCATTTAGATCTATTCCGCGTTCAGGTGATCTAAACTTATGCGAAATGATAATTTTTCAAAAATGAAAAGTGTAAATTTTTCTAAAAATGCAAAGTGTTAAAAAATTGTAAAGAATATTATTCATGAAACAATAATATATAAACAATTATTAATATATTTATTAAAATATTTATTTACTGTCTAATACAAAGCTCAAATATCTTTGCTTTTGAATTTATATTTAGGTTTACAACTTCAGGAATTTAACAATCCTACATTTAGATTTAGATCTATTTGACCAGCACTTTGGTTATTAAAGTAAAGAAATACTTTCTAACAACTTTTACTCATCATTAATTATAAATTTTGGAAGTGTATCTTGGTGGTACCTCCAAGGTACACAACATTAGCTACCTCCAAGGTACACTGCAAGCAAGTGTTTTACAAACTGGCTTCCATAACTTATTATATTAAGAGTTCAGCATTTTCAAATATACATAAATGTAGCTGAAAACATGCTTTTAAACTTGTGATTATTAGTTCAAAACAAAATTCAATACTTACAATTATGAAAGAAAAATAATATGTCATTGAAATGTAACTGTTTGATGCTAAAAACAAACTTTGATTTTTACATCAGTAACAAGTGTGTTGATCAGTCATAGAACATCTTTCCATGAGCCTCTAGTGATAAATATATGCAACTAATATTTTAGTTTAAATTTATCTCTTCTGGTGGCTGCACAATCAATGTGCCTCCAAGGTACACCACCTTCCCTTACTCTGCTTTTACCCGGGATTTTCCATTTCCCATGTAAACCGGCTCAAAATAAATGAAAAAAATCCCTTATGCATTCCTCATAAAGAGAAATATCTGCATCCCTCCTATGAACGAAGTAGCGCAAAGTCTTCCAGTCTCAGCACCTGTTGGAGAAATAGAGAGATCAATATAAGGTCATTTGTAAATAACTTTTTCATTATACTGTGCAGTAGGCTTATAGGACAACCAATCCCAACACCTCGTGACAACCTGGGGTTAACCTACCCCGCCTTGGAGTAAGTTAATTCTTCCCAAATTTCAATAAAAAAAGATAATTTTCCATAAGGAAAAACGCTTCCTGGTTCTCCATGTAAGAGTTATTATAAGAGAACCTATTCCACTTCATAGGATGCAAATGTTATTAAGTATTCTCACGAATAGAGGTACTATTTATAAACACACAAAAAGTGAAAAAATCTACCCCATTCTCCTCAATTGATATTTATTTGAATGGCAAGTACTTAAACTTCCAAACTGCTTGAAATTGAAAAGGGGATGCACAATTCCATGCTCTCACAAAATTTCAATATTCTACGACGAAATATTTTTAAGGTATGCCAGATTCGTATATACGTATGTAGTACATGCATAGATTCAGACGTCAAGCAAAAAGAAGTGAAAATGTAGTTATGTATAGTCAAATTAGACCATACTTACGAATAGAAACAATAAAAAAAACTGTTCACAAGGACACACACGGAGGTCGAAGTAGATATTTCAACCAAAATCTGAAAACTGATTTTTTTTTTTTTTAAATTACAATACTTTCTTTATTTCACACAAGTAAATAAAGAAAAATGATTGTTTGTACATCAATCGGTACACAAAAATAGAATGGTCTATTTATGCTTTTATATTCTTGATATCAAAAATAAGAGTGAGAAAATCACTTTTGAATCTTGCATTTTAAAATATTTCTCCTTAAGTATTGAGATCAATGCAAATAGCATTTTGAGTTGGAAGACGAGAAATCGTAAACGTTCATTTAAATTAACAGTTTGAAATACGAAATTAATAAAGCAGTATCTACTATTTAATATTAAAACAAATAATTAATTTTTAATTTTTTTTTTCAAATGGCGTGTCTTAACAATGCCTTGGAGGCATTGGTCACCGCTAAGGCCGGAGTTGTTGGTCACTTTGTTATGGGGGCACCTAGTAGGTGAGCCAACGTTGCCCCTATGAAGAGACGGACACAATGACATCAACCGCCCATCGGGGATCGAACCTCGACCTCCGGGAGTTGAACCCGAAACCGCAGTACGGTGCTTTATCCACCATAGCTGGTCGGCTAAATTTTTAATATAACACAACACATATGATATACTTATGTTTGAATTGTTTGAACAATTTAATCTGAAAGCTGGCTATTCGGGGGTATTATTCTCCAAAGGTTGATTTCATCTTTCATATAATTCCAATATGTACTGTTCTACTTAGTCCTACAATCAGGCGTTTAAAGAGCGGCTTGAAGTGCTTTTATCGTTCCAGCTTCTAACTGATAACATTTCACATGAACGTGTTTGTACGCTGTAAGCGATCTGCTATTCTGTGCACACATGCCTCTCTTGCATGAAAGAGCTTTTCAGTTCATTCGTCATAAAGTGTAACAGTTTCGGCTGAATTTTAGCGATCAATACCAGTACATTTATAGTAATGTGTCTGTATATGAAATGCAATCATTTTGTGTACGAAAGTACCCTATTGTATGTTTCTAATTTATACAAATAAATATTAATTGTGAATAATATTTTTTGTGCCAATAATGAATTATATATAAACACTATTCAAATAAAAATTTCAGCAAATATAGCGGTAGTAATAATTCTTGAAAATACTGATTTTTTTGCCCAATTTTTGTGGTTGACTTAATTTTTAGTTATAAAGTTATTGTAATATCTGAACATATGTTAGTAATTCTAATGTATTCATAACAACGATAGACAAAAAAGCGTTCATGATTTGAGTTTGTCTGTCTGTACGTTGGTGTGTTCTTCTGTTTAGTCTGTTCGTGCGTTTCTAACTGCCGTAAATATGCATCGATTACTACGAAATTTATATAAGTTGTTTCTATTGTACCATGTCTCTAGTGAAAAGGGTGTATATAGGATTTAAAGCTCTTTTTACAGAAACACCCAAAAAAAAATGCAATACATTATGCTCTGTGGCAGACATTCTTCAAAGGCTAATTTAGTGATATTTGGCAATTCCAAATGGATTACAAAATAAAGCTCTTCACTTAAAAATGTGATTCTAACATTGGTAGTTCATTTACAGGAGCATCCTAAAGAATTCCATTACATTATGCTCTGTGGGTGGTAATTAGGGTGATTTCTTTTTTTTTTCTGCAAACTATTTTTCAACTTAATAAGAAATTTTCTATCAATCTCTATCTTTTTTTAGTCACCTAAGAAAATAAAGTTTTTGTTAAGTGTTAGCTTAATTGGACGATAACAATGCTACCGGGTTCGCTGATAAAGTGATGAAATCGCAAGCAAAAAATGTCATTTTTCTGCAAAGCCGCATAAACGCACATTAGTGATCAGAACGGTTCCCAAAAGAATAATAAGAATAATAATATAAATATACATAGAAAATTTGCTTTAAAACATGACTACCCACAGAACATAGTGTATTGGGATTCTTTTGGCTCTCTTGTGAAGGAACTGCAAATGATCGAGACTCTTTTTTTCGATGGAGAGCTTTATTTTACAATACACATACACCATTTTACATACATCAATTTTGTTCCATTTGAAATTTTCTAATATCTCTAAAATACGCTTTAAGGAGTGACTGCCTATATAGCATATTGAATTCTTTTGGTCGCACCTGTAAAAGATCTGTAAGTCCTATGCACACCATTTTCAATAGAGTGCCTGGAGGCATAACATACAGAAATTTCGTTTTTATCGATGGATATTTAAGGGAGTTAGAGCACGGATGGACAAGCAAAACATGCCGACAAACTTACAGACAAGCTGACAAGCTGAAATCATGTATTAATTTTAGCCTTTTTGAAAAGTATTGAAAACACAATACAATCGTTAAAAATAGTTAAGTTCTTGTTATAATTCCATAAAGAAAAAATAAGTCAACCACAAAAATTAGGCATAAAAAATTGAGTGTGTTCAGGACTTTTTGCCATTAGTGTAGGCTCATTCAAAAGATTATTCTAGTACAGACCGAACATATTTTATTAGTTTTGTGAATAACTAAAAAGCTTATCGAAAAACTGGAAAGAAATGTGAGAAGCTGTTATTTTATACAGCATGATTCATATTTATGAAGAGTAATACTTTATATATGTCAAGATGATTATAAGTTTTACTGCCACTCTAAGAGGATGTTTGTATTAAGAGGGTATACAGTAGCATGTTAATTGTTTATGGACAATAAAAACCACTTTTCTTTTAATGCCTAAAAAATACACGAATAATAATGAATTATACTTAGAATTTTGTTTTTTACTAAGTGTCAACAATGCTTGATGATATATATAAAAATATTCCCTAATGTCTACTATCCCACAAATGAACAAACTATGAAAAATGGTCAAAGTAATTGAATTTTGGTTAAAAGTATAGTTATGTATTACTTTTAGTTGTAATAGGAAACACTATAGCGTTGATACTAGGTGTCAGAAGTTTTGCATTTATTATTAAAGTTATATAAATCAGAAAATATGTTTGTTTGTAATATAAAATTTTAATAACGTTCAACAGCGGAACTTTCAAAATAAAATACGTTTAAACAAGAAATAATAAACAATGAAACAAATATTAATTATTTTTTTGATATTCATGAATATTTTATCAAACTTCTAGTGGAAAAAGTATTGATATTGAACTTAAAATAACAGGCTTTTAATGTCATGTCATTAGGTGTGAAGTTTTAAGACTATTTCACTATTTAATTTCTTGAATTAAGCTAGAATTAATATAACCTATGACTTAAGAAGCAACCTTTCTTTACTTGAACCATGGGATAACAAAAAATATTAGTGAATAAGTAACAGTACACTACTATGAAACATTATAATTGTAAAGCTGTCACACTATTTTCAACTGAAAATTCCTTCAGAGATATATCACCAGATTTATAAGAACTTTAAAATAAAACCGGTCAACACGATTTTTGGGTCTGAATTCTACATATTAAATTATAGTTTCTCCTATGCCAAAAATAGGAAAATAATACATATATTTTTTTATGAAAGTTTGCTTTTGCAGAAATTAAAGCAATTTTTCAATTTTTTGGCAAAAATTACTGATTTGTTTTATAATTCCGCTCTAAATTATGATCAGAAAAGTTTTTGCTGGATATAAAAGTCTTTTTCATTCAAGATTTGTGATAAAAATATAAAATATAAATGTAAAATAATAAAAATTAATTTCTAAAAGAGATTATTTTTCGTACTTCTTTTCTGTCCGTATGAGCAAATAATAATACAAACAAATAATAATATTACAAATAATACTACTACAAACAATACTACAGAATGAATAATAATTATGAATAATAATACAGTTTACTTTCGGGTTAATCAAAGTGCTGCCATCTTTCGTTTATGAAATAAATTAAAATATACTTATCGACGTAAATCAGACAAAAGCAAACTTAAAGAACTAAAGATGAAAATGTAAGTGTTTTTCAATGTCTAGAATCAGAATTTAAGCATGAGAACAGACCCCCCCCCAAAAAAAAAAAAAAAATGTTGACCGGTGTAATCAATCCTCGGTTAAAAAATAGCTAATTTATGTAAGATGCTACATTCTTCATATTATTATGTTATGACCATTGATTTCAGTTTGTTTATGTCCTTTGAAATATGGGATGTGGATGTTTAAAGGAAGTTCAAGCAGATTGATTTTAGTAAAATTGTATTTATTTTGTGATTCTGAAAAGGTTAGCATCTATATTTTATGCTAAAAATGTCTTCGATTAAGTCCTAACCTGTATATAGTTCCGTGGATAACAGACTTGTAAGTAAAGTTTACTTTACAAGCATATCTAGTTCTATAATTGTTATCCTAATTACTTAATTACTCAAGCTTTCTTCAAAGTACGAAACCAGTGAATTTATGAAGTACACAAAATCATTATTGAAACTCTCAAATACACGCTATGAATGTTTTGTCACTCAAGCGTTAACATGGAATGTTTAATAATGGAGTGTTTCTACTTACATGTGTATTGAATTATTACACAAAACATGCTTTCAAATGATTAGTTAACAGGCTTTCTTGTTAAACTCGAATTATTCATTTGTAATGAGTGCTTGAAAACAGAATTGTCAATAGCCTATTTAACGCGACAGCAGAATCATGATCTTTGAGGCATTGTTACCAATGTATTGATGATTACACGGGTTTTAACAATATGATATTGCACTTAGTGTTTGTTTGATATTTGAAACTATGATTATACCTTCTTAATTAAAGTTAAATCATGAACTTTAATGTTTGTTTAACTATCATCGCAGAAAAATCCCTCAATATTGTGTAAAATTGTGTTTTTTGCGATGTAATCTCATGCTTAAAAGCGGTATATGACATTAAGGCAGTAAAATTTTAAGATTTGTATGAACCTGTTCCACTGTAGTACTGTACTAGCTCAATTAGAATTATGTGGAAGTCTAGGATACGTAATTTTCTGATGGCGTCAAGTGTTCTTGTCATACTTTCTAAGCTGTCACAAGTCCACTTTTCTCTAGGCTTGTACATTTTACACCATTAGGAATTATTCGTCTATTTTTCCATTCAACTGAAACAATCATGTACGGTTCTATAAACATTGTCCTAATTTTCAGAATTCTAGTACCCGAGATTTCTCACAACAAAATAGCAGTTTATTGAAGATGAAGGCTGAATGTTTGTGTCTCTGTAGCGTTAACCCATTTGTGCCTGGATATTTTTGCGACTTTATTCGATTTTTACTGATATCAGAAATAATAGATAAATTTCTGATGTCAACTTCTTGAACAAGGGATGATTCCTTTTAAAATCATTATACATAAAAATCGAAATATCAACATCCTACTTGGTCATGTTAAAATATTTTGTACAGTTGAGGCTCAATACTCATCAATAAAGGCTAGGAAAAATAAATAACGTTTTCGACTAATAGCGAAAATGCCGTCCCAAAAAAGGGACGCTAGGCATAAATGGGTTTTAACGTTCAATATTTCATGTCAAATTGTTTTCGCAGTTTGGGCTGCTTCAATTATGCGTGTTACGGTTATTGCATACAAAGGTGTTTTAAATTGATCTGCTATCAAGCGTTCTCGTTCAAGAATTACTTCATATGTAATCCAAACCTGCAGACGTCAATGGCAATTATGGTGCACCACTAAAACATTTTATTTTAGGCTCTAAGCGTTATACATGAATTAATGAATTGAGTAGGAGGAATTAAACATCTTATAATGTATATTGTAGTTATTTGGTACTTACTAATTTAGGTACAGCTTGTCTTACATTCATTTATTAAGTACACAACGTGCACTTAGTGAGAACTGCACATAATTAGTTCCCTGCTCCAAATATATATACTGGTCTAGATGAGTATCATAAACTTTTCTAAATTATTTTTCTTTCATAATATTTTCAGAAAATTTTGAAGAATTTTAAGCAAATCGTGTCAAGGCATAGTAATTTAAAATCACAATATTCCATTAAGATTTTGAGATACTCAAGTCAAAAATTTAGAAATCTATTCCTAGTCGGAGGACTTCTAAAGGAAGACAGTGCCAGCAAAAATTCTACGGAGCCAATGTTGTTGATGATGATGATAACGAATAATAGACAAGGGCCAATTTTGTTGCGCAATATTAGAGGATTTCAATCTGGTTTCAATTTAGAGGCTTTCCAACTTCCAATAGTGGTATGCATGAAAATGTTGAAAAATGAGATTCTGAAAATCGTACACATTTGTGAAGCTTTAAATAACAGTAGGGGAACCTGGGGAGCCTTGACCACATTTTCAGAAAAACATTTTTGTAAATTTTATTTTGGCAGCAAAATAATCCTATTATAGTTCAATTTAAAGGAAATTTTATTGGCATTAAGAATATATTTATGATAATATAAATTGTGCATTTCTTCTTTTCTGAATTTAATATTTTTTTAAACGTTGGAAAGTGTGTCTAGGCTCTCTTTATAAGGGAGCTCTGACCCATGGTATGGGAGGCTTGGCCCAGGCAATAATGTATAATTTTAAAATAAGATAAAAGTAAATCTTTTTTATTAGTTATATAAGCATTAAGTATAAAATCTTCAGTATGATAATTGAACACTCTGAAAAACATTTTAAGATCATATTTTCTACCATTATGAACATTTAGAGCATAATTATATTGAACTACATTTTAAAAATAATAAAGAACACTGTTCATACAACCAAGTAAGTAGTCATGCATCTTATTTATGTTAAGATATACTTTATTTAAATTGAACACACATTAAAATGCACACAATGTAACAATATTGGTTTAAATTTTACATTTATCTTAATGGAATAAATTAGGAAAAATCAAAATCAAACTGAACTTTCATAATCACTCTTTCAGTACCACCAGATGACATAGAACATGGCAATTTAGTCATGTCTGTTAAATACACTACAGATGAGTCTTCATTATCAGGATATACAAAAGTGTATGATTGTTCACATCGTCGTAACCTCGTCAATTGTTCACATCGTTGTCAACCACCTATCTTATTGTAAACATATAAAATTATTTATATTCATATCTAGGTATTATTTTAATTATGACAATGTTTGAAAAGCAGTATTGCTATATTTTCAGAACTATTTAATTAAGGGAGCCGTGACCCAGTGGTCAACACTCCCTTATATACAGTGGGTCAAGCCTCCCCATCACGCCATTTTGTAAAGAATGGTGCATGGTGATTTGAAACCTGATTCTTTCTATAAACTTTTTTACTTTAATAATAGCTTAATATGACAGTATTTATAAAAATCCCACTAGCTCAAAGTTAATTCAATTACTTTCTTTGAAAAACTCTTACAAAGTGTGTTTAAAATACTTACTTTTTAGGCAGAAAAACTTTCTTTCTTGTTTATTTCCACTCCACTATGAACTGACTGGATGAAACTATGATGGGTGTCTGATTACATCAGTAGCTTTGACTGCTATCTAGTGAGGGAAAGCTAAAATATTTTTAAATACTGAAATTCAAGGGTGGGTCAAGCCTCCCTTATGGTCATGGCTCCCCAGGTTCCCCTACTCTAGTGGTAATTATGAAACTTAAGAATTAGCAAGTAATATTTTAGTTTAATCAGGGATGAGATTCTTCAGCTTTTGGGCTGATTTCAACTTTTTGTGAATTAAGAGGACTTCATTTTTTGGTCTTTTTTTTTTCTCTGAAAATTTTGCTGTTTTTATGGATTTCTGATAGTAGTTATTAATTAACTGTGCAATATTTTTATCGCGTAGCATGTTCTGGTGTTTTACTTCTTAAAACTTCGTTCACACATTTTAAATAAAAATATCACGTGTAGAAATTTTTTGCTTTGGTATAGTTTCAGTCTTTTTCCTTTTTTGCTAATCTCATCCCTGTATAATAGAAGAATCAAATATTTTTCTTCTGGTCTCCAAATATTGCTTGTATAATAAGTTATCACTTTTTAAATTGAATTCTTAATTAATGTATAGTACCAGGTTACCGAGCCATGCTCAGAATCTAAAGGCTCCTTAAGTGTAAAATAATGAATACGTAAATGCTTTGGCACGTATCAATAATCTTCATGGTTGCCAAAGAGTTTCATCGCTGTCGGATCACCCATACATTATCAGGTAAGCTTTGGTCGGCATTCAATGTTACAATGGCATATACTTTGTTTTGAAGAGGGGTGCTAAATATTCGATGGTCGGTGCCATCAGAGTTGAGCAAAAAGTAGTTTAACGTAAGGTGCCTCCTTTACTTCTGTAGTAGATCAGCGAGGGTATCAGCGAAGATCTTGGGTGATGCATTCACTAACAGCGTCTTCATTACTTCAGAAATATATCTGTCCATATTGAGGACGTTCAAATTCAGCATCAAGAATTTGAGTTGGTTGAACTGTCAGATGAATGAGTTTATAAAAAAAAAATTCATCAAGTCTGTTATACACTGTTCGCAACGTAGCAGTACACACCGAAATCGTTAATAGTTTCACTCGTCATATACTGTGAACAAAGCATTGTAAAGTATGATTTCAAATTTCGAATTCTTTGAAATGCGGGTGAGATCGAAGAAACAAACACACCAATTCATTAGGAAAATCGGAATGTCCTACATCAATCTTACAGTCCCCAAAATGGTTTCGGCTAATTTTTGTTTTTACTCTTCAGAAAAATGCAAAGCTCCAGGGTGAATGCAATCCATGTTAAAAAGTTTTAAACCATGATAATAAGTACCCACATTTGTGGCAGCTTTGTAGATACTTAGACTGTTTACCCGAAGTATATATTTGTCGACGTCTAGCTGTTCTATGTCGTTCTCCTTCCAAATACTAATCATCTGTTAGTGCTTCATCTATAGTGCTTCAATTCAAACATAAAATACTTATTTTTTTCTTATTCAAAGAAAATACATCTTGCATAAACAAATTCAATCTTATAGATACATAAATATAGATGCCATAAAAGTATAATCTTACATAAATATGCTTTAAACATAATTTTATTTTATAAAAATCACGCTTAAGAAAATAAAAAGTGTAACGCAATTTAAATTATTAGTACAAAAGGACACTTCGAAATCATGCAATCAAAAACAGAATATTCTTTTATAATAACCCTAACAACTACTTAAACTTTGACAATAATAGAACAAACGGATGGACTGAAGAAAATGGACTTCTAACCTCGAATAAATCAAAAATACATCGCTCCTATATAGTTACGCTGATCCCTGACTCTGTCACAATTCCAGTTCAACCACTCAAAATAAAACTTTTACCATCATTAATCCAAACAGATTACAAATGTATTGTCTAATAACTTAAAATTTACACGGTTCGCTGGTGCGATCAGCCTGAAAATTATCATAATTATGTAAAGAAGAAAGAAAAAAAAAAGAAAGAAAGAAAAAATCTGATAATCCACCCGTTCCCTGATTTTTAAGCTTTCTTTTTGTATTTTTAGCTCTATTTCATTTAAGAGAATAAAAAAAGCTAATCCTTTGAGTGTCAGAATTATCTATTGCAAGTGACATTGACGTTACATTGAAGTCACGGTTATCAGGCCTTGAAGGAAAAATTATTCAATTCGCTTAAGATCTTTTATTTATGCAATTCGCTTTATTTATCCATTTCGCTTAAGATAGCTTTTCTAAATTACTACTCAGTTTAACTTTTTCTCAAAAATAAAACGGTTTTCTATGCATTAAGCATGGATATAGGAGAGGATGTTGATACCAAACGAGATGTTTCGAATACGAAATGTTTCTGCAGATTATACAATTCGAATTTCGATGTAAAATAAAAATTGAATATGAAGTTATTTGATTTTAAGTGGGTAAATATTAAATATTCTGAGTGTAGACATTCTATCGCCCGCTGTAATTGTCTCCACAAAGGGCTTTATCCTTTAGTTTAATGATAGTACACAACACAAAACAACACAGTCTAATCCACGTCTACATAAGAATTGGAAATTTATTAGAAAAATCTTATTAACCAGATTTCAGCCACCCAATTTACTGCTTCCACATATGGGCAACTCCCATCCTGCGGCCGGATGGGGCCCGCCATTGCTTTTGGACCAGCCGCAGAACAAGTCAAAACCCTGTATAAAACTTATATAAAACATTCAAACTTCCATATAAATTTGAATTATATACGTCCCGCGATTTCGCTAACATCCTGAAGTCAGTCCCAGGAGTTCGCTACTATCGTAAAGTTCTGCCCGTAACTTTTCAAAGGTTGTCCATACGATGATAAAATAAATGAGTTGAAATCATCAACTGCAGTGAATGAAAACTAAACTGATGGCTGATCACCTGCAAAATTAATTTGAATATTGGCTGCGAGCCCAATTTAGGAATCGATTGTATCATTATAAATTTTTTCATCGGAGTTTCAAAGATCCTTTCATTATAAACGGTTGTCCCTTTAAAAAAAAATCGTCAGGGTAACTACATTTAAATATTTATCGTCAACTCGGCGGAATAAGGCAGTTAAAGTAGAATTCAACCTAGTGCCGTTATTTAAAAAAAATGGAATTTTCATGTTACGTCACAGGATCTTTTTTCTTACTGTGAATGACTGAAAAGGGTGTCATTTTCATTTAAATTATTCGGCTAAGCTGAAACTTTTATGCACTTTCGAAATTTGCATCATATGGATCAATAAAATACATGAAAAATCTTTATTGTTTTAGTATATACGCGAAAATACATTTTGCTTTACGTTTGTTACAAAAGGATAATTGTAATAAATTCAGGCAATTTTTCACATAAGATTTACGAATAGTTTTGTATTAATAACTATGAATTAAAAATAAATAAATTATTTACGTATATTCCATCAAGGTGCTTGTGGGGATGGCAACGAAGATTCTTTTCTCTTTTTCTTTCGCTGGTTGCCAGGACGATATTTTGAAATAAAAATAACTTTTTAATTCTAAACAAATTTATGTGCTGAATGGTGTAATATATCTAGTTACTAAAATATTTATTTGTCTGTGTACTGGATATCAAGTTCCATATATTTTGTTTCTTTGCGAAATTAATTTTTACTTTTATATATCGATGGCGTGTATTTTTTAATCCGCCCCAAACTTATTTGAGCGTCCCTTTTAGGAAGATTGCATCAAGTGTGTTTTTCAAACGCTCAATAGATGGCGCTACCGTCCAAAAATTTTAAATTTTAAATTTTGAGCGTTTAAGTTTTTTCAATCACGTGACCTAACTGAATCGTTTCAGGGGCCCAAAAAACCCCCAGGTACGAAATTTAAAAAGAATCCTTAGAGCAGTTTTCGAGATCGGTCGGACATACACACCCACACACACACAAACATTCCTCGTTTAATATAAGAGCGGATTTCTGTCAATGTTAAGATAGTAATGGAATGGAATATTTAAATAAACATTAAAGTTGTCATAAAAAGTAACACATTTTCAGAAATTTAAAGTGTTATAAAAATATTCCTTCCATATCAGAGGCACTTAGTATAATTTTAGGAAAGAATACACATAATGAACGAGGAAACCATATTAGAAGCTTCACAAACGCTTCTGAATCCGAAAAATTTTCGTGGATCATAATTTTTATGAATGTTCTCCAGGGCAATCACGCCAGCACGTGCACACGGAAAAGAATTTCTTGGCATCCTGTGCTTTTTAAGGTACGTATCTCTTGCGACATTTTCAACCGCTTGTTAATTAATGCAGTTATTAATATTCATTTGTCGAAAGCTGTTATGGGAAGTCAGGAGCGATGACGTAAGTTACATGTGACGGGAAGTGTAGGAGGAGAGGAGTGAGGGAAGCAGATTTAAATCTCAAACCAAAACTCTGCGTTAAAGACTTGAACATATAATTATGTTCTTTCTATGGGATCGAGTAAAAAATGATTTCTTTTTACTATGCGTTAAAACTCGAGTCAGTCAATTTTTATTCAGTAAATAATTGTAAGAACTGCCAAGAACTTTTCGTTGGATTTTAAAAAAAGGTCTAATAAAGAAGACAAATTAATATTTATCAGCACCTGCCCGCTATTTTAGAATATTTTAGTGCCGTATTATTTGCAAATTGAACTATGTGCTTCACGTCCGAGATCATGCTCGCTTCACGAATTATCTATATTTCATGCCAGTAATGAATATTATATTGCTCAAAACATGAAACTTTACCATGCTCGAGCACTTTTCATACCCGCTATAAAGCTCCAATATACTCAGGAAAAGAAATATTTTTATTAAATTTTTAAAAGGAGGTAGATGATAAATGTTTTTGAGTGAAAGGTAAGAAGATTTAAAGTATACTTTCTGTTTAAATTGTCAGATTTATATGAACGTATTTTATACTAAAATATAATGGTATAATAATTTCAAAAGAAATGGAGATGCAAGTAACACTGTTTTGAAAAAGTAACTCACTTTTGTTCGATAAAAATACATATATCTATATCTGCCTCTGTCCATCCTATCTATAGATATATGTATGTGTGTATGCGTGTGTAACAAATTATGATCCAGGAAGATGGATACAAATTGAGCACTTTAAAACGTAATTTTATTTGTAATAATAAATGTAAAAAAGAACAGAAAATATGTTATCAATGCCGAAAGTATACGTGTGTGCATTATACAGTTTTCGTGGTTTCTTAGTGTTAATATTAAAATTAATAATAATACCAAAAAAAAATCAGTAAAAATGAAAATTTGCTATTTATATCACCGGAAATATATGTTATGTGGTGTTCTTGTAGTTTTGTAGTTATTACTTCAAATCATGCACGTTTTCTTTCCTAGAATTTTTCAAGTAATTGACCTACTCATTTTATAGGTCCTGACTATAAACATTTTAGTATGCATTAACATATAAATTCAGAGAAAGGTAAATAATGAAAGAGTTATGATTCGTTAAAAAATTAATTATTTTGAGAAATTATTACAGCTTTAATTTTAAAATTTCAACGAGAACAATAAAGCAAAGCACAGACGTATCAAAAGTTAAACACTAACATAATAGTAGTTAGTATCAGATGTATAACTTTAGTATGCCGCGTAATTGCACTAATCTTGCATTTGTAAACCTAAAATGAAACAAAAATATGTGAACAAAGAGATATATTTAAAAAAAATATTTTTAATTTCTGAATTGGAGCAAAGATAATATATGAGGCTTGAGTGGCAGCATACGACATATTTAAAGCATGATACAATGCTCATATTACTTTTAAATTTATTTTAGTGATGAATTTTAAACATACGTATATTTAGTATTTTTTATGAACATGAAAAGACATATTTATAGGAAAAAGACGCACATGATGAAAGATATATAGATAAAAACATCAAGAAACAAATTAAGATTAATCATGCTTTTTATTAAATTTGTGTAGGTTCTAAAAGAAATTCTTCAAAATTCAAATTATGATTTACTGAATAAAACCTTTGTGACACAAATTTTAAAATTTGAAGCAAATTGATCTCTATTCAACTTCATGAAAAGAACATTAATATATGTATTTTTTTAAATTATTCTTCCCAGCACAAAATGCTATTCTGATTTCATTTTTCTTCGTCTTCCACAAAATAGTACGTGCTACTTACATTAAAACTCGTAACTTTCCACAAAAGATCTGTGCAAATGGATATTAATTCCTGTATATTAATTTACAAGCATCCGAAAATATCACTGGGAAAATGTCTCTTGAAGGGGAAATTCTATGAGAGTATTTCACATACACGAGCAGATGTCATTACCCTTGAGGACATTCATAAAAATTACGCACCGAGGAGATTTCCTCGAGACTGGAACGTAAGTAAACTTTATAACGTGGTTTTACCATTTATTCTGTTTATATTTTCTGAAAAGCGTATGCATTTTTTAGTCTCTTTGAGTGATGGGATAAACTTTTTCTTTAGACTTGAAGTTATCAGTGGCTGCTCTTTCGTAGCTAATTTCAGTGATTTTGCAATACGATTAGATGGGTGCTTGTTAAAAAAAAAGATTGATTACATGCTTTGAAATAAGTTAATATATTTATAGAAACTGGTTAAAATTGGTCTTCTCCTGTCAAAATCATCTTTCAGCTAAAATATTTGAACGGTTTGGTAATAACATTGGTATGTAGATTGCACACGGGATGCACTCAAATAAATAAAAATAAATACTTCAAAAATGGTCATTAGGTTGCGCTTTGCATTTTCAAACTGTTGCGATTGTCACTTCATATTTTTAACAAAGGAATTGTTCCAATCTAGCCTAAGAATTAAAAAAAAAATTGTGAAGTTTTCTTCGCTCTTCAATTTCTGAGAGATTGCAGTGTTTCCAGGCATCGTGATAGTTTTAAAAAAGGGAAGAAAGCTTCGCAGGCAGTACAGAATGTTCTTTGAACCTTAATTGTTATTCAGAAGTCGTTCAGAGAACTTGATGTGATAACTGAGTCATTATTTACAAACAACTCGATTTTGTAATTCAAACTGTATTAATTTCACTGTTAATATGTTTTGAATACATAAGAAATGAAAATCAAAATATGGGTAAATTAATTTCCTTAATTTTATTTGGCCACTGTGCACAAAAGTCACTGTCATCTGCTTACAACTACAGTTCTTACTCATTATTATGTAATATAAAATAAGACCTTGTCTTTTATCGTCATTAGTTAAATTTATTCGATTTCAAATAGAAAAATTATAGAAATATTTTAAAAGCATTTAATAGAAATACTTTTAACGGTTAAATACAGTTCGTAATTAAATCCAATACAACAGAAATGAAAACAGAGCTTGGTAAAAATATCATTCTCTTTAACGTAAGCCTCGAAAAAATATCCCTGGATTACACAGAATGAAATATCTCTATATACAGGAAGATGGCCTGAATGACTGACTGAATGATTGACTGACTGACTCATCAACGACCAGCAAACTCTATTGGCGATACAGACTTGAGAATTGAGGAGGTTATTCCTTTTGTGCCCAATGCATCATTTAACAAGCGATTTTTAGTAATTCGTCAACCAAATATTGGTGAGATAGGCCAAAGCGTTCTTTTTACATTTCCCTTCATTCATCAAATGGGAAAGAGATGGGCGAAAAGTTCTTGATTTAAGATGTAGCGAACACAAGTGCCTAATAAATATTTTTCAGGTTCTTATAATTTGCAACGAAACGGGGGTAATGAGCTTAAACGCGGTTTTCATATTTTCTTTCATATTTCAAACGAAAAAAAAAAATATATATATAAAGCCATAAAACTCTTGAATTGAAATGTAGCGCATAATATACATAAAAATCTTTTCAGTATTAAAAATCGACCCCAGCAGATGTGATTTACAAAAAAAAAAAAAATGTTTTTCACGTGTCTTGAAAGGAAAAATATATTTATACGATGGTGTTCTAGCTTTTAAAAGTAATATACAAGATTGTCTTCACCAGTTGTTTCCAACCGGTGTTGCACAGAACATTTGTGACTCGTGATTTGTATGATTATGGCAACGCTATGCTAGGGCGATCTGCCAGGGATGGGGGGTGTCTTGGTAGGAGGACTTTCTACTAGGTTCTAACACGTATTCACGTAACATCGGGAGAAAACCTGTCAAAACTCCAGACCGTTAGATCAACAGCCACGCGATGGGACCAAAACCCAGGACCTTCACACTTTGGCCGCCTTTTCAGTAACATAACCACTGTGCCATGGTGATGCGCAGAACTTTTGCAGAGGCCGTCAATATGGTGGTTATGAAATCTCGTGAAGACATGCATTCTCAAATATCCTGGAAACAGTCCTCAAGAATTAACATATCAAAGATTTCGACGTAGTATGTATATTTTTTTTCAAGTGGGATCGATATTATTCTTACGTCCGTATTTAAATTCTCACAGTTAAATATTGTAAAGCTTTAACGATAAAATAACGTAACGAGAAACAGGGCTAGTCATTTTGCATCTCCGGACAAAAATGGAAAAATCCAACGCTCCTATTTTTGATGATTAGTTAATGTTCTGTTTATTTGATGTATATGCACTTTTGTTTTCCGTTTGGTAAACTTTCTGCTTAATATAAATTATTCAGTCCAAGAATACTGGGCGTTACCTTTGTTTTGATTTCATTGTTAAATTTAGCATCATGTAGCAGCAAGCATCTTATTGCTGTGATGATTTTAATGTTGAAAATAAAAATCCAGTCAGTTATTTTAGGGATTAAAGTAAAACGATGCAAACAATTTTTTGAGAATAACTTTCTTTTTAATGTCAGAAGTTTTTGCCAAAAATATGTCGCTGAATCTGATACGGGGAAAAGATACGGCGTGCATCTGAGCGCTGGGTATGTTGGAGGATTTGTTGACACACATGTGTAGTAAATAAAATAAAAATCAGATAAAATAACATAAAACTTATAGTGTTCTAAGTAATTTTTCTGAGACAAGGAGATTAAATATATAATCAAGATATTTTTTCTTTATTTGTATTTGTTGGTTTAACAATCTCCATTCCGTGCAAAGAAAGGGTACTTCAGCTAATATTAATTAAAATGTTTTATTAAATTCTTTACTCTACTTTAACGGCAGTTACATGCACACTATTTACCAAACTTTCCATTATTGCTTAATATGCAACTTACCAATTTGACAACATTAGCGTCAGATGTCCTGTATTGGTTCGAACCCTCATCCATCGCAATCGCAAAATATGAGCCTATCGCAAAGTAACAGAAACGCAAGCTAGTGCTTTGTACCGATGACTATATCGTTGGTAGTGACTGGGGGGTTTCTGAAGGTCTACATACCACTCTAGCTAAAAATAGCGATGTGGTATCCATTTCCGATAAATAGGTAATCATTGACTGTATGAAAATATTTAAGTAAAATATTTATGGGCGTAAATTGTTCAATAATCAATGTGTTTGGCATGATGCATCTCCCGTATTGAAACAGATACCGCGATACAATAACGCGTAGTTTAATTTTATTTATGAATGCTCAATCTAGACTCGCAATTTAACTTGCATGTAACGTATCGATCACCAAAACTCGGCGTTCATTATCATAACTTAATAAGCTACCACACTCGCAGTCAATCCGATGAATCAACCCCAGATGAAATATGCCCCGAGTTTCCCTTATCGGTTTTTGAATGGAGCTTCAAACGGATTAATTGTCCTGGGCCACCCTTTATTTGGAGGAAATCCGCCATTGTAATCTACAACCGTCATTAAACCATGCTAATAACAGGGATGAGTTCAAGAAATTTGAATAAACGAGGAGAAAGTCAGAAAATGGTCTCTGAAAGCCATAAAAGAGATTATAATTTCGGGCTGGTGATATTCATTTATAATGCACGAGGGTATTTGCATTCCTTTCTTTTAAATAGTTGTGTATATTCAATGAACCGGCCATCAAATGGTGTACATCAGTTTTAAAAATACTAAAATTGACTTTCTCTTGTATACATGATTGTTATGATTCTAAAATTTGATGCACATTTGATACTGCTTAAGAGATTTATTATTTATTCCGATGTTGTGTTTCCATACTTCAGGCTAGAAAAGGGATACAGGATATATTAGCATGTGCACATTTTTAAGTAAGAAAAATAACAATAAAATGTTACAAAAATAAGTTTATTCTAAATTTTACGTGGCCCCACAATGGTCGAGTAGAAAAATATACCAAAGATGGTATATGGCTGAAGTGTGAAGGCCACGGTTTCGGGCCTATCACTTGTCTGTCGATCCAACGGTCTTGATATTTGGGTGGTTTTTTCCAGATGTAAACTTGCATTAGAACACTTCAAAAAGTCATCTGCCCAAGACAGCCTCGTTAGGCAGAGGCCTTCTCCCTCGTGTATGTGTAAACTTGTCACAACAATAAATATTAACTTATGGGTATAATAAGAGATATAGCGTTCATTTTTTTTTATTTTTAGGCTGCAACGGGAAAATTTATAATAAAAATAATAATAAAACTCATATTTTATTTTATTATTTTATATTTTACTTAATTATTTATTTATTTCCGTTTTAAGCAACTTAAACAGTTTAAAATTACTCATTGTAATAAATAAGTGTTTTTTCTTCGCACTTCAGAATAATTTTATATGAAGGATTGACTTTCCATGCGTATATCTAACATACAAACTGTTCACAACAAGTAAAATCTGATAAAAATGTTCCCTGTAAATTTTCAACACCATGAGAAGCAGTGCATCAAAAGAAATCACCTGACTGAATTTCATTCATGTATTTATATATCAGTTTGTTAATTCAAAGATTTCTGCGCTATTTGTTTATATGTTTATTCTTACATGTACAATTTAATGTTTTCTAACAGTTGTATTTGCTTCCAGTTAAAAGATGGGAGTGTACAGAGAACTGCGTACACTTCTGCTATTCATATATGGCAGGCCGATTACACCTGAATCTTCATTTTTTCGTTTAGCTAGAGACGATTCAAGTCTGTTCTGGCAATCTGCGATCAAAAGATATTTCGATGCTTATAGACTACGCCCTGTACATGTCCATGTATATATCTTATGGTTTTAATTCCATTTTCTACGTACTAAGTTTTTCTCAACATCCCCCCCCCCCCACCCTGTGAAATTTCATTTATCTCACATTGATATGCAATTGAGAACCCAACTGAATCGACGGTTCCAGAAACTGTAACATCCTTTTCACAGCCTTATCGTGTTCACATAAAATAATTCTAAATCCATATCCAACATCCCTATTCAGATCTGCCAAACTGACAGTTTCCAACAATGGACCCCCACTGATAACAGATAATGCACGAGGAAACTTCAAACAACAATCAATAATACCTTGCAAAACTTTCAGGTTCCTCATCCCAAGTCAAACAGAGAAATTCCTCACTTGAGTTGCAAAATGTTTGACATCCAAAGATGTCGTCGAATTCGGACAAAACGATTTATTGATCCATTTCGCAGATTTGCTCTTGCGGAAGTTCTCCGTTGTGTTATTGCAAAGTGAAAGGTTTGCAATTACAGGCTTAGTAAGTAATCAGCCTTCTCATGCTATTCATCTATGAGGTATTAGCCTAGAATCGTTTCAAGTGCATTTAGAAATTTTTCGCTTCTACAGCATTTATTTACTTGTTCTTATTATAAAATATTCATTTAAATTATTTGTGCCTATGTATGCATATGTGATATAAAGCAACACTCTTTTAATAAATAAAATATCGCGCTATAAAATTAAGACAAACTTGATTTTTCTCTTTTCACCTGAGGCTCTCAAGCTTAAATGATTGCCGAGGATTTAAACTTCTCTCAAAAAGTAAAAATTGGAGAAAATATTATTTAGCTACAGAACAGCCTAATTTAAAATGAGGTATCTCGTTGTAAGTGCATTAAGCCCTTAGGCCCTGGATTCTGAATAGAACAGATAAAAAATCAATGAGTCGTTAGTTGTGCTACACTATGTGTAAATATCTTAAATAGGAAACATTACAACATTCAGCCAATTACCAAAATATTAAAAAATGTTCTAATGATAGGACACAGGGCTACAATTGAGCAAAATGATAACGACATTTTACAGTTATTTTGTATGAAATTTTTTGAAACAATTTCTTTGTGCGTGAAAGCATGAAAATATTTCACACTTCTCGTGCATTTTGATTGCATGCATGCATTTATAACAAACGCATTTAACTTTTGGTTTAAATGGCTTGTCATGTCCACCATGTTCTCTTCTGGAGATTTTCAGCAATTTAAAGAGCAAAAATGATAACGTTCTGCTTTTATTGCATGTATTATTAGTAGGACACTAGTGTTTGGTGTTAAAATTCTTGAAAATGAACAATATAGAGTAATGCAAAGATGTGTTCTAATGTTAGGACGTCAAAGTCGAAGGGATTAAGTATAAAAATATTTGCAAACTAATCAATACTGGCAACTAATTAATTGCTAATAAAAATATAATATCTTTCAAGTCCATATAGCAACAGATTTTAGAATTTAAAACTAAACATTTAAAAACAACTGTACAGTGAGTCAAGTATCATTGTTGATGTCTGTATTGGCGCAAACTTTGTGACGCTAAACATATACCTTTAAATTACTCTGTCAAACACTGTGTCTGTACGTATATTGATATTAACCCTCTGTATATGTCCTTGTACGCAACTCAGACTAATCAACGTTGTCATGCGTATGTTCATTGTACTACATCATATTTATTCAGGAATATTCCAGTTCAAAACGCATTTTTTTATCTTAAATTTATGCAAAACTGATGAATAAACTTTAGCAACTTTACATATCTTCATTTTTCATACAATTACATTGACAAATATTCCATATTCCCTATTGCTGTACGAGATTTCCAAGCCTCCCAATTTTCAACAAATGATTCACACTGATAACTTCTGAGCAAAAAAACTTACATACAACAACCAATATTTCCTTGAAAAAACTTTCTGGGCACCTTTATCGCTTGTCAAACAGAGAAATCCTTCAATTGAGTTGCAAAATATTCAGCATCCAAAGGAGTTGTCAAATTCTGACTATAACGATTGTTTCATTTTGCAGATTTACTCTTGCTGAATTTCGACGAATGTTATTACAAATTGGAATGATTGCCGTTTAGGGGTTAGTACTTAATTCATCGAACGATGCGTTTCAACAGAGAATATCAGTACAGAAATGTTTAGCATGCATTAAGAAATTTTCAATTTGCATAAAACGTTCTGCCGTGTTTTTAGCAAGAAGCAGTGATATATCAGATTATCTATACAAACTATTTTTGAAGAAAACCCATAATCGAATTTAAAATAACTTAAATTTTATAACATCAATCAGTCAAGAGTGTGAAACAATACAACAAAAAATAGAAAAAAAAATCTGTAAAACTTTCATATTTTAAATACGCACTAAAGTATTATACATTAAAAGTGTATCACAATCTATGCGTCGTCCCTATTTTTGTTTCTTATTCCATTAAGTTGGAAAGTGTAACACTTTTCATTTGTGTGTCGTGTTTTTCTTCGGGCTTCCATAAAACACTTCTTTGTAATAAAAATTTATATTAAATTTAGTACCAAAACTGTTTTACGATCCTCGCAAAGCATATTGTAATTATACTTCACTATTATAAATACTGTTTGGAATGAGCATCATAATCCATCACTGTTCCGTTTTTGTCTTTCTTGTTCCCTAAAACACGTTTCAGAACTGAAATCTATATTGAAACAGCCCTCTAAAACTGTCGAACAATGTTTGTCAGTCATGTTCTAACTATGTTTCACCTTCATAAATACTTCTTGGAAAGCGTATCATAATCCATGGGTGTACCATTTTTGTTTTCCTTGTCGCATGAAAAACTTGTTTAGAATTTAAATCTATATTAAAATCGCCTGCTAAAACTGTTCTGCAATCTTCGCCAGGCATTTTCTGACTATTCTTCTAATTTGTGATAAAGTATAGGGTTTGTTGATTTCTCGCAAAATCTGAAAGGTATCTCCAAGCCAGTATCAGTTTTGGGGACATTTTTTTGCGTCAGACTTGACAATTGATTATTGAAATTTGCAAAGCTTGGCGACTTTTACCATTTTATTCTCCCATCGCCTAATTGAAAATGCAATGAAAATGTGTCAACGCAAATCAGATCCACATATATGTCCACAAATTATGCCGACAGCAAATACCGGCATGAACGAAATAGCATTCTAATGCTAGGAATAAAATAAAATCGTATTATTATTGTATTTAGTGATTCTTTCAGTGTAATTCTTCGACGATCAGTAAACTGTGATTGATTTATATGTACATTTATTTTTAAAAAAGTATTGTTTTTATTGAAACTCTCAATTTTCTCTTAAAAAAGTAACTACATTAATTTAATTGATGTTTGCCTTCTTAAACGTTTTTACACCCAGAATAACACATTCCGATTGTTTAGACTGCTGAAATGAGTACAATAAAGCCGTTGTACATGAATTTTTATAGTAAAGCGATAAAACTAAACTAGAACTCAAAAGAGCGTAATTTTGATAAGAAGAACTAAATTTTTCCGAAAGGAGTTGATGTAGAAGATAGATGGATTTTCGGATCTTAAAAGTTAGTATTTATTTATTGAATGGAAAATATATTGCATTAGCCATATTAAGCTGAAGGTGAAAATCGCTTACCTGCTAAAAATAGGGGGGTTAAAAAATTGATTGATTTGTTCTTGAAAGATTAAAATGATAAAAGATATTTGAAGATCAGACCAGTTTTAATATACAAATTATCTTAGTATAAAACTATAACATTCAAATTTACTGCTCACTCAATGGCCACACTTCAGTGAACACGCACCTTACAATATGGCTACCATTCGGTTATTTTTCGGTTTCCTGAACATACATTATATAACGTAAAATATAGATGGTAACGCTTTAACATATCTGTTGCTAGAAACTAGATTATAATGCATTAAAAATATTTTGCATGTATTTCATTGTTTTATTCAACAATGCTCCTTCCATTTATATAAATTTTTATAAATAGATTTTTCCTAAGTTTAATTTCAAATAATTTTAAATTTACATTATTTATTGTATAAGTACAAAGTATTTATTATAAAATAAAAAATCATAAAATCAATTAATAGTTTTAAACAGATCCCACGAAGTACAGGGTGGTTATAATTAAACTTCCCCTATAAACAGGGTTCAACAGTTAAAACGGCTGAACGGATTACTAACAAATTTCGTTTATAGACTCTGTGTGAAGATTCTCTCCATTAATTTCGAAAAAAAAATAGGTAAATAAATGTCCACTAGGTGGCACTTTGCATATAAAAACAGGAAATGTAAGAATGAAAATAGCTAATTCGAAATTACAAGGAATTTCAACATTTATTAAATGGTTTTTGAGCATTTATTGACAAATTTTGGCCGTTTTATTAGTTGAATTCACCATGCAAAGCGCCACCTAGTGGGCATTTTTTGAACTATAATTTTTTTTTTCTTTTTAGTGCATCAAGTAAACAGTCCATATGCCAAATTTGGTGGCAATCGGCTCCTCCGTTTCAGCTGAAGAATGCCGTTTTTACAGGAAGTTTGATTATAACCACCCTGTACACACTTTACTGCTATTGTGTTTCAACTAATGCATCCAATTTGACCAGAAGATGCTTTTGCATGTCAAAGAGTAGCTCAAATGGAACTTGCAAATAAGAATATGAATGCCCAGTTCAAGACGAACATTCCATAGTGTTATTTGTTTCTCAGTATTCATAAGTCTGCTCCTGGTATTTTCCGAAATAATTTTATGCACGCCCCGGTAATAAAAATGTGTAGCACTCATTGCAAGATATTTAGACATATATCAGTAACAATAAACTGAAAAGGATTTCTGGTTTGTGCTTCTTAAAATCTCTATTCCGGTAATGTTTTTGGAAAAAATTATTTGCTGTGCAAGTAGCCTCATAATAGCCAAAATTTGATTCTAATAGTATATCTCTCAAAGAAGATAGAATGAAAAGAATTGGAAACGGAAGCTACTGTGCACTCGTAGCCAACAATTTTATACATAGACTCAAACTAGCTGCTTGCCCGTTCTTCGCACGGAAGGGAAGGAAAAATTTTCTTACATGTGTAATTCGAAATGATTCCAGTGATGTGGAATCTAAACATAAGCAGAATTATTTAACTCTTGACATAAAGTTACTCTACTCGTACTAACCTGAGGACATTGCAATATCATGTCACAAAAAACTACGTCAGTGTCATTCGCAATTAGGAAAAGAAATATGCTTGACGGTTCGCAGCGAAAACTCCCCACTTTCAAAATATCTTATCTCTAGATCGTACTGCCTTTTAGGTTAAAATTATAGCATTAAGGCGACAATGGACCATCATTATTTTTTTCTGTATTTATTTGCCAATTGCTCTAAAATTTTGTATATTGACATAGTGTTATTTGACTAGTAAAAATACTAAATCAAAGTTAACTTCAGAGTTTAATTCATTAAGAAATTGATTAAAACATGCTAATTGATGATATTATCTAAAAATGCTCCATGCGCATTCAGTATTGTTGTATCTTACTGAAATTTGGTGAAAAGATACTTCATAAATGTATTAATGAAACTTAGTGCAAGTTTTATTGAATATTTAAAAACAATTAATTTTTTCATGTTTTTGTTGAAATTTTGCCGAAAATCACATATTTGTCCGAAAATAATTTTTTCATTACTAAAATTTTGATTATAAAAAAATTGCGCACTAACTTTTATTATAGCTTTAGCATGTTTTAATTAATTTCTTAATTAATTAAACTCTGAATTTAACTTTGATTTACTATTTTTACTAACCAAATAACACTATGTCAATTTACAAAATTTTGCAGCAATTGGCAAATAAATACAGAAAAAAATAATTATTGTCCATTGTCGCCTTAATACCTTAGACACATTTGATCTGGACTAACGTATTCTCATTTTACTCTCACTTGCAACTGAGCTTATTCAAGCTAATTTGAGATGTTGGGGTTATTCCTAGCTAACCTGGATTTTGAACATTTTTAGGGGTTATTTTGCTAATGACATAACTTTTGTGTCAGAGCTTATTAAGTTGCTAGAATTCAGGAAAAAGAGTATATCTGATAGGGGAAGGCTGGCTAAGATGGCGAACTTGAGCAATTATGATTTTTACTAACCACTGTGAAAGAGTCTAAGAACTGAGATTTTTGTGGTGACTTTTTTAGTGTCTTGCTTTACACTACGAACTTTTACATTGCCTGTTTCAACATGCAAGAGGCGAAACAGCGGTTTTCCTAAAAAAGGAAATTTTTGCCATCTTTCCCCAGCCATGGGGTAAGATGTCGAACTAACCCCGGAATGTGAATTATTATTCGTAAGCACTTTACTAGCAAATAATTTTAATGTGGAAACTCACCAAAACTGCTATTTTTAAAATTTTGCCAAGCGGAGTCGGTTGATTACTACTTGAGCACCCCCACGCTCGTCAAGGTGGCGATAACAATACATAAGCAGTTACCATTTTTTGTATTTATGTGGCAATCGTAACTTAGAATTAACACGACGGTTTGGAACAGCATGTAAGTACATTATATATTTTTATTATCATTTTTTTTTTGGGGGGGGGGGGTGACAATGAATGTAGTTTTAATAATTAAGTGTCTTCCAATTCTATAACCCTCTCGTCAGCCTGAACCCCATATGAGGCTCTTACTTCAAATGGCAATATTTATAGAGAATACAATTGAATTTAGTATTTTTTTCTTTCAGTGATACCAATATCATTAATTCATGTAGAAAGTATATGAGGCTCTTAACTAGATGCATAAATCGTGCCTAGATTGCAGTACTAGTCAATTTAGATCATTTTTTACAGTTTTCGCTTCATTGTTTCAGGAGAAAAATTAAGAAAATATTTACGCTGCTTTTTTACCTTTTTTTTTTTTCTTTTTAAGGTAAGTACAGTTTTTTTCTTATTCCTCAACCTTTACCTAATATGTGCAACCTCTTAAATTAATTTTAGCATAACAAAATTCTTCGAAAATGCAGAAATTAATATTAGAAAAATCTAATATTAATCGACATTAAAAAAAATATTTTTGCATGATTTATAATAGTATTTCAGATGCATTAAATGCTAGACAGAATTTTTTTTCTCTGATTTTTCATAATTCGGTGACGGGAGGGTTAACTTGTGCGTTTATCGCTAATTTGTTCCCATTGGTTTTCATCTAGTTCTTTGGGGAGCGTTGAAACATATGCGTAACTCCTCAAACCCATGACTGCAAAACTCGCCATATTCGGCGATTGTTTAGGGTGGCTAAACTGGGATCTAAAATCATTGGTGATTGTACTCAATTTATTCCGCATCCGACATCATCAAGTTGATGCTTTCAGAAGAAAACTGCCAAATGAATACAGCTATTTATATCATTTCGGAAAAACACATCATCTGAAATTTTAAACTCCTGCTATCCACGCGATCGTATTAGCAATTTTAAAATTCATGAACTTTAAAAAATACATTTCGACTTAATTATTTCTCATGCTTTTTAATGTAACGTTACGCCAGATTCATGTCAGGCCAATGTCTTATGAAATGCCATACTTACGTGTGAAGACAGGCTTTTATTCTGGTTGCTGACTGGTCTGGGAGAGTATGCGCATTGTCAAACTGCATCAAATGCGTCTTCAAGAATCTTCCTGGAGTTGCATTTGCGTTTTAAGATATATAGATATTCCAATAAATTACCCAAAATATCTTTCTTTTTACATTTAAACGCTTCAATAAGTTTCAAAATATAACGAAAAGCATCAATACTCATTGTTGTTATCAAATACTTACTTTAAAAGTGATCCGTTATAGTAAATTTTAGTTATTATTTCTAATCAAAAAGGATTCTTATATTTTTCTGGTCTCTTCTAAAAATACAACCAACATGTAATAAGAAATATTCGGGAGTTTATGGCAGACACCGGGTATGGCAGACATTCGGGGTTTAACACCCTTAGCAGTTACTGCCGCTATCGATATAATCTAGATATGGGGTTGGTATAAATGCTGTAAAGCAGACCCCATAATCCATGAAAATAAAACAGGCAGTTTCTAAAGGGTGTTTCAGTACAGCGTTTACAAATTTTCAGAAGAGATAGAGTACACCAAGACGGTTCAGAATCACAAAGCAATGCGGGGTCGAAAACGTTATCTTCATGTACCTGCTAATAATCACTTTGGAAGAAGTGTTTAAATAATAGAAAACTTTCCGACCATAGTTTTTCAAAAACTAATCCATCTTTCACCGGTTGCACTTGATAAAAATGGTTAATTCAGAATATTTTCTTTCATTACATTGATAAAATTGTCGAAGAAAAGCCCATTGTTTATGAATCTTGGTTAAGAAATTAGACGCATACTTCAACACTTCTTTTAAAGTGATTATTAGCAGGTACATGAAGATGACGTTTTCGACACGGCATTGCTATGTGATTCTGAACCGTCTTTGTATACTCTATCTCTCCTGAAAGTATGTAAACGCTGTACCGAAACACCCTGTATAATCTAAGTGACGCCGACAACGCAGATTACTGTAACAAGGAAAGTATCTAACGTGTTATAAGGAGCTCTACTGTAAGTGTTCAATTAACATAGTTTTATATTTCAACCTTTCAAACGTCAGAGTAAAACAACCTTATTTACCATTGCAATTTGCGTATTCCATAGCTGCATAAGATACTCGTAAAATAATAATATAATCTGTCTTCTTGAAAGAATCACGATACATACTCAATTTCAGCAAAATGTTTCATCGTAAATAGTACCGTTTCAAATGATTCAACATCTCTCCGCTGAAAGCAAAATACAAACCACACTAGAACACTTACTCTAAATAACATGAAATACATCTTCCAACTTTTAACAATAATCCGCTTAGCGAAGAGCGAACGCGAAAACCAATACCAGGCCACCACATTCCAATCAGAATTCATATGGCCGGAGAGAGAAAATATCAGTTTCATAGAGTTCATTACATAACTCATAACCAAGACCCGCGCTGTTCACCAAAAGTCGTGGCCATTCCAGAGTTCAGAATGCCGTGTTCGAATTGGAAGTTAGAAACTGAGGCGTGTAATTACTGCAGCAAACACCAAAAATCAATACTGATGATAGAAAAGCGCGCGAGCGAGTTCTCACTTCATTAGAATCTTCGAAATCCATAAAAGTGACTAATAATAAAGTTCATTACGAGCTCCTCCTTGTGATATATTTCTGTTTTGGTTGCAATTGTAAGTATCACCGGCATTCACTTGGATTGTTTAGGAGGCGAAGAATTCATTATTACCCCTGGATATCGTTTCTAGCGAAAGTGGTAATTTACCCATACAGTCGTTTGAAGTTATTAACCCATATGGAGCAAATTGAATTATGTTTTGTGATTCCGAATTTACTTCAACCGAATTGTTTGAATATGGCAGGAGAGTTAACATTTGGATATTACTTATTTTATTTTAAAATTTTTGGGTATATGCAAGAACACGGAATATCCTTTCCTCATTTTGTATTTTTCATGAATAACTTCCTTAGATGAGTGTTGCAAAGATTAAGATTTAGGCTTTAACAGTGAAATATTCTACAGGTAGGACTAATTTAAAGAAAACATTTTAACTAACCTATAACTAAATTCTCTTAAATTGTGAATATGCTGTCTCACTGATATTTCACTATAATAGACACATGGCCTCGATAGGCACTTCGTTACCGGCGCTGTACTGCTCCATATGCACACTGCTGGACATCTAAAATGCAACACCAAGAAGGAAATATCCAAATGAAGTGAAATTTGCACAATGCGTTTGCGTCGATCAGATATGCAAATGACTAACATTTCAGCGCAGACGCACATCGCGGGTGCCTATATCGACGATTACAAACGCTCTATAAAGGGAGAAAAGAAGGCCATTTTCAAGTACTAGAATGTTTTTTGTGTGTGTGTTTCTTCAGAGTAAACAACTTCCACAGTATTCCTTGTATAAGAAAACGATCGTCTTTCCAGCACGCTCTGGAGTTTGATCGAGGAACAATAGCGGACTGTTTGGATTGCGGATTACCCTTCAGAGACATTGAGGATGTTTTCGGACCGAATGCAGCCCCAACTAGCAATTTTGCTCGGGTTACCCCCGGCCACGTAGACAGCCGATGATGGCCTGAGCAAAATTGCTAGTAGGGGCAACTGTTATGCGGATATGTAATCGCTGCATTCAGGACGGAATGGCATACCGAGAGGGGGCGATTGCACTCACCTTGTTGCACTACCGCACGTGATGATAGGCATATGAGCACATGGTAGTGATGAATCGCTGTGCTATATCACTAACCATTTCAGAACAAATTCGGTCTGTTGCGTAACAATCGGTGTCCGCACGTACAATTCGACATTGTTTGCAGCAGAGTGGGATGTCCGCATGGCATCCATTGCTGCGTTTCCCGTGGAGTCAAAACCAGGCGTTTGCGCCGGCAATGGTGTGATAAACGACGGACATGGATAACCAAATGGAACGACATTGTTTTTACTGATGTACCCCATTTCTGCGTGCAGCACTACGATGGTCGGATCAGAGTTTAGAGGCACCACGGTGAGAGAATGCTAAACGCTTGCCTTATGTATCACCATACTGTTCCTGGACTTGGTATTATGGTTTGGTATGGCATTGAGTACCAATCCCACACCCCCTTCTGGTGCACATTGTTGGTACACTGACCAGAGAGCGATATATCTCTGAAGTTTTGGAACCTCTTGTTTTCCCCTAACTTCAGAGCTTGCCAGCGGAAATATTCCAATAGACTAATGCGCGACCACAAGTGGCACTCAGTGGTCAAGATTTCTTCGTCATCGCATTACTGACTTGGTCACCTTGTTCTCTCGATTTATCGCCTATCAAAAACGTCTGGTAGATGGTCACAAAACGCATTGTGAGGTAAATACACCGCCGACTTCTCCATTAGATTCACTTTGGTAATATGTGCAAGCACCATAAATTGCTATACAACACATCCAAAGCTTCTTTGGTTCAATACCGAGCCGTGTAGTAAAGGTTATAGCCAGCAATGGCGGCAACACTCAATACTGATTTCATCATCTTCCTCACTTCAAAAAAGGTTGCATTTTCAATCATTTCTTGTTCTTCCTGGTGTTGTATTTTGTATTGCCAGGAGTTTATGTTTCAGACACCGACGCCATAGTGCCTTATAGTTGTTGCCTAAATGTTCGTTCCTTCCGGTGCACAGATCCTTGCATTAATGACCATCCATTCCGTTGTGCTGTCAGCACTAGTATGTTTGCGACGTTTTGGCTTTTATGTACTTTCCGAACATAAAAGCCAAAACGCCGTTACATGTACCATGTAAGGAGAGTATGGTAATCATGAAAAAATTCGACTGCATTTTTGATGCGTTGGCACGTTTTGAGGTCTTCTGATTTCTTTTAGACTATTTTTAAGGTAATATGTTTCTGTATGTGTGTGCGTATATGGGTTAGCACGATACCTTTAAAACGGTTTATTTGATTGCGGTCAAATTTACTATAAAGACCCCCGTCGTACGATCGGTATTGATTTTGGTGTGTATTGGGCATATAGTTTTATACAGGGTTAAATAAATGATACTGTTGGTTTAAGGTTGACTCACCCTCTACTAAATTAAGTTTTCCGAAATAATTCATTAAAACAACGATAGACCGAGAAAAGGAATCGCTGCCGTCGTGTATTTGCGTTAAAGTGTGCAAACAATTTAACTATCCGTCATAGAAAAAGTGCGTTTGCAAATGACCTTTTGTTGAAGAATGTTTCACGATTAATGCTTTCATTTTGATATAGTTTGCTCTTTTCCAAACAGAATATAATTTCTTAGCTTCATCCTTCTCGTTCCCGTCAGAACCACGTACTGAGTTTTTCTCCATCTATTTTTCGGGCCCGGGATATTTCCGGGCCGGTGTGTTCAAAAGTCATGCGCCAAAAAGATTGGAGCATTTCGATTCTTATGTAAGGAATTTATTTATATCTCATTTTGAAAAGCGGATAGCAGTACCAGACTAATTTCAATTTAATTACATATTGTTCATTGTAAAATGGTAGCACTACTCAAATATGGGTATTTGTGATATGCATTTTGCAATCTTAGCTCACTTTCTTTGTGTTCAATGGAAAATTTAGAAATATTTATTTTTGTTATGAAGTAAGATTAATAAAATTCTCGTATAGTGTCTAAAACATATTTTTAAAATTTTTCTTGCTTTCTCAAAAACACACATTCACTCATAATAACCCTAAATGTTGGCTTCCACCCCCTCCCTTTTTTTGATTCCATGCTAAAAAAACATCCAAAATCCTTAATATGAATACACCTATTGTGCTTATATTTATACAATTTTCTCGAATAAAAAATAGGCACTTTTTTGACCGTTTTCTTGAAAATAATTCAAACTTTAAAGGGTTAAAATAAGTCAATTGATTATCCATAGCTCAAACAAAATATTTCTTATTGACTTTCAAAAGGTATTGAAATGAAAAATGATAATTATCTTCGTATCCAGAAAAAAAAAAGAAACTTACATCGATAGAATAAATTTTAACTCAATGAGAACAATTCCATATTTTCTGAAATACAATAAAAATGATAGTAATAACAACAACTAACTAGCATGGGTAAAATGCATATTTCAAAAGTTCCGAATCGACTAAATAAAATATAAATGTTTCGACAAAGTCTAATTATTCATAAGCAATACAGAAACAGCAAAAATAAAGTTTCAGGCCATAAAAACAATCATTATAAGTTCATACTCATAAGAAAAGAAAAAAGAATTAAGCTTTTAAGCCCTATTTTCAATACATCATTCTTCTTAAATTAATGATTTCAGAGTCAGCGGACATTATTAGCCTCTGCATCCTTCTCTAAGATCCCCCATTTAGAATTTCTGCTCATATGATTCACGTACGTACGTTCTGGCTCAGGAATAAGATAATTTAGCAGAAAAGAATATGCTAGGTTGATGGGTTTTTTCCTAAGATTTTCAAATTAGGTTAAACAGCAAACATTGGCAAGCAACCAAGAGAGAGTTAGCGGGAGGACTCTCTTTCATAAATTTATCACGAATTTCGGAAGTTGTTTTGCTTAAATCATTTAAGGCTGTCAGTGTATGTGTGTATGTGTATCTTCTTGCGGAAAAGATTTTTTAAAATAATTTGTTGTGTTGTAAGATATCTTTTTTGGTGATTTTTTAAATCGGTATACTGATTTTGATTAGTCTCACTTTTGGCAATTGAAATTTGAAAGGTGTTACAAAAAGTGTTATTATTTTCAACTGGAATTTTTAAAATACCCTAAACTTCTGTCTTCAGATTTTAACTGTACTGCGAAATTGTATGAAGCAGGTTCTTTTATCCTAAGATTAAAAAAAATTTATACTAATAGTAGGGAACAGAGTATTATGGGATACATTTCTAAATATAAGGTTTTCAGGTTTTCGAATAAAATTTCCAAAATCATCATGTGTAGATACCATAACTAATTGCAATTAAATGGCACTTGTAAATAAAAAGGATATTTATTTTGTTGTAATAAAAAAAATATTTTAAGAAAAATTACAAATGTAGGTTGATATCCGGATAATACAGAATAGATAGTTTAAACCGTTGGAAAACGAATTGTACTTCTTAAAACATAGTTATTTTTCAGTGTAAAGCTATATTTTTAAGGTTATGTTGAAGTCATTTTTGCTTCTAATCCTCTCATCTCCGGCACAAACAAGGTGATACAAGAGGTTAAAAAATTCAAGGTCCACAGAGAAAAGCTGAAGCATAGAAATCAAATTTTTCCTCGTTGATCTTCTGAGAACTTTCCGTTACAGAAGATACTGTCAGTGTATTTGTTTCCCAGTTCTTTAGGTTAGGGCATGAAATCCATTGCAATATTACCTAGTGTTTTATAATACCCTACACGCCATCTAGGACAATATAACCTTTAAATTGATGGGAAAAATACTGTCATCTGATAAACCGCCACAATATAACAAACTACAATTCTTTAAGCGTATGTTATGTCTAATATCAGTAATTAAGTCAATAATGTACTAGCAAGTTAAAATGTTTGAAAACGGAGCCAAAATCTCGCTATTCCATATTTCCTTTTGCACACCTTCCTCTCCTCTATGAATAAGAGAACAACTTTACTGAAAAGTTTCGAAATACATGTTTGTTATTAAAAAAATCTACTACAACCGTTATCTATGCATACGATTCCTTTTTCTTTCTGCAAGAATTATATACCTAATTTTTAAAAAAAAAGATGGAAAAACCATTTTACACTTTATATTTATTTGTGTTTTTGTTTTAACAAAAAATTACAAATTTAAAGAATTCATTCAATGAATTTGAATTTCTAAGATTTTTTCCCTTTAATATGTTCTGTAATAAATTGTTTGAACCCTTTTCTTTACTTTTTTACCCCATTAGAAGTAAAATCAAGTATATGAAATATTAACTTTCATCACAAAATTCACGTTTGTTAGAAAAGAAAAATTCTGAAATCTTAATTTCCAATATGTCCAATTGCATGTAAAAAAAAAAAAAAAAAAAAAAAAAAAAAATTTCCAAAAACCTAACAGTAACACGCAGTCAAATCATCTGGTTTGGTTTGGTTTCTGGGATCACGGCAGATTAGCTACGCGGGGGCTCTAGGCCGATGGGTGGGGTGCCCTCCGTGGGGGTCTTTCTAAGGGGTTTTTCATTCTGGAATGGTCTACTGAACTATAATTATGCTTTTACCATGGTATTTATTTATACTCATACAGAACAGCAACAATTAGCGTGATGTAGAAATGCGGTTGTGCAATAAACACCTCTAAAAATAGGGTTCTTATATGGGATTTATAGAAGACTGGAGTAAACTTAATGCAAAAAAACTAGGCGTTTGTCAAGGTGTCTAGCCCCATATAATTAATCCCAAAAAATGGAAACCACATTCCTTGAATTTGTCATTTGACGTACTGTGTGGCAAAAAAATGACTCTTTTTCGGCTGCAGTTTTAGATTTATTTCACTAACATTCATTTTTTATAATTGTTTGTTTGGCAATTGTTTATGTGTTATTCCTTTTTTCTCCATACAAATTTAAATTTCTCGAAAATTCCGTCTTGTTGAATAACAAACGATACAAAACTGCAAGGCCGAACCGAAGGGGGGCGGGTGGGCAGAAGGTCCGCCCCCCCCCCGAAAGTTAAAATTTGTTAACAAAACAATTATAATGAAGCCTTTTTGTGAAAAATTGAGCCTTTTTCACCATGGTCCCCCCCTCCGAAATTTTTTTCTGGGTACGGCCATGCAAAACTGTACCATATGATCGCCATTTGGCAAGTTTTGACAATCTATCACCAAAGCAGTTTTACTTTGAATAAGCAAAATTATGAACATGCAACACTAGAAGAAAAATAAACACTTCCTTTTAATATTAGGCAGTGGAAGTGGGCAGTAACATGTGATCTAATAAAGACTGGATTCTTCACTAATGACTGGACAGTTATTTCCATATAAAAAGTGTAAGATTTTACTATTTTACAGAGGATTTGTTTGAAAATTGCTGCCAGCAAGTCGACTAAAAGCATTAATTTTATAATTTCAGTACAACACATTACAAATTTCAAAATGGACTCCTCTTGCAAGGATGCATCAATTCCAGCTATATTTCTAAGCAACAAAAGCGTCGCAATAGATTTATCAGTAATGTCCTTTAAAGACTTTGTGCAAGCCCCTTTGATTTTACCAAATGTTACAAAACGAATGCTCTTAATTCGAAGGTCCCAACGGTACCCTGTCTGGCTCTCAGTCCTGACTTGACTCCCCCAGTCTTCTTGCTCCGGTGCTTGAAAAATCTCTCTTCGGAAAACTGATTAACGGCAAATCATAAAGGGTTTCACCAAGGTTCTAGAGGACGTTCTGAAAAAGGCCTACGTTGGCACCTTCAGTCACTGGAAAAAGCTCGCTGGTAGCGATGTATTCACACGGAAGAAGACAGCATGAAGCCTTTTTGTTGCATTGAATAGATCATTAATTTATTTTATCTACTAACTGATATTATTTGTTAATAAATTCGTATAAAGAAGATTAGTTCCAGTCCATGTTCAATAATAACTAAATAGGTCAGTCAGGGAATACAACGAGTGCTCTGTTGAATTTTGGGTGTTTGCGTTCATGACATTCATTGTCGTTACACTGTGAAGAAATCGGAAACAGTTAGATCTGTGCCTCAAAAAGTTGAGCACGTAGAATGTTCAACTTTTTAGGACTTAAAACGATGAGCATGGTTTTAAGTCCTAAAAACCATATCCTCCTGTCCTAACCATACCCTTCTGTAGAGTTTGAATTATTTAGGTAACATTATAAAGCCCAACGAAGATACGAGTCCAAAAGAGTTCTTAAATAAAACCACTTACTGATGTTGTTTTGTTTCAATGTAAAGTTTTATGCAGTAAAGTATACATTTTCATTTGTTTTCAGTACTGCATAAAATTTAGAACATAGCTTTGAAAGAGCTATTGTATAACTAATCAGTTTTCAGGACTTACATTCTCAATAGTTCATCCACTAAGTTAAAAAAATAATCTCATCATATTGTCTTTATGTTTATTAACACAAGTTAGGGTAGGTGCACCAGTAATTGGCGCTTCAGCAAATAATTCATTATAATAAGCTTTTAGTTACAAACTGTTTTCAAATGGTGCTATCTAGTACCAATTTAGACATTTGTTTTCAGTTTTATGCATTTGTTTACTATCTCCAATGGGTTCTAGGTATCAGAAATTGAGATTTAATACTCAGTGCTAAACAATTGTCTGATTCTCAGTAGCCGGCTTATACTGAAACTAAGATTTGTTCATTATTAACCTGTTTATATTTGAAGCATACTTCTTAGAAATTAAAATAAACTGAATTGTATGAAATAGTACATAAAATAAGTCTGTATAATTTATTTTAATAAATAAATATATTTATTTATTTAATATGGGGTGTCAATTACTGGGTAAAAAATATGGTTTTACCAGTAATTGACACTAGTTTTTGGTGTCCAACTCAAGATCATGATAATTACTTAAAATTTCTAGAAAATGCAAATAATAAGGTGAATTCAAAAGATTATTTTTAGATAATTTTGAATTAACATTGTGTCCCAAAAGGTAGCACGCTTTAATTCTTTATCTCTTAGAGTTAAGGTGCAATGAAACCTGCCAAAATATTCGGAATAATTTAAGAAAAAGAGACTACGTTAGGTGCAGCAGTCACTAAAACTTACTTAAAAACTTTACCAGATAATTTGTCATAATAAGCTAATTTATTTCTAAACATTTATCAAACAGTGCTATCTAGTACCCATTTAAACATTTATCAAACAGTGCTATCTAGTACCCATTTAAACATTTATCTTTAATTTCATGCAGCATTCTCTTATCTCCAGGGGCTCCAACTATCAAACATTGAAACTTTTAAACTCAGGGGGAAAAAAGCTGATTCTCAGTAACTGCCTCAATACTACAGTATGATAAGTTCATTATCAACCTGTTTCAATTTGAAGTATATTCCATTTTAGAAATTAATTTAAATTGAATTCTATCACATAACTACCTGAAGTACACCTTCTCGTGTCGTTGGACGGCTAAGATTAAATATTTAAGAACTTGCGTGAATCGTATAGTTGCTAAACATTACGTATACAATAAGCTTGGTTCGTCGCACTTGGAAACGAAATAAAATCAGTCTAGAGTTCAATGTAGTTTTATTGAGACTTCGCAAAACGAATTAATTTAACGGTGGCTGGTAGCATCGTGAAAAACAGCGTGACGCTTGGGCCGAGATGAAAGTGATAAGTGAGTGTGAAAAAAGTCTCTGAATGGAAAGCCAACCTAGAGATAGAGCTGAGCGCTAGAAGGGGCGGCAGCCAAATAAATCGCCAGATTGGAAAAATGAAAGGAATCGTTATGCGCCATGCATGCTTATGAATATTTAAATGCGCTTCGCCAAGAGGTGAAAGGTAAGGCGACATTAAGAAGAGCAATGTTATTGAAATCCCATGAGAACGGGAATAAAAATAAATTAATTCTCAAACAGGAGACGCCAGTTACATACAATGCAGAAGTTAGAACAAAAGTAATTTAAGAAACAGTTAAATAGATTCACGGATAAATATGGGGCTTTAAAAAAGGGGAAGAGTATTAAATTTGGAATAGGCAAAGGAAAATCAAAAGTAATTATAAATATGAGATTAACTGCATCACGCCCCTCGTTGACGGATTAGTATGTAGTGCAGATTTCCAAAAAGTCTGAACTTTTACCAGCATTGTAAGAATACAAACAATGGAAATATCCAAAACCGTAGCCAAAGGGGGGGATCATGGGGGTTTGATCCCCTCCCAAAATTTTTGTCAATGTGTTATTAGTTTTTTATTTGCGGTGATTCTGAAGATTAATTAAAGTTGAAAAAACTTTAGCGCTACCTATACCTTCCCGAACTTTAATATTAGTGCAACATACCCCCTCCGAAATTTTTTTCTGCCTCAGCCTTGGAAATATCATATTGACAAAAGAATAGAAAGGAAAATTATAACCTTTTGGTGTTGTTAAATGACTACAGGTCAGAGAGTAACTAAGTGGTTAATGAAGTAAGAGAGAAAATCTTTTGTTTTCAAAATTAACGATTTGTTTTAGTGGAAAGAACTTTTAATGTCAAGAGGTCGTTCCTCCCTTTAACTAAATTTAGTTTGATTCCCTACAGATCTACTTATATAATACGCCAACGTATGCGTAACCAAAATCGACGATATTTCTACGCTGCGAACGGCAACAGCAAGATGCAAACATTAGTGCAATAACAATACCGAATGTGCGACCTTACATGAATTTTCGAAGTTCTTTTAAATTTTGGCAACAAACAATAATTTTGTTTCTAGATAGTTTTTGTATTTAGCAGTTACTTGTTAATGCTTATTATTACTCTTAATATGTCAATTACTGGTGTACCTACTCCATGTTTAAATCTGCCCAAAATAATTAAATATAGTTCTTGACAACTTTCCCTCTCTCCTTATTCTTTTTATTTTTAACCTAGAAGAAAAAGTTTGCTCCTTCCTTCTTCACTTAGAAAAAGTACACACTTTTGCAATTTAGTGTAACCATAACGCATACGACATACTAAATTATAAATGGCCTTTACTTTTCCAGAATCATTAGTTTCAATAAAATGACATTTTGCATTCTAAAAGAAAACTTTGATATCCCGATTACGCAGCATAAAAAAGGAAGATTTGTGCTTGTAGCTAACCACGATAAACATGCTTCTTCTCTCAGTTATTTTTCTGGAAAAGAAAAAAGTTTTTGAAAATTAATAAACAAAAAAAAAGGAAAAGGAAACATGCATACTAAAATAAATTATTATTCAAAGTTCAGATATAGTCACAGACATATTAATGTTTAAGCACAAACAATTATTTCAAAATGCGTTACATTTACTCGATCTCTTTTCGGTTGAAATTAAGGAATAATAAGAAATTAATAAATATGAGATGCTTTCTTGTTGACTCTTAAAAACTAAGCTATTACACGATAAGCATTCTCAATTAATATTTCAAACGAAAATTCCTGATAAATATATTAATATTTAACTTTATCAAAAATTTTATTTTAAATCTATGTGATTTACTAATTTAGTAAAGCTTGCAAATATGCGATATATTCAATAATTGAAATTGTGTGACACCGAAAATGTAAGGTAAACATAAAAGCAACCAGTACAGCTTCTAATGTTTATAATAAAATTAAAGGCATGCAATTTAGATATTTTCTATAAAGCTCAAAGCTGAAATAAAAAAAAAAAAATCCTCGCATTTGAGCATGTTCAACAGTCAGACCATTCCATTTAAAACTGTTAAAAAGGTTTAGTGATGCGAATTGCTAGAACAATCAGTTAAAACGTCCAATCTGAAGTTTAAAGCTATGTAGTACATTTGATTACTACAAAAAAATATTTACCCTGAGAATACAGGTGCAATAGAATGTGAGGTGATCTTTAAAAAAAATTCTGACTTCCTCATATTAAAAATAATCAAAAAAGGAATACATTTGCATCTTTTCTCTTTATTTTTTATTATTTTCTCTGTATTTAAATTAAAAATATCCGGTCAAATTCGCTTATTTTTAAATCTGTTAGATAAATTTCTTAGATTAAATTTAAACTACATTGAATGTGGGGTTTAACTCTGTTAACACCGTGATGGAAGGAGGAAGACTTTACGTGCCATTTAGTTATTCTTAACAAATATTTAAAAAAATCAACATTTATTTTAGTGAGTTTCAAAAAGATTGTGAACTTTTACGTGTTCCATTTCATACAAAAAGTAATATTTATACAATTTGTTCAGCCTTGAAAGGAATGAGCAAAGAAATTGAGACATAACATACCATTGACTGATCTTCCATTTATACTGTAATGCCAATGTGCTTTTTAAGTTACACACTACACAGGTAAACTAATTTTCAACTTTAAAAGTTTTAGATTTGTTTTTAAATATTATCTCTCACTAGGCTTTATGAAACTTTCTTGTTCTTATCTTGTTTAAACTGTATGAAAACGGTACATAAACTGAATTTCTGCAAAAGGCACGTTTTAGATTAATTTAACGAAATGTGGTTTTTGACTGCCGCTAGTTCAAATGACGTTCAAAATATGCATTTAATATTAATCATTAAAATTTGTTCACGAAACAAAATGTTTAATTACTATATTCTGTATAGTGGGGACTGAACTGTAAATTTAACTGCTCTATATTGTTATTTGACACGTACATGCATTAACGTAGGTTATTGTTGTAATTATCATTGCAGTGTGCTTCATTGTAACTTCCACACATTATGCCACAAAGTGTGTACCTCAGCATATTACGGAATGCTCTGATTCCGCCCATTCACAAAAATATTTTCTCTGTTTAATAGTGAAATAATCCTAAACAAAGCTATAACTACCATTTTGACATACGGCTATTTTATGTGAATTAATCATCGTATGCTCCAAGAGCTAGGAAAATCATTATGGACATGCCACGCGTTCCTAGGTGATAAAGTGTACAAATGAAAATTCAATTTCTGTCTGATTATTATGTTTATATGATGTCGCACTTTGAAATTGGTAAAATGAATTTTTTTTTTTTTTCGTTTTGAAGATGTATGTTGCATCCACACACACATACACATATCCGCATTTGATCAAATTTGTCCAAAACCGGATTTCAAAATTAGCCTAAATACGGATAAACGGAATAAAACTCTGAACTGATATTTGAAAAAAAAACACTAGTGATGTTACTTATAGTTTAACCATATTATATAGTTGTACTTGGTAATAAGTCTTGCTGTTTCTCTAGACACAGCCAACAACGAGAACGTCGAAAATATTAAAAAAGATCGCTATCGATTTTTTCCTGAATTTTAATTACCCATGATCACTTTCTATTGCCACTCTCAAGTAAAACACTCTATATGGAAATCCACAGCTAAAATAACGAATTTATAAAATAGGTATTGAATTTTTGCATTTTGGCCTCAGGTAAAAAAAAAGAAACAGAATAACCATGTTTCATAAGGTTTACACTGAAATATAATTTAAACATTAAGTTCCAGAGAATAAATTTATTTTTATGTCATTAAAAATTATTTTGGATTTTATTAGAATCAATTTTTATATAAAATAAATTTAAAATGTTTCGTAAAGTACTTGTTAAATATTTTTTATGTTTTCATTTTAAAGTAAGAAAAAATGTTACGACTGAGAATCAGTAATTGACAAAAACATTCTAGACATTCTCTAGACATTCCTCAAATATTTAACCCAATGTAGCAAACTCTACTTTCCAACAGCGATCTTAAAGAACTGAAATTTATGATTCAGGCTATTTCATTAATATATTTCCATACGGTTTTTGTTGTGGCCAATTAAACTTTTGTAAAATACCGATTTGTCTGGTTCAAGAATGCTTCTCAGTGTTGTCTGTACCTAGGGAAAATAAATTTCTTTAACGTATGCACGTAAATAATGTAGTTTAGTGATTAGTTGCAACACGAGTGAAAATTCAATTAAATTCAATTACGCACTACACTGTACGCACTACACGCACTACACTGTTAAATGTAGAGCTCAACATTTCATCGAAATTCCGGTACCAATTTTGCTGCAACTGGTATTTTGAAAAATGTGGTGGTAAGATTCACCATTTTAGAGGTATTTTCTCAAGCACCATTATATAGCAAAAGTAATACGCACTACTAGAAGAAAAGAGAAAAAACGGTTACTCGGTACTCGGACCCACAATGACTGGTTCAAATGATCGCGTGTTCAGAACTAAGCCACGATTGACAAAATTTTTTAGCCAAAACAAATTATATATAGCACTGTTTTATCTCAACTTGCAATAAAAAATTTTCTTGTTAAAAATAGAATATTGAGCTCTGGCATTTTACACGTGATTTTAGAAAAGTAACTGTAACTCAAAACTGCTGATGAGTTATGAGCTACAATCAGTTTCTGTTCTATTTTAAATGAATGTAGATAGCCATTGCAATCAAACGTGTTTATTCGATGTCAAATATGGTTGCTCCTTCACGCAGCCTATATTTTTTAACAAAGGTTCTTTCTTCCATTTTTGAAAGATTTTTCTTTTCGAAGAATTCATGAGGCATTTTTTTCTTATATTTTGTAGTCGACGCTAACCTCCTAACGCGAGCTAACGACGGCCATGTCAGTTCACCAGAAAACTCTTTTTCACAGTTTAACCGAAATCTGGGTTCAATCGGTTCATTGCTGGTACAAAACATTTTCGGGTGAGCCATTAATACGGTTCAACATATACGACATTGCTTGTAACTCTCTGATTTCACCGGCTATTTGGTAAAACGTTGAACTTATATTTATAACAGTGTAGAGTTTTATTCTCAGCTTCATTCCGTTTATCCTTATTTATGCTAATTTTGAATTTCAGATAGGCATGCATGCGCAATTTAAGCAAATGCGCAATTGATGCAGATTACAAATTCCACAAAATTATCATTCTGCGAATTTCAAAATGGTGCATGCCAAGTACACGTCGATATCGAGAGATTCAAATAGAAATTGAATTTTCACTTGCGCACTTTATCGCGTAGATGCCGTGCAAGCTTCATAATGACTTTCACAACACCGGACACATTTGGTGATTAATTCATTGAAAATAGCCGTATGTCAAAACTGCAGTTATACCTTTGCTAGGGAAAATACCGCTATTAAATACTGAACATGAATATTTCTGTAAATGAGAGAAAATGTAAATCCATGTAATACGCTGAGATTTGTGGTACTACATAATGTGTTGCAGGTTACTTTGTACTATACATTTAAAGTATTTCATCGGTATACGCATACATGAATGTGCGAGTGTGTCAGTGAGATGTAACATATGCAGTAAGTCACAACTAGATTTAATTTCTTAGAAGTTAAGTAATTGATCGAAGACAACTTTTTCTAACCTTACTAATTTTCAAATGAAACATGTATTGTTTGCTTGTTAAGCTCATAAACATACTATTTTATGTGTCACGTTTCTAAACGAACTTTATAGCCAGCTATATTTCTGTGACTGAATATCATGCGAAAGGAAAATAAAGGTTGACCAGAAATTTCGTAACGTTGACTAGAATGAATGCCACAGCTGAATATCTTGACTTTATTGAATTCTTAACCTGTTTTTGCAATTTAATTGAATTTAATTGAATTTTCACTCGTGTTGCAACTAATCACTAAACTACATTATTTACGTGCATACGTTAAAGAAATTTATTTTCCCTAGGTACAGACAACACTGAGAAGCATTCTTGAACCAGACAAATCGGTATTTTACAAAAGTTTAATTGGCCACAACAAAAACCGTATGGAAATATATTAATGAAATAGCCTGAATCATAAATTTCAGTTCTTTAAGATCGCTGTTGGAAAGTAGCGTTTGCTACATTGAGTTAAATATTTGAGGAATGTCTAGAGATGGCATGTATGATTTTATTAAAGTGATGAAATTTCAACCTGGTTGCTATTCATTCCACTGGGAGAGTCAGGACCACCCAACATAGTTCGCACCTAGCTCCTAGGGATTTCCACGATTTCGGCTCGCTGTAGAAGTTTCTGGCAAGACAGCGATTCACGTTCAAGAATGGAGCCAAGACAGCAGCCCGATGGTGGTTCCAGTCAAACGGCCGAATTCCACGACAGGAGCATCTCAAATTTAGTTCTATGATTGGACGTTTAGAACGGTATGGAGAGAAAGTGGAAAAATAGGGTAATAGTACGTAAATAGGCAATAGGGTAATAGTAAGTAAAATAGTACTTATATTTGCAATTACCTATGTGTACCTTATTTTGCTTAATAAAAAGTACGGGAAAAGACTTTCTGATTTGCCGTCTTATATGGTAACTACATACTTTATTTCCATGTCATTATATGGCTGGGGCCTTATTCCAATTGATTTTATGGTTCGGCTTTGGCCTCTTACAATTCTATACATGAGGATTGGTCTTCTATTTATAAAAGACCAATCGTTTTCCCACAGTGCATGGTACCTTAAAACTCTTCCCAAAAAACGTCCTCATCATTGTCGTATAGATAAGGCATGCTGTACGGTCCCAGACAGCACATAAGCTTAAATCAAGCTTGACATTTCCTTGAATTTGACGTATTAATGCAAGCTTGGCTTTAGCTTCATTTTAGCTTTCAAAGTGCGCAGTGATGGCGCCATCTGTGAAAGAGAATGGAAATTAATTGTCTAGCGTCCTCAAATTCGCTGAAAGTTCGTAAAAGATGTGTTTTATTTTATTACCAGTGCCATATTATCGGAGGGCAAACGGGGCAACTGCCCAGGGCCTACAGATTTTAGGGCCCAAAAATCTTACATCTTACACTTTTGTAGTTAAAATTACAAAGGATAAAAAAAAAAATCAGAAGTTAAATAATTTTTTTAATTATAAAGTATGAACAATGAAAATAATTCAAATTTACATTTGTATAAATTAATTTAAACTTATTTTTAATTCTTCGAAATGCTCTATATCGATATAGCATACCAATATGTAGGAAAATAACTAACCACATTTGTAAAGAGAATTTTTAGCGTTAAAAAATAGCAAAAATTTTTCAATTATTTGTTATTTAAAGAAATATTTACAAAAATGACTAAAGTGTTTGTATTCCATACATGTTAGCAGCTGTGATATAGGATTTCGAAGTAACGTTTAACTATCTGTTCCTTTGATTTCAGATTACTTAACACAAAATTTGTGTTAAGTAAGTAAACCCATTCTATATTTCCAAATATGGAAATTCTTCAAAATAAAATACAATTATACTACGAAATTGATTTAAAAATCAGTCGTTTGTCTCGATTTTGGCCAGCAGTATTGTTCATGAGTGTTGAGGTACTGAAAGTTTTAAAACGTGTGCTGCTCTTAAATTTATTTATGTTTATTTCCCTATTAGTAGAGTCTCTAAATCACACATAACATTATTTTAATTTTGATGCATCCCATGGAAAAATAAAAGAAACAAATAACACATCGCCCACTTATCAATCTGGCGAGAAAACGGCGTGATAAGTCACTTCAAACTTTAGTCATATCTGCGTGTAGCTTAGTAGCTGAACGGATAGCGAGCTCGACTCAGAACCGAAAGGTCCCGGGTTCTATTCCAGCCACGAACACTCGATGGAAACAGTTTAAATTAAATTGGAATTTCAGCGTAGAAGGGGAAAATGCGTGGCAAAGTAAAATGTGTGGGGCGAGTTCGCCGACCGGCGTCCCGTGTATTTAGAAAAAAATTTTAAGCTTGAAATTAAGCTTGAAATGTAAAGTTTGATTCAAGCTTGAAATGTGAAGCTTAATGCAAGTTGGGCAAGTGTAAACTAGAACACTTGATTCAAGCTTGCATTCAGCTTAAACGTTTGAAATTTTCAAGCTTAATTCAAGCTTATTGACTTGATAAAACAGGCTTGCTGCAAGTTTGATGCAAGTTTGCTGTGCTGTCTGGGGTAGATGGCTGAAGTGTGAAGGTTCTACGTTTGATCCTCCGTTAACAGATAAAGTTAAACGGAACATAAATTAATTTCATTTTATGAATTACTGACTTAGGAAACGTTATTTCCACATAAGTACTGCATTTTCCCCTAGCACATATGGAGTCCTATTATGGCCGAGTGGATGAGACACTGAACATGGTGATAACTGAAGTATGAAGGTCCAGGGTTTTGACCTTCCACGCGGCTGTCCGTCTCACGGTCTTGAGTTCTGATCAGTTTTCTCCAGATGTAGCATGATTACGCGTTAGAAACCGTAAAAAGTCCTCCGCCTGGAGCACCACCATAGGTAGTTGCCCCTCGTGTAAGCTTGCCAAAGCACAAAGCACTGAAAAATCGTTCTTAGAACTCATTATATTATTTCCCACGATGTGAAAGTGCTCCGTAATTGGTTTCCTTTTCGTTAAGTTCTAAGACAGCAATTTTGATAAACTATTTTTTTAAGGAAACCAGACAACAACAACGAAAAAAAAATCCTCGCAATCGCTACTGGCCCCGCGGGATCTGTACTAAGGAAATTACTTTGATTAAACTATTTTAAATCCATAAATTGAATTAGAGTTGCCATTGCAAAAACTCAGGTCCGACACACTTACAGTTGCAAAAAATATGAAGACTTCAAATTTGAAAGAACTTTCAGTTTGTTTTGATTAAGGGGACTACTACAAATGTGCACCCGCTCTATGCTGTGCATTACACTGTTGGAATCCCGCTGGGAGATCTCCCTTGGAAAACCGACTGATTTCCCTTCACGCAACCCTCTCGAGAAATCTCAAAAAGGTCCCATCAGGTTTCACAGGGATGTTAACGCGGGTGATAAACGATAACCCTTGCCCTTGACGAGCCGTAATGCTTAGAACCCAGACCAGCATCACAGTTCTGTAGACCGGCCACCGGTAGTAGTGTGCTACCGGTGGTAGTAGTGTTTATCCTACCGGTGGTAGTAGTGTGCTACCGGTAGTACTACCGGTAACCTGCCAGTGACAAATGACAACTTAGGACACTCTTAGGACACAAGGCACTTCGCTACAGCGAAGGACAAAGGGATACTCTTGCCTGCAGCCCTTGTAGGCGACAGTGCTTGGCACCCACACCCTCACGCCGTTCCTTCTCCACCCGCAATCCTGGGTCACTTGACCCGGGACTCGCTCGACTACTCCTTTGGTGATCAACTCAGGCTCCTTCTGGCGATCAACTCATGCATTTGTACTTTCGCGGAACCAAAATTCTATGGTTCACCCATTATCTACAACGTCCATTCTTGTGAATGGTTCACGGTACCCATGATAACCCATGCACCAACTGTATTATCCTTTGAATTTACTACTGTGTAGACTAAAAAAATATTTTTCTCAATTATTTTACAGCTTGCGCCCATTCTATTGATTTATACAATTAGAAGAAAGATGACCTAATACAATTAAAATTATGGAAATTTTCCATTCTTCTGAGAAGATCGATTTTGTTTGAGAGAGCAGTCTTGAAAACGAAAATGTATTTTCTACGGAAGTTTTACAATCTAACTTTATTTTCTTTTATTTATGTACTTGAAAAAGAAATGTTTTACATGATCTATTTATTTGTTTTTTCTTTGTTTTTTACTTATTTGGATATTTGTATTTAGTAATTGAGTAAAAATTACGAAAATTGTTTGTATCCAACGCAAAAAATAGAGAAATTGTAAACTGCTTTAGATTTTACATGTAAATGTGTGTGTGTGTGTGTGTGACACACACACAGAGAGAGAGAGAGAGAGAGAGGGATCAAAATTTTCAAAACAGACTAAAATTTAAGTGGAACTTTTACATGTAAACAACTTCGGTGTAAAATGTAGAATCACATCTATCTGTTTTTCACACGCTTTTATTAGTTTCACCTGTATGTTTGTTTGTTTCTTTGTTTGTAACCTACTCCTTTGAACTCGATTTTGACCCACTTTAAAAGTCAGACTTAATTTAAACTTTGTAGACTTATCAAGGACCTATCACAATACAATAATTTGATAAGTTTATCCCATTATCCAGATTAGAATCGTCAGGATCAGTAATTTTCTTAGAGATCATTTGCGTGAGAGCGAGAGAAATGGAGCAAGATCGCGGTCTACGCATGCTTACCATTTCGGCTCTCGGCTCAGCACAATGGAGTAGAAACTCTCTCGCAATCGGTAACTGTATTCACTGGTATGTTTGGGTAGTTACGTTTTGGAAATCCAGATGGCAAATCTAAAAAATTTACCTCAATATTGTATATTATTCTTTTTAGTGCAACATAAAATTTGTTAAGTAAATAAAAGTATGTTGTTGAAGACATGGTAACAATTAAAAATTAAAATCACTGATGTTTTTATCATGCATTTATGTATTCAGCAAATTATTAAGACTTAAAATACTTTTACAGAAGTTTTCCAAAGTGTTAGGGACATATTTTAGCAATTAGTTCGGATGCACTTGACTGCAGTTTGAAGTAGTAGAGCGTTGCAGTTTTAAATTTACACTATTATGCATACGTCTACAGTTCAAATATTAAGTGATTTAAGAACTTTTAAGGTAGTTTCTATGTTTTAAAATATATTATTTATAAAAGAGATGCAGAGTGATAAAGACATTATGGCATCGTAATTTTGAGTACGTGACAAGAGCCATTTAGTATAGTGAAATATTTTGCACTAATACTCCTTGAATTCTTCTGGTTCAAGCATAATTTATCAATTAATAAATAAATAGAACTTCGAAGCATGCCTAGATGTATAAAAAGCTAAAAAACACCCTTTTAAAGCAAATCGAACTAAAAAGTGAAAAATAAATATAGTTTAAAAAAACTAAAAAACACGCTTTAGTGATAAATTGAACTAACTAAAAAGTGAAAAATAATTCTTAATATGGAAATAAATTAATGAACGAAAAATAGTATTATTTTGAAAAAAGCGTGGGGTGCTCCACATATCTGTTCTTGAGAATATTCGATAGGTACAATTAGTACAAAATGATACAAAAATATAGCACAAAGGGCCCCACACTTTTTTCACAATAATACTATTTTTCGTTCCTTAATTTATTTCTATATTAAGTATTATTTTTTACTTTTTAGTTAGCTCAATTTATCACTAAAGCGCATTTTTTATTTTTTATAGACTATATTTATTTTCCAATCCTGTCTCAAGCCGTAAAATCTGTATAATTGAGCAAAATCAAAAAAAGTTAATTGATTAGGAAATGATGGGCGTCGTACTCTATTTTTTCTCACGAGCGGTGTAAAAATATGAATACAATTGATTTAAGTTGAATGAGATCAGTTTGTAGGTGAAAGAAATACATCTTGAACATCTTGTTTTGTTTTTGAGCGTATAAAATATCAATATCAGTCTCATAAACCGAATGAGCAATTTTTATAAATATTAATGGAGTTGTGCGCTTTGTATTTTGCTTCTAAAGTCGTATGATGCATGAACATCATAGGAGTTAACTTCGTTGAACATTTATGAAAGTAATTTAAACAATTCATAAATTCTTGTTTAACTCAAAAGTTGTATAAAACTGTAATCCCTAAAATACAAATTTGAACTGAATCAAATGACTACCTTATGAGCAACGATGAATAACATGCTGACTTAAAAGAAAGAAGTTATAAATGTATAAATTATTACTAACCATAATATGACAAAAGTACCTTTTTCAAAAGAATGTTTTTCATATATTAATGGAAATAAGCATTTTTCAAAAATTAAATACAACGAGCAGATTATGTGAGTGAAATAAAAGAGGTTAGGATATTTAATTGCAGTGGCGGCTCGAGGGTTATTGAAATGGAGGTTCACTAAACAAATTTTGAAAATTAAGTATGCAGATACGACGTAACTTGCACATAGAAATATATTTGCGTTTCCAGCAGTAAAATGAAAACAATGCATGCAACAGAAAGAACAAAAATAATCGTTGGTCTTACATTTCGTCACTAAAATAAATTTCAGCAAAGGTCTTGTCTTGATTAATTTTCTTTCAACTTATTTTTCAAAGAATAATATTGAAAAATGGCATTGCTTTAGCTCCGGAATACTTATTTTACTCCCTCCTTAATTATTTACACTTGTTTGTAAGAAATATTGTAGTGAAAAATGATAAAAATAAGAAAAATAAATAAGAAAACAATGATAAAGAAAATAATAAGAAAATGAATCTACAAAAACATAACTAACCGAATATAACAAACAAAGGAAGAATCCGGAAGAGATATAACCACAAAAAAATTCTCCGTGTGCACAATCAAAATGTGCAAACGGAATGACATCAGCAGCCGCCGTACTTCTGCCGGGTCTGTCCGCTTCTGATCTCAGAGACTAGTTCATAAGGGAATTATTTCTGCTCGCACGTGCGAGCGGAGGAAATTCTGTGCTGTCAGTAACCTGCAAAACAGTGCCTTAGCTACAAGCGTATTTAGTAATAATGGGGGGGGGATTAAAACTCACGTTTTAAATTCACAAAATCTAGAAGTATAAATATTTTTTAAATATTTAATTTGTTAATAAGTTTATTTTTTAAGTTTTTTCTTTCGGGGTCCACGTGCTCATGTTCTTAAATGGAAGAACCGCCACTACTTGATGGTATTTTTCAGGCCGTCACTTTATCGAAATTAATGATAGTGTTGTCTGTAAATATTTCTAAAAGTGCTTTTGGAGACCGCAATGCTTTTTAAAACACTATTCTTTAAAACATAAATGTGTCTACCCTGCGAAAGTAAATACACAAGGAGTAGGTAGTAGATTCAAGAAAGTGGAAAAATGTCAGCTGAAAGTATAAGTTTGTTGGAAATATGATTGATTCATGCTCTGTAGATTAATTGTAACCTTCAAAGTCAGAAAAATGTATGAATGTAATCTTCAAAATTCCATTCTCTTGTAGTAATGAATTTAGTCTCTACAAAATTTACATTTTTCCACTTATTGCATTAAAGGCGTTTGTATTATGTATTATTTAATAACAATAATATTTTTAAATTAATATTCAAGTAATAATCCCAGTTTAATTTATATTATAGTCGAACTCGGTTTGTGGATTATCGGTTAAAGGAATATTCCGCTTATTGTAATAAAATTTCTGTTTACCAAATCGTAATAATTAGTTAATGTTATCCCGGATAATGGAATATCCCGCTTAATAGAATAAAATTTTTGTGGCAAATTGGCAGTTTCATTAACATGTATTTAAATAATAATAAAACAATGAGGGTGCCTTTCTGTGCTCAAATGTTGAATTTTGGGGGGGGGGGTTTCTAAGTTGAAAATAAGATTATTTCCGTTTCTATAACGAAACAAATCGTATCAAGTTGCTTCAAGCAGAAGTATTTGATTTTTTAGTATTTTGCTTTGTTTTTTAGATTTTCATTTTAATCAATATTACCCGCATAAAATAAGAAAAACAAACAGGCAGAGGAAGGCGCATTCGCCAGGAAAAAACTTCGGGGAGGGCCTAAAAGTAAAAAAAAAAAAAAAAGCAGAATTTCTCAAGAAAAGGCTCTATTAGGGACAGCCATTAACAAAACTCTCAATTTCGGGAGGGGATCAGGCCCCCGTGGACTGCACACTGGCTGCGTCCCTGAACAGAGTCAAGAGCACATTGTAACAAATAAAGTAACTATTTACGTTTTCAAGTCAAATTTATATACTGATTTTTGAAAAAAATATCTTCTAGAAAAAAAAATTATTTTATTCAGCGTGATTTATATTTTTGTTCTTGAAATCAAATTCTAACTTAAGTGCATAAGGAAATATAATTTAAAATATGCAGGAGTAGTTTATTTGATAACGAATGTATTGCATGGAGAACTCTAAAATATTTCTCTTTCATAAAAAGTTATTAATCTGCTCGATTTATGAGTGATGTGTGCAAGGAAAATACGTGAACGACAGCAGTCAAGTTTATCGTTTGCTTTTAGTAATGAATATGGCTCTACAGCAGTACAGATTTCTCGTAGCATGTACTGGAGAATGCTTTATATGGGAAAGTATACACTGTTAATGGGAATTCTCAATCGGGCATTCTGATAGCTAGTGTACATTAATCGCCAGGGCGTTGTAACGGGTTCCGAAATTTGATGGAGTTTGACTGAACTATATAGATTCGAACGTGTTTGAAGGAAATTGTCATTAAAGGCCATCTAAATGCAGTAGGTCGATTCGGAAAGTAAGTCAGCGCATTTTTACATGTTTCCGCTGTAATTTTACGGGTTTTATGTTCTTTTTCAATCTTATGATCAAATAAGTTAAAAAATAAACGAAATATTTTCCTGATAAGTTTTACAAGTACTAATAACTTTCTGCAGTATAGTAAAAGGAGCGGAAATAAAGCTTTCCTAGGTTTGTATAGATTTTGAATTGGCATAAAACATAAATAAAATCGGGGTCTGATATTAGTTACTCAGCCATCGAGATGCTATTGAGGCTGCTCTATTAGGAAATCATGCACATTTTGAAAAGTTTTTAAGGAATTTAATTACGAAAGAGACTGAAAAAAAATAGAATGTATCTTTACAAGTTTCACTGTGAACTGCTGCAAACAATGAACCTATGACTTACGAAATACTAAGATGAATAATGCTAAATATACGAAATTTCACAATATTTCCCTAAAAAGTTACATTTTTGAAAGGGATTTTTTTTTGTTTATGAATTTTTTTTACAGGTTAAATGAGACATACAGCTTTACTGTTGGTATTAGAGCATTGTGTATGAGCTGAAGAGGCATTAATAATTTTTTCGAGTGTTTAACATCATTGGTTTGTTTATAAATCTGTTCAAAAGTCCAGTGATAATGATCGCTTTTCCAAAAGGAACACCCTTTAAATAGTACTCATAAAGATTGACTACATGTATATTCTACTCAAAAAATGGCTTTCTTGTAATTTTTTTTCTCTTTTAAGAAAAGTATAGTTTTGGAATGTTTTGAAAGCCCTTAAGAATACTTAGATTTTATTTTATTTATTTATTGATTTATTTTAAATTCGTGTCAAAAGTGTTTATTTTTCTTTTCATATTTTAAGGACTGGATACTGGTTTAGTTTACTGGGAATACTGAATGATTTAAAAAAATGAATTGTAAAATGAGTTTAAACGAAACCTTACACTTAAAATCAAAATTACACATCCATAATTTAACTGTTTACAACTGGTTACAACTGTGTAACAACTGCTTTTGTCTTTTGACATCACCGTGTAACTATGGATTATTGCTTCCAATTTTCTTTACTTTTAGAAAATTAAAGTATATGGATAACAGCTGCTGCAAACTTGAAAATTCTTTAACGTCAACAACACAACTTCTTCGAATTCTAAAATTAGAAAAGAAATTTTCGCAGCACTTAGAAAATGTGAAGGAAGGTATACGACATTAATGATGAATCATACATAGATGAGTCCATGTACTCATAAAGCTCAAAACATGCAAAAAAAATTTTTTTTTGTAAAAACAAACTTCGTTGATATTTATAGCTTTTAGTTAAGATTACTTGAAAAGTGTTTATAACTAACTGTGATAACTAACTGTTTACATTGTTCACTGTTTAATCACAATTGGATAATTTTTAGTGTTGTTGTGTTGCTTGTTTTAAAACCACCGTCCACTTGGTGTAGTGGCTTAAGAACTTTCTATCACGTCTTGTGTCCGGGTTCGAATTCCGCGTTGGATGTTAAATTGTCCGTCTCTTCATAGGGAGAAACGCTTGCCGCCGTTATATAAAATGCCCCTATAATAAAATGGCACAACATCTTCTGACAATTGTAGTTAACAACGCCTAATTGGTAAATGCCCACCCGTTATAAAAAAGTTTTGAAAGCATATTAATGATTTGGGAAACCTAAAAATATAGTCTTTATTTTAAAAATTTGTTTGATTTTTCTTTCTTTTTTTTAATACAGATGTATTCAGCTGAAACATTACAATATTCAGAGAAAAATCAGATATTTTTTCGCAGGCAAGTGAAAATACGCATCATAAAAATTTCTATAAATTAATATCAGTTTGCCGATTTTAATCTGCAATCACCTAAGTTTAGACTATAACACCATATTTTAATCGGCGCATCAATGTTCGACTAGGCCAAATTACTAACAACTTCTTTCTCTGTATACGGATAGAGTTTTTTTTTTTTTTTATCATGAATGAAGATTAAATTTTATAAGAAGAATAACATTTTAGTGTATTATCTGTTTTACAATTGCTGCTTATAAATAAAACTTATTTTGTCTTATAGAAAGAACCTATGACATTAAGAGTTTCAGCGAAATATTAATCATTAATTGTTACTATAAATATTGTTCTCGCATAAATGCTAATTCAAATTAGTGACACTGGAGAATTGAAATTCGACGCAAATAATAAATCCAAAATGTCTCAAGTTATTATGAAGAAAAATCTTGTACCACTTTAAGACTGGCGTACTACTGGGATCATGCGTAACCCAGTTTTCTACCATCTGCTATAGAGATTTTAGTTCAATTAATATTGCAAACTAAGAAAAGAAAAACCTCTTCTGTTCCAAAATACACTAAAAAATCAGTGTTCGACACTTGTAACGAATACATTTGTCAACTACTTCACAAGAAAAAAACATATCTATATCCCTGTCTGTAGATGTATTTTATTTCACCAATTATTTTTTCGCTCCCCTCAATCATATTTCATACCCCGTCTGCTTTCTAACGTGATTGGCCTGGCTAACGGGGGGTTGATAGCAGGCAATTTGGTTTCCTCTGTGCAACGCTGCCAATTGAAAGAAATCTCCAGCCCTTCCGTAACGCTTGACGAACTCTTATGATGAGCTCCGTTTTCCGTTATCGCTGCGATGACGGAAAATTGCCGTCTATTCATTATTTAAATAGGTTCTTATTATGAGAGGTGGGAGCAACAAGTCCCTACGTCCCGTTCCTTTCTTGAGCTTTCACGTAGTGGGCTGAATTAATTAGAGTGGATGTGAAGATGATATCAACGAATATGGTCATTGTGATTGTTCTGCTATGTCATAGAATCTTACGGAAATAAATTGCTGAATGCTTTGAGTACAGATATTGGCACTTAAAAAGTAGCTTTGTGGAGCACATTTAGACAGATATTGCTTACTTAAAATCATTTTCGAAAACGCATTTGTATTTTTTTTATTTGTTTTACTTTCGTCTATGAACTAGTGAGATTCATCTCTCTCAAACACACTTATAAGTCGACCGCAGAAAAAAAAAATAGCAAAAGTATTTTTTTAGAAGGAGCAAAAAGGAATAACAGATACGATCAAAAAGAAGACTGAATTTGTTAGTTTACCAAACAATTAATGCAGTGATGTCCGAATAACTAGACTCCTAGGCTTTATAATTTTATATTAGGACCCGACCTTAACTAGTACATCCATTATTAGTAATCCATCGTTTAAATAATTGTAGTTAATACTTTGACATTTCAATATCGAAATCATAATAGCAATAAATATATACCTTAATAATTGTTTATGTTCACTTTTTTCTTGCTTTCACACATACTAAATTCATAGGCTAGAAAAAGACTGACTTTTCATTACGATTCATTAATTGTTAATATTGTCTTTAAAAAATACTTTTAAAGAAATCGTAAATTGCTGTTATATAAGGTGAAGGAAAATGAAAACGGATCTGATTAGATTGCTAGCATGGAGCGCAAGTTGGTAATGCAGCTATGTGTTTGTATAGAAGTGTTCCCGATCGGGGTTCGCAATCAATAGTTCGAACATTCGCCACTGCGCCATTTGTTTGTTAGACGTGCTCGAAAAGAGGTCAACGAGTCGCGTATGCATCCGACATGGAAGCCGCGAAGGGGGAACAGCGTTGAGTAGTGCATTTTTTGACAGAAGAAGGAGTGTAAGAAAATGAAATTCATGCCCCAGTGTTTGTTGTGTATGGTGAATAATTATGTGCTTTTGTAGACGACACCATTCTGTTGCACGAACCCACATCAAGCTGTTTGTTGCTAAGTATTCTTCGACTTCGCTTCAGAAATTTCGCTGGAAAGCTCCTCCAGATTTCTCTTCATACGACTTTCATATTTTTGATGCCCTGAAGAAAGACATTCATGGTCATCTATTTGCTCCGACTAATGGTGCACTCCTGCTCTTATAGCAAACGGTCATCGGTTTGTGAGGAAGTGCAGTGGAAGCTTTGCAAAGTTCTTCCTCGCATCGGGGGAAATTTTATCAGTTCTTGCTCCCGTATGTCCGCACAGCAGTCGTAAGATAGATCATCGGCAAGCGGGTAAAATAGGGCTTGGAGACGAGGGGTGGCTTTCTTATCTCGAAAGAACTAACCACCTGCAAATTACGATGGGGAACCAATGATCTTTTGCGACACCATGCATAATATATATCAAAAGCGTAGCGTGACCGAAAATTTTGAGGGCATTTAAGAATCAGCATTACCTTCAAAGTTTGAGGGAAAAAATAGTTTTAATGAAACATCAGTGAAATTTAAATGTGCACTGAATTACTTGTAAAAGAATCTTCAATGTAACTTCAATTCAGCGGTCATGAAAACTGAAATTTGGGGTATATTCACTAGCAGACATCAGACGAGTACATAGCTACTTTCAATTGATTATTAAAATTGATATCAATTATGTTTACTGTTAGTTTTTAAAAAGATTATGTTTATAGTCAATGTTAAATTTGTAAAAAAAAAAAAAAATCAGTAATATTGACCTTAAAAAAGAATCTAATATTGAAAGAGAGAGAGAATAATTCAAAATGAAAATGTTTATGTAAAATTCATATATAACCACTTTTACAGTGATTATAGGTATTCCTACTTATCAGCCTGAAATCTGATTAGAGGCATTAAGATAACAGTACACAATCCCGTAAAAGTAGCTGTTAATACATCAAAATTAAGGGAAAAAACATTTTGGCGCTGAAAAGACTTGTATGGGCTTCCGCCAACTTTTAAAACAGAGAGAATGAATGGCCTCGCGTAATCTCCCGTGAGTCTCTTCTTCCCGCTTAATGGTTTAGCCAATCAGCATTCTTCGCTCAATCATTGGGGAATAAATTATCAGGAACCACTCAGAAACTTGGAACAATATGGACCGGTTTTTTGGCTTTTCCGCGGCAAACTTTAGCACTGATCAGATTTGGGCGTAAAGATTCGATCATCGGGAAACGATGAAAATTTGTAAAATTATAGATGATCAGTAATGATGAAACGATGACTATCCTAATCACTGATGATAGGCCAGGTAAAGCCCGACTAAGGATTGCTACTATGGTGGGTGCCTTCATAGGTCCGTCGGCAATCCCAAATATTATCCCATGAAGGCATTGACATTTTGTTTCACAGTCAGATAAATGCATTAACAGTTATGGCAATTACTTTTGAAATAGTTAATTGTTTCCTTTTTTTCCATCAGTCCCTTTTTCATTTGATTGCCTCTTATATTTGTGCATGAAAATGCAAAATATTTTCATAAGCCTTTTTATTATCTCATACACAACTTATTAATAAGATCTAATATCATTAACAATGAAAAAAAGGAAAATGATACTTAGCCAGGTCGATGATGAGGATTCGGTTCCCACATTTCATGACACTTATAATTTTTTTTTTATATGTTACCAGTCTTGAAAGGGGATATTTGCAACCCAATTCCCAGCGGACTACTTAATACTTTGGATCAAAATATTGCTTTATTATTACGATGAGAACGTGGTTGTCAACAGTTATTGGGTTGGGCTAGAGTGGGTATTTCTATCTTAAAAAGATCTCGATCTCGCGTTTACTTTTCTTGAAAAGAACTAAAGTCTGAGAACTATACCCATAAAACAGTTTAAGCATAGCATGTGAAATTGACCATTTGTTTAGGAGCACGTGACTATTTTTCATAAGATAATCACTAATATAGCTGCATCAATCATTAAAGTCTTTCTGAAAACAAAAGTGGGGTGTAAAAAAAAAAAAGTCATATGTATTATTGATCTACTATTCAGTATGCATGATTTAATCAGTATAATGAAGGTTTGAAACATTTCCTAATGCTTATAAATATTAATTTTTAATCTGACATTTAGTTTAGGGAGCTGTCGTTTAAAATTGCTGTATAGATACTTCGATAAGAATTGACTCAATAATATTACGCGGTTCAACATAGAAAAGAAATATCATTTCATGTTATAGCTACTGCCCCACATGAAATAACTTGGACATAGTTGAATACTGCTATAATATTTTCACTTGCCGTTTTCAAGCCGTTAACTTAGAACATAAATTTTAGATTTAAAAGCAAATTCGTTTTTTTAAAATAACAATAACATGTATAAACAGTGTTCGAAAGTAAAATGTTTCACTTACAATCGGACTAACAATGTAACAATTCTATTACTTTAAGTGGTATTTGCAGATTCCACCACAAATGGTTGATAGTGACTAAAGTTTTTTTTTCTTTTCTATAAACAATAAAAGTATTTATTGTGAATACAGATTCCTAGCTGTGAGACAAACATTACATCACAAGCGAAACAATTTTACAGCCGCGTGCTTTGAATTAACTCGCACTCATGTTTGGGTGGTTTGTGACAGTAAACCTGCACTAGGGTCTCATGCCAAGAAGAGGTCGCTTGGAGAAAAGACTTTTTTAAGGAGTTCTAAGGCGTTTCCACGCTGCATCCGGAAAAAATCCGGACGATCATATCGACATCCCCGCAGATATCCTTAACAGTGGTCCTTTACACTTCAACCATATATACCGTGTTCAGTGTCTGATTCACTCCGCCATGGTAAGGTCCCACTTGTGTAAGAAAAAAATGCACTGCGTTTTATGCGAATAACAATCCTTTAGGTAGTAATTAATAAAAGAAAACAAATATTTTAGTCTGTGTTTAACTTCCTTTATCTGCGTTAATCGATAAAGATAAGATCTTTTTAGAGAAAATAAGGCATATGCTTTTGAACAGTTTCTTTAAAGAATCACACTATATATCATACACTCAGAAAAACTCAGAAACTTTCTTCACAATGTGTACTACTCATACTAAATGTAAAAGTATGTTTCAATTAATTATGTGAGGGAATTATCTTAAACATGATCCATCCTACTTTCTTATACTTTTTTAAATGCGGTAGTTGCATGATATATCTGCATGGCATATCGGAAAAATTTCGCTGTCATATTCGTAGTCAAAAAAAATTTCAATAATTCGCATATGAGTTGCACCATCAGTGTTTATAAGAGTTCCGATCATGGGCGGATTAAAAGGGGGGGGCGGAGGGACCCCCCCCCCGACAAACTTCCAATAATACGCCACCGGTTCCAATCTAAGTTTATATAGAAATAATCAATTATTTTTTTGAATCTCTTACATAATTTTTGTTTTAAGACTCTCCAAAAGATATACGCCCTGCACTTTTCCCTCAGGAGCGGCACTTACAAACCTGAGCTCCCTGCAATAACTAAAATCATCGGCCGAGCTGGGAAATAAATCGAACTCAATCTCTCCAACTAATCGAAACAAAACCGACAGAAGAAGTACGGTTTTCACCCCTTGCTTCCGTCTGTCGCCGCGAGTTTCCCGTCCATATTTCAGGGGCGTCCGTACAGCCACGTGAAAAGACTCCTAAATGAGGCTTGATTGCTGCCAGCTCCCCCCTTCAAACGCTCCTGGCTTTATGGATGGAGGAGAAATGTCTTGTATGGGAATGTGTCTGAAGTCATTAGCTCTGCTTTATATCAAGAGAGGAGATATGGTTTTTACTATCCCGCAGGGGGGGGGGGGAACACGCGGGTCTGGGTAATTCTGCTAACCCATTTGTGCCTGGGTTTTCATTTTTTGGCACGTTGTAAGTTTTAGCATTCTCGCTATAAATCGCAAAAATTTGTAAAGGATTGTTTAATTTTCCTTAGCCTTACTTCACGCGTGTGTTAAATCTCTTCCACAAAATACTTAACCCTCCGATTGGTTGTGACGTAAAATCCCGTCTACTTTGTTCCAATTCTCGCTGAAATGCATCTATAATTTAAATTACCAGTAGCACCCAAAATTCTGTTTTAAGATCTAAAAAAGATGCAAATAAGATGAATACGCGGAAAATAACTAAAAATATGTAGAATCAGAATATATATATATGAGACGTCAGATATTTCAGTAAAGTTCCAGAGTTAAGGCAGGTAAAACGGTTTATTAAACATTATCTTTAAGTTACAATATAGAGTGAGAAGAAGAGAGGGGAGACGGGTACAAAAATCGGCGTGGACTAATTAAGCAGTTCCAGTGGCAGAAGTCTCTCGATTTTCGATGTGCGGGTGTATTTACGCTCACCACACCACGTGGTTTGCGAAGACATAACTCCGCCTCTCTCTTATCTCTAATCGAACCACACACATTTATCAACATGACCCGCATCCGGGGCTACAAAGGCGTGGGGACACGTGTACACTCTAAAGAACTCAGAATCGACGGCCTGATGTCTGACAAATAACAAAATAAATAATACATAGCTCCAGAGTGCGCTTGGCAAGTATGACAGGAAAGTAAAACTTACAATGAAAGTACCCGCTTGAACAATACCCAAACTAGTAAAACCCAAATTACCTTTTTATACATTACAATATCCCCCCGGCAAAAGAAGTCTGACGAGCAATATCATTGAGGTGGCCAATCTCTCACTTGCAAGTGAGACGTCCTCGCAACCTAATCTTAAAACTGCGAACTAATCTAATTTTCAAGTTTAGACACCTTAAATTTTTCTGACTAGAATTCTGGAGTTATGTTGTACAACACTTGAGGAGGCAGGATGCAGTTTCTAAAATTATGATCAAAACATCAATGATGCAATAGTAACGAAAATCTTACAATGAAACAATAAAACAATGAGTGCGCACAAATTTTTCAAAAATATCACAAGTAATATTTTTACAACCTAGGTGGGATACAATAATACTGTACAACAATATAGTAATATAATTAAACAAAATGGAACAAACATGGCTGGCATTCATTTTCTTTGGCAAATACTTATCGCTTTGGCTTGCATGTCATAAAGTGAATAGAATGAAAATAACTTGGAAAAATGGAGTTGGCAAAATGGTTGGCAAAATGCAGTTGGCAAAAGGGTTGGCAAAATGGAGAAAAATTTAAAAAATGTGTATAGTGTATAGAAAATTTCGAAAACCATAGCTGCTAGAAGAATTTGGCAAGGTAATACAATAAATGATAGCCTGCAAGAGGTACTGCATTTATGTGACCTAACAATTTTTTATTTCTAGCAATGGCTTATTGTGCTTTCTTAATTGGTTATTACTAGTACTTCTTAACAATCTGAGGGCGAATACTCTCCTCAGAGGTTTTATTACTAGTTAACCGTCTAGGCAAATTTAAATTTTATTACATGAAAAAAAAAATGGTTGGCATCATTATTCAATAAAGGAAATAATATACGATCATTTTGGCACACAAAAATTTTACACAGTAAATATTCAAAATAAAACATCTACATTTAAGCAAACCTAATATAATGCAAGAAAATTTTTTATTTACATTGACACAATAAGTATTTGTTGTTTTCATTTAAGTTATCGTACCCGGGTGCATGAATTTGTCATAAATTTTCAAGTGACTTTTCAGTGAATAAAATGACATAATCTCAAGTAAATTAGAATTTGTGTCAAGTTGAGAGTCCCAATCGGTAAGTCATTTCAGGTAAATAATCAAATGAATCTAAACTACGTCATAGTATGCAAATAACAAAAATTCAAATTTCAAATCTTCAGGAAATATAGGTAATGCAGTAGTAATTTAAGCATTAATTTAATAATAGTAAGACCCGTATAAAACTTCAATTGAAATAAAATATTTAATAACACAATTCAATTGTAAACTTACCTTAATGAAAATACTATATTAATTAAAACAAGCGCAGATATATCAATACAATTTTTTTTTCTTTTCTTTCTTTTTTTTTTATCAACATTAAAATAGCACTTTAAAATAACACACACAACTGATAATCATTTAAATATAATACTCTAATGTTCACTTCAACTCTAAAAATATAAGTCGCTTACTTTACACTTAATCAATATCCGCAAGTTGAAATCGTCATTCTTCAACGATAAACAAAACACACACACAAAAAATATCTTCTCTCCCAAGTTAAATGCAGGCAGGAGGAGTTTCGGTCAACATAAGTTGTACGCACAAAAAACAAAATATTCGGCATGGAGAAAAGGGGAAAATGATTCACCAGTTGTGCACACACGTTTCTACCAGTGGAGAGGCCTGTTTTGGGTGCAATGAAGGCAGTGAAATTTCGTCGATTTCCATCGGATTTTCAGAATAGCAGCGGACGTGCGGAAAAAAAAATGAAAAACGAGGCGCAGATTTCTGGATGGTAAACACGGTACAGAAAGATCATCTCAGATAACGGAGGGCAGGCACTTCTTTAATTTACGTGTCGGCATCAGCGTCGTTAGTCGCTATGGAAAACTCAGGAGCGCAAATTTTTTCGATGGGCTTAAGGGAGGATTCGATTGGAGGTCCAGGCGAAAGTAGTTTCATCAAAGCAGGGAATGAGGAAGTCCAGATATCTGCAGTCGGCGAAGAGGCAAGTCGGGTATCTCTGATCGGCAGGCAGTCGGCATAGCGCCGCATCTCCGGCGTACTCCGCATCTTCGGGTAAGCAGTGTACCCCGTCTCCCGACTATTGAGCGTTAATTTTTTACAATTTAAAATTTTTAATTGGCACACAGGCAATCATCCTGTCGGCTATTTGAGACGTCAGATATTTCAGTAAAGTTCCAGAGTTAAGGCAGGTAAAACGGTTTATTAAACATTATCTTTAAGTTACAATATAGAGTGAGAAGAGGAGAGGGGAGACGGGTACAAAAATCAGCGTGGACTAATTAAGCAGTTCCAGTGGCAGAAGTCCCTCGATTTTCGATGTGCGGGTGTATTTACGCTCACCACACCACGTGGTTTGCGAAGACATAACTCCGCCTCTCTCTTATCTCTAATCGAACCACACACATTTATCAACATGACCCGCATCCGGGGCTACAAAGGCGTGGGGACACGTGTACACTCTAAAGAACTCAGAATCGACGGCCTGATGTCTGACAAATAACAAAATAAATAAAACATAGCTCCAGAGCGCGCGTGGCAAGTATGACAGGAAAGCAAAACTTACAGTGAAAGTACCCGCTTAAACAATACCCAAACTAGTAAAACCCAAATTACCTTTTTATACATTACATATATATTCGCAAAATTAATTAATTTTATTTTTTTAAAGTGCTTTACTTATTATTATTTTTTTTTTTTCATAGCCAAACAGCTTAAGAGTAATAGTCATCTTCTACAGGTATTAAACTTTTTTATCTAATGATTATCAAGAGAATTAAGAGAAGTAAGTGAATGACATTTTGACTAAATGCGACGTGTACGATTCCACAGATCCAGTTTGCAGGTCTTTACTTTTCTTTTTTCGTCCTTCCTTTCTTTTTTTTTGTTCCGTTTTCTAGTACTTTCAGTAACTATTTTTGCAATACAGTTCTCGAACTATGAACATTTCGATGATTTAGAAATTTTCTCATTGCTATTCGTAGAATCTCAAGGATGTTTGCTGAGAAACAGAAACTTAATTTTTCTGATTGTGTCCTTTACAGATATTTGTACCCGCTCCGGACGTTTTCTCTATAGTCTAAGGTTTGATCACAAAGACCGATTTGTCGGACTTGAGAGGTCAATCACGGGTCAAATGTGACTAGTCTGACAGTCTAATAATTTTGTTTTGACGCATGAAACATGTTGCATTAACATAACATACAAAAAAGTCTGTAAATATAATAAGAATTCTCATTAACATCAATCTTTCCCAAAAATGCAAATGATTTAGGATCATAGAGCAGACTAATAAGTTAAAAAGGATTTATGTGTCGCATCTCTAAAAAACTGCAATTATTTATAACTTCGTGATATTTCCCATATAGCTCAGTGGCTCGCAACAGGGATTCGCATTACACTCGTAACATGCATTCATACATTCATAATGGTAACACTGTGACTTTTTCACTTCACATGGCAGCATGTGAGGCTAGCCCAGAATCGGACAGATAGCCACATGGCGCAGTTTCTGTTGCGTAAACGCCATAGTAACCCACATAAATGTACTTGCAACGTCCTATATTTTTCACACAGTGACGTCACATAATTATCACACAGTGACACATTATGACTAATTATTGATGACACAGAGACGTCACATATTTGACAAAAAGGGACGTCACAGAAAGCGTGCATTTAAATCACATTTGTGATTAGTCGAACATGACGAAACATCGTCACAAACCACTGCCAACATGATTGATGTTGCCTTCGATGACTATTTAAATAGAAAGTATATAACCAATATACAAACTTTAATTTTCCTTTCTTTTTTTGATTTTCAATTTGAAAAATTCCTAAGTTTTAGATAGCATTTGACATAAAATATAGTATTTAATTGACAACACAAACGGATTTTCTACCAAAGTATGAAAACCGCCTAGTTGGTGTAGTGGACAAAGAACCATTCTATCACACATTGGGTCCGATTTCGATTTCCAAAATGAACTTGAGTGCTAACTTGTCCGTGTCTTTTCATAGAATGGAACGATGTGTGCCAATTGGGTACCCCCATAATAAAATGGCCAGTAATTCTGGACCTAGTCGTGGCGAATGCTTGATGAGCAAGTGTCCGACCATAGAAAATAATAAAAATATATTGAGTTTGGAAAAACCGAATTATGTAGTTAAAATAGTCATTTATGTTACATGAGAGTTTTTCAACAGTAAACTCTTACTTGAATATCAGACTTACTAATTTTGCAACTTAAGCTGTTTAATTTAGTCATTAATGCGTAATTGTTTCTAATATAATTCATAATTACCTATAATATAATTCAGAATTACCTATACGTCTAAATATAGCGTATTAAATACGTTTCAGTTTAAACGTAGTTAAAGATTCAGTTTAAACACGTTAAGAAATGTATGATAAATCAGGAAAAAAAATAATAAAACTCAATTTAAGTACTTATCAAAATGATATTAACTCACAAATAGTTTCATGAATAATTAAATTTTCTATGAATATTACTATGAATTTCCATGCATATTATCTGTCTTGCATAACTATCTCTCGTTTAAAACTCAGTTATAGTTTCAGTTTACACATATTAAGAAATATACGATAAATCAGAAAATAATCAAACTCATTTTAAGTACTCATTGAAATGATAATAACTCACAAACAACTCCATGAATATTTAAATTTCTTTCAACATGTTTTGTTCAACCTTCAAACGTTTTAAAATCTAACCTAATAAATTCAGCTAATACTAATAAAAAAATCCGAATAGTCTTTTGCATTTTAGAGGAGATCAATAAACAACCCCATATTTAATATAGAGTAATCCAGCTGAGCCTACGCACTTCGCTTTTATGAATATTTTTAAAGTTATGCTCGAGAAAATATTTTATTTATTTGTTTATCTAGTTCTGGGAAATTGTAGAGTTCAATTGACTCTGAAGCAGAATATTCAGGAGTTCATTTGCTGCACTACTGTGTGGGTAAACAAACTGATTTTTCTTTTCTTCTTTTCGTTTTGTTTATGTTTAAAATTCGACCTCACAAGGCTCAAAAATTTACTGTGTTTTCGAACGTTTTGATGGATTGTACTTTTCTACTGTTTGCATTTGATTCTTTGTATCAGAGACTTTTAACGTAAGAATTCTATAGTCTTTCTTTTAGTTGGAATGCGCACTCAAACCAGCAATTCATGATTCTGAATATTACTTTGTTTTTTTTGTTCATATTACTTTAATAAAAAGAGCCTCCCTGATTGTGTTGTGACAAGAAAATTATTCTACTACACCACGGGGCCGGGTTCGATTCCCGGCACGGGTTGGGTGTCGTTTCGTCCCACCCTTCATAGGAAGAAACGCTAAACAGGAATGCAATCCCGCTTTTTTTCCGTTCAGCGCGATTGGGTCTATTGTTGCGTCCACTACTATTTCCCCCAAATAAAACATTTCCCATGTATAGAATTAGATGCAGTAGATGTATGTCTTCCAATACCCAAGGAATGCAATCCCGCACTGTTTTTCGTTTCGTGGGATTTCGAGATCGAGATCTGTTGATCCGGCGTGATTGACATTTCATTCAAAAAAAAAAATAATAATTTTAAAAGAGAAAAAAAGACTGTAAGCACTATCAAGTTTAATACTCTATCTCGGTTGATGATCAATACAATGCCTTACATCAGTGGGGTAGCCAGGAATTTTTCATGGGGGGGGGGGGTTCCGACTACTGCAACTCACATATATGTATACTTGTGCTTGATAAAGGACTATTAGAAATAAAAGGGGGAAAAATACTTTTCTAAAAGCAGTACGAACTTAGCGTTTTTGGGGGAAACCCCTGCCTTTTCCTCTTGTTATGTACTGGATCTGCACCAGTTTTATTTTAAAATCCATATATCCCAGTGCTATTATTCAGTCAAATAATCTAACTCAAGGTTTATAAATTTACTAGTTTTAAAATTTAGCTTACCTAGTATTACCTATTACGTATACAATGCGAAAACCAAAGTAATGCCTGTGTAAATGTTCTCCAGCCATGAAATTTTAAGGCAATTATTTCAGCAAAACATTCCGGAATATTAAAGAAAAACAGAAAAAGAAGATAAAAAGGAAATTGTATAACTAAGGCACGAAATTCAACAGAAACATGATCTAAATTCAAATTTGTGAAGGAAATCTGAGAATCAGACAAACGTATGAGTTATAAACGCGTAAAAATTGGTAGTAATAGAAGTACACTTCAAATCCTTGAGCTTATTTTTGATGAAGAAAGGGAATTACGGGGCGATATATGTTTAGCACCCCATTCCTAAAACATAATCATTTATAATGAAAATCTGAGTATGCTGAAACACTTATTGATATTTCATCTTTTTTTCATAATTTATTTTAAATTCTACTGGGAAAGTAAACTTTAACGGTCAGTCTAATATGTTAGAAAACAAAGGAATAAGTTATAAAATCTGTGTCTACTTACAGATATATGCCCCACCAGTGGCCGAGCGCACTTGAGCTCTCAACTGGGAGAGGGAAAGTGCCTGGTTCAAACCCCGGTCGCGTACGTCGACCTAATCGTTCGGAGTTTCCACATAAATTTCTCCGAAACTTCGCGTATATACGGGTTAGGACCCCTTAGAAAGTCCTCCACGGAGGCAATTCTCTATCTCAACCTAGATTGGTCGTAATACCACATTTCATATCGGTACCATTAAAGTATAATATTTTATCCAACCACTGGGCATTGTTTTATATAAGCAATATTTTTTTAATAATAATAACAAAACATCGTTTGATCTCTCCTAATTTAACAAAGTTCAATAAGCAACCTGATACTGAGTGTAATTTTCTCCAACGGAGCCTGCGCATTTCTCTAGAGAGTTTTTCTGTTCATTCTCTTTTAAAGTTAACACCCAGAAAGTATTTTATCTGCGTATTTATTTATTTTGTTTGGAATTTAAGAGTTCATTTGACATAAAATGACGATACGGCTTGTTTGAGCTATTGTGTTCGTCAATAAAATGTTTGATTCTTATCTCGCCTCTTTAAGTTTAAATTTTGATCGTCTTTAGTTAAGAATGTCATCTCACGTTTATGGTTTTTTATGTTTGAACAGTACGTTATGAGCTTCGGAGTGTATTCTGTGATGTGAGTTAAACATTTTTAAAAATGTATAATTTTTTCTTTGTCTTTTTTCTAAACTTCTAGTAAGTTCATTCGCAGTAAAATATTTCTTAAGTACAGCATTTGGCGTAATTTTTCAAGGAATTCTAGCTCTGAAACTATCTCCGGAACAAAATGAAAGAAATTATTTTATATATTTTCTTTAATTTTGCTTATTTGAAAGCTTTTACTCGGAATAAATTTAAATAATAATCGGTAGAAGGAGGTTTGCAAATCAAAAATTAATTCAGATTACATTTATAGCCTTTCAAAACAGGAAACATATTTAAACGTCTTTTCTAAAAGGGATGAGAACATATTTTTTGAGTGAAAATACATCAGATGCTTCTTTTTATCAATTAGATGTCACGATATTATATAAAGAAAGAGTTTTGCACATATTCTATCTTTAAAAGCCCATCACGAAACCGACACGAATAAAGGAAGGGTGTTGACATTTAACCCTTTGAGGCGCAAGCCTTTCCCAATGCTAAAAAAAGGCTAGCCGTTGCCATCGCTCGACTTAACTACCAGCAAGATGGCGACGATCGAAACGTTCATCGCGTGCCACAGATCTAGAGACCCTAGATCTAGACCCCCCCCACAGATCTAGAGTGCGGCCCAGCTGGCTGTGCCGCACAGCCAGCTGTCGTCAAAAATGGGTCTCGAGATCTGTGGCACGCGATGAACGTGTAGATGATCCGCCATCTTCCTGGTAGTTAAGTCGAGCGATGGCAACGGCTGCCCTTTTTTCAGCATTGGGCAATCTATCCAGCTGTTCTTGCATTCTTCCATTTTTCAGCAGATGTCAGTGCTGTTAAAAATAATCATGACAATTTTTTGACGGGAAATGGTGTGCTAAAAAGCAAAGGATTCTCGTGGAGCTATGCCACCCGCAACTATTTTTATAGAAATCAAATCTTTTCTTCGTAACTGGCAACAGTAAAAACGTCAGAGTTTGGTGTTCCCAGAGCGGGAACACTGCGCGTTAAAGGGTTAAAAGTGGGGGGAGGGATAGGTAAATAAATAACATTTTAATTGTAGTTTCACGAGCTGCACTATGTTTGTTTACAAATAAAAAAAATGTGTAATATTTATGAGACTTTCAGATAAAATGAATCGAAAACAAAATATTACTAAAAATTTTTTAAAAGATAAAATATTCAGGAACTATTTCATGTTACTATATTTTGTAGACGATTTTTAGAAATCTCAAGACTAAGCAGTCTGAATTTTTAAAACTGTGAATTAATTTATCAAGTTATTAAAATTCCCTTTAATTGAGAGACATATGTTTTTTAAAAAAAAATTCGGTATGTGAAAAACAGTCACATTAAATAATGTTAAAAGACAAAAGTTTAATCAAATCATTTATCTCGTTTTCATAATTTTGAATTGTGAAAACAATAAAAATTTAAACAAAATGTCCATTTATAAAAATTCAAAATACTATAATAGAAACGTGTACTTCCAAGTAGTAAAATATATTACGTATTGTTATATCAGTAATAATGCTGATTAATGCTGATTTATTAGAAAAAAAATTCTAAAAAAGAGTTTTATTTATAAGGATAGCTAAATTAGTTTTCTGTCGATTCTTTTTTCTCCAAATTTGAAAAATTAATAAATAACTTCTTTACTTATGACATCTTATTTATGTTTTTTTTTTAAATTTTTACTTTAAAGCATCTATCTGTCGTAAACATTGTTATTTTGCATATTTATAAATCCTGTACAAAAACTGTTTCTAGTATTTTATAAAAATATTAATAATAAAGACAAGAGAAAACAAATGAAATCGAAAAATGCTTTATGTTTCTGCTGTTAGAGTTGAATGCATAATTAATCAGGTTCACACTTGAAACGAGGAAATTATTCGTAACTTTTTTAAAAATTAGGAGTGAATGTTAATGTATATAAATAGGCAGTGCGTCCCAAAAACGTTTTTACATGCTTTACTTCTATATCAATTAGAGATACTATATGGGCCAATGTCAGTTGGAAAAATGTTTAAAATAAGGTAGGAAAAAAGAGTGCGTACAAAAAAAAAAATCTTGTTAATTTCCCCAAAAAAATTAAACTTTTCGTACGTAATTTGTATATGACCACCGTAAAAAAAATCTTCAGTTTTGTAAAATGTGCCCCATACTCAAATGAGGTGATACGCATTTGGGGGGGGGGGTGTACAGGCACTCTCCTCTCTCCCCTCCTCCATCTGTTTACACATCCGAAATCACTACTGTCAAATAAAACCGTGTATGGGTTTTAGATAAGGCCCAATCCTTCCATACTTGCAAAGATTCAACAGAACGCATGCATCCAAAATAAAGCAGGTAGCCGGAATCTATACAGAGTTTTTACTTTTTAGACTATGTGTCATGATACTTTTGCACTGCATTCCCAAGAACTAAAATTATTTAAAATATATTGAGTTTTGTGTAATTTTATCATTACACCACATTTTGATATTAAATTCTTCAGTTATTGATAAATGTAAAACTGAATAGTGATGTTTTTAATAGTGGGATAATCAGACGTCCCAGGTCTTTTACACTTTGGCCATTTACCATGTTGACTGTCTTAACCACACGGCCATGGTCGGCAACAAATTTTCTGTATTTTCCCCTGGAGGGTTGGAGTAATATAAATATATTAACTATAATAAAGAAATAAAAGTTCTTTTTCTTGGTTTTTCTTTTCTTTTTTTTGTGGATAAGTATTTAGGTTTCATAAGTAGCTGTAAATGATAGGTAAAACATTGTAAGCGGTAGTTCAATAATGCATACATGTGTATATATACACATAATGCGTATCACTAACATCTGCAGTTTTGTCAGTTTTAACAGATTAGTTAAGAAACCTTATTTCTATACCAATATCGGTTTTATCCTTTAGAGCACTAGCTTTTCGACTCATTTTGCTAAACCGGCTAACCCTAAAATATTAATGATATTGGACCGTTGCGTGCCCAAAACCAATTTTCCTTTTATTGCGCCACGTTGTTTTGCCGTTGAAGAACCAACATCGCTCCAATTACCACCTTGTCAACGCCGACGCTGAACCGTTATAAGAAGGTGTTGGCCCGTCGCGTACCCGATAGGGCTGTGTTTGCTGGGTACTCCACGAATTTATGTCTGCAAACAACACACATAAAATGATATGCTAATTTTTATTTGCGAGCTTTCCCGTGTTTTCAGTATAATAATAACATTCTTATTTTCTGAGTGTTTAAGGGTGATTCCTGTTTGCTAAAAAAAATGTAAAAGCTGGTAAAAGAAACCAACTCAGTTCAGAATCAAAAAGCAATGCGAGGCCGTAAACGTCGTCTTCGTTTACCTGTTAACAATCCCTTTAAAATATGTGTTGAGGTAACGGTGAACTTTCAGACCATGGTTTGTCAATGACTAATGCATCACAGAAAGCACTCAACTGAAATTGATAGTTTATAATTTCTATATTTTATTTCATTTATCAAATTGTCATATAAAAGCCCATCTTTTTACCATATATTCGATAAAGAAATTGGACAAACACTTCAATATATCTTCCAAACTGATTATTAACTGGTACAGAACCTTATTAAAGCAAAGGCTGAAGGGACAGCTGCCCGTCCTCCAATAAATGGGAGGGGCCCCAAAATTAGTAAAGGATTCTATTGTTTAACACAGAAATACGTGAATTGTATATGTACTACAGAAATGTACTTCACAAAAAACTATTCATGTTTTATCGATGCGAGAAGGAGAACCCATATTTTTATATCAATACGGAAGGGGCCTGCCCCGGGTTTAAAGTTCGTTTAGTCGAGCTCTGAACAGGTACACGGAGACGGGCGTTTAAGGTTCATTCCACAGCGCCTTAGAATTTTTTTCTTTTTTCGCAAGAGTTAAGAATAGCCTGTATCATGGGCGGCGGCAGATTTTTTTCCAGGGGGGGCAAAGACTACTCAAGGAAGGGCAAAGACTACTTTAGCGTATGGTTACCATGTTGGAAAGAGCAAAAAAGCAAGGGAAAACACTGCATACAAAAATCCAGGGGGCAATGGCCCCCCCTTGCCCTATGTTGCCGGCGCCCATGGCCTGTATATGAATTGAATTTTCTGTTGTGTCCAAATAATATTAACATTCGGGAGCCCAAACATAAATAAGACAGAGAGTCAAATGCAATCTAAAACCGGTCATGGTTAAATAAGAATATTTTTACTTTTTAACATGATGGGTATTTTCTGTTCCGTTCTATTCCGTTCTCTTTCTTTTTCCGGCGTTCCGTGCTGAGGACAAGATACGCGACCACCGCTTCATAACAAGAAGAGAGAATTCTCCGAAAAAGGCGAAACAAGGCTTGGTCTTTTCTTCCCTAGATGGCGCTAAATAGCTTCCGGCAAAATATCAACCGCCGTCAAATGGCGATCTCTTGCGCGGCACTAGTTCGAACTGCGATCGCAGTCCGTGCGTGTTGTGTTGTCGGAGTGGTGCTTGTGAATCAGTGACGATATCTGGATTTTTTGGGGAAAAAAAGAAACAAAACAAAACAAGAAATAATAATAAACAAAACACTGTGATTTTTGTGAAATTCGAAATAAACAGACCAAAGATTATGGGTCCTTTCTATCTCCTATGGATACTACTGGCTTTTTGGACGAAAGGTAGGTTTTGAGGGTGGGAAATTATTGATAAATTTTGATACCGGACGAATATTTTCTATACGGGATATTTAATACTTATTTCCTTCGACGGCTGGTTTTGGAAAGACTGTTTTAACTAGCATTATTTAATAAGGGGTAAAGGGAGAGAGAGTAAAAGCATCTATTGCATTGAATACAGACTCCAGAATGTTGTTTTTGCGAAAATTTAATGCCGGGTTTTCATTAAAATGAACTACTTTTATAAACTAGTCACATCGAGTAAAGTACTTAACTATTATTCTTAAAAAACACATTAATACAATATCTTCAGATATCGAACACTGAATTACGAAACTTAATGGTTACATATTTAATATTTAATAATGTTTGATAAATTCATTTTTAAATATTTTATTTCATTTTCAGAAGTATTTCGCAGAACGTTAAAAACTGATTCATTGGTAAATTAAATTGTAAGGCTTCATTTAATATTTATTAAAATATCAGAAACTTGTGTTATACTTTACTTTTATTGTTTATTTTGGGTTAAAACTATTACAGTAACAAAGAGATGTGAAGAAATCGGAAAGTTTCTAGGGAAATGTATTATCAGCACTTGTGAATAAATCATGTGCATTTCACTACAAATATCTGATTCGTAAAATATGTCATAATTATTTTATTATTTCCCTAATGGTATTTAGTTTATCCCCCCCCCCCAAAAAAAAAAAAAGACTGCAGATAATCGTATAGTTAAAAGTTTCATTAGAGAAAGCAATGAGATAAATATTTTCACCCTTATTCATTTCGACAAGAAATTTGCTAACCACTTAATCCTAAATTACGTACAAAATAATTTAATATCTTATTATTTTCAAATCGTGAGTCAGCAGATTATATTTTGTGAGAAACTTGTAAATGCTTTAGCATTACAAATTAAGTTTGCAGGAAAGCTATTTCTACAGATGGGTATTAGTTACAGACATAGGAATTTTTTTTTAATCATTAACAATACACGTTTTAAATGTCGGTTAAATTAATATTATAAAATTATTTTCAACATAAGTAATCCGATTGCTCCGAAACATAGTACTTGGAACAATTTATTACAACTTAGTTTTTGTTTTTTCTTTCTTTTTAATGAACATTGTACAGTTTATGTTTTAAAAATTGTAATATTTTTCTAAATAGCTCCAAAGTTAAGTGAAAAGTTGAGAAGCATTGAGATAAGGTACTTTTGTTTGTTTTGTTAATTCATTTTTGTATTTGTTAAGCGTGTGGATATCTACGTTACAAATATTTTTATTAACTTTATTCATAGAATTCATTAAACTGTATTAACTTCATCACATTTTATACTAAAATACATATTTATACGAGTTAAATGAATTTATGAGTAAAAAAATGAATAATTATTTTCTTTCAATAGTATATATGAGTACTTATAAATATTGCACTAAGCAAAGATACATGCAAAATATTTAGAGAAATTACATTCTTTTGATTTTTTCATAAACATTCTGTATTTTTTTTAAATAGGTATTTTTTTCATGTTGTGTGCGGATTGCTTACTGTATGAAAGGTATAGCATGATAATTTTTCTTTTAATATACACATAATTTTTAAACATTTCATCAGATTTATGCTAAAAATAGTAATTTTGAAATTTTTATGAAGTGTAATATTTAGAAAGAAACATAGTAAGTAAAGTCATTCAAAAAATTTTAAGCGTAAATATGTGCTTTGCTGTGCAATATTAGTATTTTACTTCAATTACCAGATTAAAAAATTATGATTAAACTTTCCGTTAGCATTTATTATCATGCGATTATGGTATTTTTTACTAGGAAATAGTAATGCTTAGAATTTTGTCACTTATGTTTTAATATTGAAAATTTAATAATGAATTTATTTTTATTGAGCTAAAGTTAGGTAGCTTTCACATAATTGGTAATATTTATAAAATTATGTAGCGTTTGTGTTTCTAACCTTAATTATTAAATGAGTCAATTTGCGAATAGAAAAATATGCATAATTCAAACTAAAAGTGTATTTTGACCGGATTTCAGTCAATTCGTCAAAAAATCTTTGAAGATGAAAAATAAAAAAAAATGTACACATTTTGTAGCTTTAAATTACAATAGCATATAAAAAATATTTTCTAAATTTGTACATTATTTGTATTTAGCATAGATATTTTTATCAAAATTTTATAAGCAAATTTTTGAACAAATTATAAAAGATAAAACTAATGACTATTGATGCAGCTTGTATATTAAGGATCGTCGGAGGATTTACCGTGATATTATGAAATAATAGACTTTGACTTATAAAACTCTGAGTTATAATTATTTTAATTAAATTAAACTAAAATTAATTTAAAATAATTAATTATGTGGACATTCTGTAAATAATGAGTAAATTGTTTTTAGAAAAGAGTATCGATTTTAGGAAATTTCAATTTTAATTGAGAAATAATGTAAAAACAGACGTGTTGGATTGTTTTTTTTTTTTTTTTTTTAAAGCTCAAAATATTTTTTTGGATTCATTTGTCTCAATCATTGTTTAAGATTTTTATTCGATTAACGCAATTACTTTTTATTTCTGTAAATGAAAATAAATATTTTTAATTAGAATAATTTACGTACAGAAAAATCACGATATCTGGATGTTTTATTTGCTTATATATGTATGTTCTTCAGGATTTAACATTTTAAAAATATTATTTTAAAGTTTTAAATAGACTTTTCGTGCATATGGATACGGAGATGCTATTCATTATTATAGTCTAAAATATCATCAAATATGTGTAAGTGCCCGAGGGTTCTTGAACAAGGGCGGATTAAAGAGGGGGCGGAGGGGGCGACGCCCCCACCCCGAGAAAAAAGAAACTAATGTAAAAGATCCTATTTTACTTTCATAAAATGGATGTATATGTTAATCTTCTAACTAGCCGCCCCCACCGACAGACTAACCGCCCCCCCCCCCCGAAAAACTTGTAATAATCCGTCACTGGTCTTGATGGCAATATTTATCTTCTATGTGAAATATTATTTTATAATATTCAACACCTTTATTCCGGAAGCTATGTGATAAAATTATACTCTATCCATTCATTTTTTTATTTGTTTACTACGATTCAATTGTATAAAAAAAGTTTTACCATTGGCAGTTAACTTTAAATCATACTTCTCGTATATAACCAACACGTAAATACAACTGCTTTTTATATAAATATTTTGGGAGCACTGAGTTAAAACAATCAGTCAAATACGTTTGCGTAGCAAAATGTCCTTATTAGCTCATAAATCATGCAGAGACTTTCTGACATTTATTATCATTGATCGGATAGTCCTTTCAGTTATATAATTATTAATATATTTTTATTTCATCTCATAATAATATTATGATATTTTTAAGATTCGAAATTCTATTTCTTCAATCTTACGTTGAAAAATCCATATATATGTAAATTGAAAAATGTCGGATATCAAATTTTCTTCAGTATTGATTCTATTGTTCCTAACTTAATGGTAACGATAAAATATTCCGTTTATGCAGTAGTATTTTCTCGTATTAAAATTTGGATTTCCGTATAATAAAAGTCACATTTTTAGGCTGTAATAAAATAAAATTATTGTATGAATAACACGGTTTCTTTTAATTATTTGAAACAGTATTTGCGGATCAGTTTCAGATTTTATTTATTTATTTTTAACTACTCACTCTGTTTGCAAGAGGGGACAATGAGTTTTCTGTTGGAAACTGCTATGAGACAAACTATTTAATGGACACTCTTCACTAAAACTGAACTGTTTTCATACTTATTACGCAATATTTAAATAACACTTTTTGTCTGTTATTTTTTAAATGAAAAATTAATTTATCTTATGATTTCATAGTAGCAATAAAACACTGATTTTATTTTATGTTCTGTCAGAATGAATGTTTCGCTAAATGTCTTCCTAAACATAAATCATTCAATCTCCAAGTTGAAAAAAAATGCCATTTTGAACATTTTTTTTCCATACTGCATAGCTAGATTATATGTATGAGATTCGGTGAGAGACTTATGTTTTATACCTCATGGATAACCACTGTAATTTAAAGTTGAATAAAAATGCATCCGATGATTTATAAAATTTTAAAGCTCTGAACATTAATCTTAAAGGACTTCTGACGTAAGGCATGTAAAATTGGAATACGATAAATGGCTTGGGAAATTTTGTTTATACATTTAACTCAAACGTATATTAGAGCCCAGACCTATCGACAGTCATGTAAAAATACAATTATTGTATCTTTAAATGTTTCAAAAGTGCATCAGTTCATGAAATGGCTAGGCAGGAAATCTGTCATTTCAGTGTTAGACGATTATGTTCCTCTTTTGCTCGAAGCAATGTTTACTCCTTCTTAAATGTGAATTTATGCTTTCATGCTCATGCAAAGGATTGTTTTATACCAATTTTTTTTAATAATAATAATAATAATAAAATTGAAGACAAATGCATCGATTATATGATTTTCTTAAATTAGCAATTGTATTTTTCCGTGGCTATAACATGCTATAAAACCTGTGTTAAATCCCAAAGTCGCTAATTTCCCTCCAAAGGAAGATTTTCTTAGATTAAGAGTCGTATTCAAAGACCTAAGTCTTTCATAAAACTAGAAGATATATAAGCTTAAAACATGTTTCGGCTTGATAAGATGGCCGTTTAAAATAGGTTTTTATTGCTTTTTTATATCTTTAATTCAAAGTAATTTTTGAGAAACTATGAGAAAGTATGCCAATATTTCTTCAGTGAATAACAACACGTGATTCAATACAAAAGCATCTTTTAAATATTTTTGTGAGTTCCCACGTTATCTTCAAGAGTTAACACAGAAAAATAGCAATCCCTATTAGCACTGATACTATTAATCATATCAATATTATCAGACGATAACTGCACATTACTTTATTTTTTTCTTTTAAACCAGAAATTTCCCGTCTACCAGTTATATTACCCATTTTTGAATTGCTGTTCTATTTAAAGACATATCGGGAAGTGTACTACTATATTTAAATAGAAGAAATGCCAAAATAAACCCTCTCTTTTGAAGAGCAAAGACTTTGACCCAGGGCAAAAGCAGCTTCCGGATTTTTGAGATAGCCCCGTTATCAAACGCAGCCTTTCGATTAGGAATTCCAGAGTGTGTGAAAAATTCTGATTCAGCGGCGGAAGTTTTCGAGCCGCAGATCGGGGAATTTGTATAACGTTTTCTGAAGTGCTCAACGATGCAGAGATAATTAAAATTATTTCAGATTTACACAATATCATACAATTTTTCTGTGTTTAATAATGTTTAGACTAGCATAACGGTATACAATAAAAAAAGCGGCACTCGTGAAATGTGGAAAGTAAAGATAAAAAAAGATTGATGACCTTTTTTTGGTTGTAAAAGCTTTGAAGGGGTAGCTTTAATTTAGAAAGCTGTATGGCATATATAGTTTTCTTTATAATTTTATGCATTTACGAAATGAGAATATCAGTTTTAAAATTTTGTAAAATGATTGCAGGATTTTTAGTCTCTTCTGCAATTGAGCGATTTTTAGGTTTGGATCAAATTAGAAGATTAATAAAAATGCTCCCTTGATTCGTGAGAGACATATCTATGTAGCTGGGGAAATTAGAAATTACTGTGTTTTCTTTAATTGATGTATTTATGTTGCAAAGAACTTTCTACTGTTATACCAAAGACCTTGTAATCTAACAAAGGTATCTGAGAGGGGGAAAATACTTCAAATGTAAAAGGGGTCTTACCTGTTCCACTACTGTATAGGATTTTTTTTTTTACTATTTTTAATTTTAAAATCGTTTTCAACATCGATGGAACAATTGCTTAGGCATATGCATTAAAATATTGTAGAAAATCAGGAAATTATTTGATTCCTCAGATTTACAAGTTTTCAGCAGGGGTCTCTATTGTTTTTATTTTCTGTAAGGTTAACATAAAATAGTGTTTTAAGCAATTGCTTTGAGAAGATTTATTAAATATTTTTTATTTATTTATTTATTTTGTCTTTCTTTTGAAAATATGTCCCACTCCCGAGAAAAGAGGATGTTTTCACCTAGCTACTAAATAAATTTAAAACCTTAGATATGAGTTTTTCTGTCAACATTCTATTCGTTTAATTAAAGTTTCTAAATTTTAATTGTCTTTAACAATAGCAGTTTTTGAATGTTTCCCGCTTAAATTGTAATGCATATGCGTTTTTATACACTTATTTAATTAAAATTCATAATTATTTTAAAGTACTTTACCCCAAAGCTATGGCTTATTAGATTTTAAAAACCTCGGTCTCGGGATTGAAATTGAATTTAAATGTTCCAAAACCCATTACTGAACTACTACCTGCGAAGGGTATCCGTTTACTAATTCAAGGAATGTGACCTCTTATACGCTGCGATGAAAAATTGTAATTAAGACTTCATTTTACTTCCATCATAAATTTGGCAGCGCATAAAGAAGGGGGGATTTCGGTTTCTTCTCGGGGCCATAAACCGTTTTCCTCCATAAATAAGAATCAGTGTGTAACGTATACGTGAACATAATCTTCCTAAAATCCTCTTAAGATATTTAAAGGTGCCAGATTTCTAACCTCCATTTTTAGGCTCGTGGTAGAAGGAATTTCATGTAATTTAGGATCTAGCAATATTTTTCCTTTGATGTTGAATATTTTATAGGTAAATATTAAGAGCGTGAAGCTCTTTCGATTATACCTATAGGTTAGCATAGCTTTAGGTTATACATGGCTCCTCAAAATTAATAAGTATTAAATTATTTCAGCTTCAGACACAAGCGTGGTCCAGAATTTTGTCGGGATTTATCCACAGGGAATGTGAACAAGAGTTAGAATTCCTTAAAAGGTCTACCACCCAAGGCATGTCTTCCTTTGTCAGGTAGCCCCTATGTTCTTTGCCGTAAAAAGCGATAGAAGTATATGTTGTTGTTGTTATTAATGATGCTCTCTGGCAACAGCAGAGCGGTGCCAGATCCTCCATATAAGACGGCGGAGGGAAGAAGGGGACGGCTTCCATTTGAATGAGACCCAGTGGGAGTAATTCAGATTTTGCTCAGGGGTCCTCTAATTTTGAACCAATTTCAGATGAGAGACCAGGCACCTGAAATCGGCATCCCCAGAGTTATCGTTGAACATGGAGGACATTGGAGACACGACGGATTTTACGTGCACTAGATCCCATTAGCGTACATGGTCCCCAGCAGTCTAGCCGTGAGAGGAGTTCACCTTCCCAAGAACTGGTCTAGCCAGATTCAGCATCTCTTGCCGAGTTCTAGTGGGAGCGGAATTAAGCGCCTAGATCACAGCGAGAAATAGAAATATACACAGATAGTGGTGATATATTAATAGAAAAACTGTGAACACCAGAAAACAGATTTGTGTTGTGAATGATCTTTTCTTCTTCTTCTTTATTTTCCTTTTACTCTTTCCTTTCCAGCTTTTCTTTTTATCCTTTAACATATATATTTCCCTTATTATATCAGCGCATTTTAGTCGAGTTTTTCATGTAATGCAAGTTAAGACATTTAATTACACTATACAAAATCTAAGCATAATGAAGCAGTGTAATGCACTTTTCGTAATTTTACTAATGCAAAATTACATTTGTATTTAGGTGCCAATTTTAAACAAAAAATAAAACGGTCAACGCATCAAACTCAGAACATCTCATGACACTTTATAACCAGTTAAATGGTACACTCTCAGATTAAACCATTGGTAAATTATGAAAAAAAAAAGCCTAAAATGTTTAGTCTTATGGATTGTGTTTCAAAAAATTTCACAGCATCATTTTGCACTTCTTTTCTAACAGTTTTATTATTCATATCGTTTTATCGCATGTGAAAATACATAAAAAAGTTTTGAAGGTAACAATCAAAAGATGTTTTGTTTATAGTTCCTTCTTGAATATCATTTCAATTGTTCAGTACTATGTAAAATGCAGGATTTGTTATTTTACATGTTTCGTTTACATACTGTTACGTGTTTCGAATGCTTCAATCGTTAATAATAGATTTTTGCTTAATATATTGTCACTACTTTTCCAATTTTATTCAAAGAAACTATATGTAATGTTGGCGGTTTTTAAATGTTTGTCCAAAGTTTGGAAAGATTCGGAAATCTCTTTCAAACTCAACTACAATATTGGAACAATGAAAATGATAGAGTCTAAATCGTTCATAAAGTATCCCGATTTAATGCGAATCTGGATTTAACGAGTAAATCGGAAATACTTGGTTGTCACAATGCTAAGTATATGAGAGTATAACTCGCTTTTTGCGAGTAAACCCGTTACATCGAGGAATGTCTTTGGGATTCCCACCTCCATAGCTTATGTTTTATGTTCAATATTATGTTCTTGAAAAAATTCCTTTAACACACGAAAGCCAGTAAAAGCGACATTGATGATGAAGATTATCAAAAATATCAACATGAGCTGCCAAAGATTTTGGGAGCTCAGGAAATCTTCAAAGATTTTGCGAAGACAGAGCTGCAAACGACATTGCTTTCCGGGCCACAAATCTTCTCCGAAGAGACCGTTAGACAATTCAAAGCAAATTGACCAACATTTTAGTTTTACAAAAAAAAAACCTAAACAACATAGTTAGCAAGTATGTAAGAATACATAAGATTTTTTCCACGAACCCGCCTTTCACTAGCACTCGGTTATAACAAGCAAATATCGCGGTTCGTTATAAGCGAGTTCAACTGTATTTGATATTGTCATAGGTTGCATTAAATTGGGGGAACAATATGAAGAATGCCAATAAAACTTTCCCCTCTTAAAAAAATCTAAGCACAATCAAAAGTTTCAAAAACGACAATTTTAAAATAATATTTTTTTTCTCGTTACGCAATTCGTTTGTGTTTTGCTTTTAGTTGCATTTATTCAGCGCAAATGTAACTTAAAATGTGAGTCCTTCAGAAATACATTTAGCATTACAAATTTCCATTTTTTCACTTAATTTTTGCAAAATAATTTGTAATTGCAATTAATTCTGAATAAGTGCTTAAAAATATTTCATTTAAAATGTTTCGCATGAAACATAAAGAGTTTCAGCATAAAATTCAAATTTGAGAATAACATTAAACATTAAGAAAACAAGCGTGACAAATTTCTATGAAATTCGAATTTTTTATTCGTTAACTATTATTAAGCAAAAATAATTGAATTAATTAAAATAAATACCGGTTCGTTAAGCGTTTATGCTTAAATAAACTATATTCGTGCTGATTGAAAAGCAAAATATTTCTATTTTTTCTTATTGTTCATTTTAATTATAAATGGACTTGCAGTACTTTTCTCTTTTAAAGATGAGCGCAAAATAAATATTTGAAAATTATGCAAAATATTTAGTTTCTTTTCTGCATTTAGAAAAATGTGCTTTGGTGCTTTGGAAAATAATTTTTCATTAAGTTTTTGTTCTAAATTGCGATATCCCCTCCAAGGTACGTTAAATTTTTAATGAATGTGAGCTCACAAAACCCGAAGGATTCTTTTACTATTATTGTTATGGAAATATTAATTATGTAAGTTAATATTTTTCTTTGTGTGTTCGGTTTAAAATAAATTAAATATTCATTGAAAGTTCAGGAGAAAAAAAAAATGTTTTGATACGTTAAGATCGTTCGGAAAAAATGCATTCAGAATGTCTTGAATTCATTTTAACTTGAATGAAACTGGATTCCTTTGGAATATGTAAAAGTTAGTTAGATAATTGATCAAAGAGCGATTATATTTAATAATAAGAGTGTAAAGAATGAACTGCAGTTCAAAGAAAAAAAATCGTTTCTTTCTGCGTGTATACCGGTAAGTACGCCGGTTATTATCAAGACTGTGTTTATGTAGTTAACTGTTTTTGTTTGGATGAGTTACTCTATATTTCGCGACATAATAATAAAGTGCACTTTAATCTTTTATTATAGACTTTGCGATAGTAAAAAAATACTGAAGCTTAAGTGTCTCATTTAGACAGAGTTAAACATTGCATAATTGATCTTGAAAAACATTTTAACTTCTGTATTTTCAGATTGCCTCTTTTTTGTGAGGATAAATTCTGTGTTATTTTTTTTTCTTCCTAAAACTTACTAATTAATTATTACTTTTTGAAGAGCAGAAATTAATATTTGTATGAAAAAATTTAGCGCGATTTGCCAATGAAGTGCATAACACTGTATTGCATATAAGTGTTCCGTCTCTGCCTTATGTTCTTATCTCAAGTGTTGGAACATTAAACCGGACACGGTACGGAAGTGTACCAACGAGACAGGGATGTCCGTTCCGAAAATCTTGGCAGTGTGAAATCGAAATTCTAACGAAATTAGTTTCAGTTTTACTGAAAGCATACCTCGGTTGAATAAAGTTTGGTAGTCACTCACAATATGCTGTGTTATTGTTTAAAGTGAGCTAGCTCACTGACCTTCAGATTATTCAAAGATACCAAAATTTGCATAAATTTTCAAAATTTATAAAGAATAAATGACCCTTGCATCGAAGTAACAACATGAAGACAGTAAAGAAACCTCCGTAGTTGTTTATTTGCGAATTATAGAGAAAACTAATCAAATGTTCTTAAAACAGTAGTGTTTGCTCAAAGAATACTCTGGTGAAAAGTGCTTTATAATTAATGCATCTGGCTACACGTATAAGTGTGCAATGTAAATTGAAAAAAGGTTCAAAATAAGTTCGAAAATAAAGACTCCGTTAAGAAATAAATCCTCTCTTTCGTTTTCAAAAAGTTACACATTTCAAATTTGTTTACGTCCCCCGTACAGAAAAAAAATCTAATTAGCGAAATGTGTCTCATATACTAATGAGTTGATTGTTCAAAATTTGAGAATTATATTCCTAAAAACTATCAGAGGTATAAAAAATTTATGCTGACTTAAGCAACTTCTCACTGCTTCTCGAAGGTTTGTTTGTGATTATGGCAACGCTTAGGGCGATCTGCCAAGGAGGGGGGTTGCCTTGGTAGACGGACTTTCTAAGGGGTTCTAACGCGTATTCATGTGACAGCGGGAGAAAACCTACCAAAACTCCAGACCGTTAGATCGATAGCCGCGCGATGGGACCCGAACCCGGACGTTCACACTTCGGCCGTCTACCATTTTCAGTGACATAACCACTGTGCCATGGTGAGGCTGGTCCTCGAAAGGGGAAAAATAGAACAATGGGAACAATGGATGATCGCATTTCAGGGGTCGTATTGAAATTACGAAAAAAAAAATGTTTTCACTCTAGAAATAAACGTTTACATTCAAATTCATGTGTAATCTCCGATTACCTTTGTTCAAATATAGCTCTGAGACGTTTTATGATGAAAGGCTGAAATTTTGTGCATGACATCTTTAGTGAATTGGGGCACATACTATCTGGGAATTTTATTGTACGGGAATCGTATAAAAGTTTTTGAAGTGTTACTTTTTGTAAATAAACTAGAAGAATTTTTTCTTAAAGGAGTCTTATTTCCGACCTTATTTTGAACATTTTTTTCAATTTACATTTCCCACTTATCGCTAATAGATAAAGAATTAAAGTATTTTGTCAACTTTTTGGGACACCCTATTTATTTATACTATATTTGTCATAACACCATCAATTTTTCAAAACGTAACCCTGGAATTTTTACTGTTTAACGGTTACAGCTGAGTGCTTTGTTTTATCGTCTTCTGCTAAAATTGACCGATACGCAAGGCTTAACACAGCAACCTATATTTCATTATTTTGTTCATAAATCTGAAAATAGCTTTCACTTGATACAACATAATTGTCTGTGTATCATACGTATTCGAACCTTTTAATAGACTTGCATATTTTGCATCTTTTCTGAGATAGGATGAACTTCTGTAGACAAGTCTTATTAAGTAAAAAATTTGATGGTTGTAGTATTAGAGATATCAATAATTGTAGTTCTCTTATGTCTGGAGGAGCACCAATTTTCACTTTTGCATGGCTGTACAGCATGAAGTACAGCTGTTTGAGGCATGGTATTTTCTTATGGTACGCTAGATTGAATTTAATGAAACACATACAGTCATTTGAGTTTTCTGAAACAATAAATCAAAGTATTAGATTTGAATTTTTTTTAAATTATGAATTGCATATTGAAACTGTAGTGCACTACCAACTCCAAACTTCTAATTCCAATGTTGAATAAGTGTCAACATTTCAGACAGTTCGAAAAATTTGACAGTGATTGCATACAGTAATGAATTTGTCCAATTGTCAAAGAGTCTCAAAAAATAATACTGTTTCTTCGTAAGTTATACTGCTCATTGTTACATACGGTAAAGTTAAGAATCAAGAAAAAACCATGAATTCACAATAAGCAGTAGCATCTAAATATCTTAAAACACATACGTAGCTACAAACAGGTACTTTAATACGCTCTTTCAAACTATCTGAGTATGCGCGTACTCTCGCTGACCAATGAGTATCCAGAATAAAGCCTGCCTTTACTCACACAAATAGCGTCTCCCGTACAAATTCACTACCTGTAGTGGGGTGCAGCTGGGTTCAGATTCCATTCTTTTTATTATTCCGTTTTTCTTTTAGGTATCATAAGATGCTTTTTGACACTGTGTGAGCATGCGCGTATTCTCAGCCCTAGCTCACTCCTCGTTCGCAGGACGAATGATTAACGAGAAAAATCTGTCTCTAAACGTGGATGGCGGCCAGGATTTAGCCGCTGAGCTTTTTGCCGCACTATCTTAATCTTACCTTATATTTATTAATTATGGTTTTGAGTAAGTAAATCATGTCTTTAGGTGAGTCATACAATGTGCGTAATGTATAGAAGGGGATGGAAATTGCTTATTTAGTTCAGTTTCCGTATTCATTTACGGAAACGAAGAGAATCGCATTCTAATTTGAAAAGAAGTTGTGCAGCATGTACTTGATAATTGGAGCTCATATAGTTCATTTATTATTGGAGATAGTTTTTACGGTGTCGTGGGAGTTTCGACACTCATGAAAATCGAGGGATTTCCGACTGGGGGGAGGCAGCCCAGTCCAAGCCCCGATGACCGGACCCACTGTGGTTTTTTGGAGTCTCGCAATGGGCCAGAGGTAGCATATTTTCGAGGGAGTCCCCAACTGCAATGGCAGGATCCACTGATGTTTTTTGGGTCTCTGAAAGGGCCAGCGGTAGCATATTTTCGAGGGGAGGGGGGGTCTAACAGCAATGGCCGGACCCACTGATGCCTTTTTGGGTCTCGCAAAGGGCCAGCGGTAGCATATTTTCTAAGGGGGCCCCTAGAGCGATGGCCGGGGGAAATCTCACTCGTCGGAAGTCCCACGTAACCCGTTCTTACGGAGTTACGATTTCTGATAACGGTAATAATTTGGTATAAAAGGTAATTAAGATTATAAACAGATAATGCCAAGGAATGGGTCATACGGGGTTTATTTTGAATTAAACGCGGCAACCATAATTTTTAGTGTTTTCGTAACAGTTTCTGTATCTCGTGGTGGTAATGTTACAGCATTGGTTGTACTAAAAAAAAAATATTAGTAAATTTATTATATGAGGGCAGTGGAGATGCGGACCTCTAGGTTTGATTTTTTTAAACGTGAATTCGCACGTGTCATCTTACGCTGGCCAGCTTGCTGGCTAGCATTATGTACAGCATTTTGCAATGTGTATCTAAATGAATAGAGAAGTTATTATTTTGAAATACAATTGATGTTTATTTTTTTTTTTTGTAAAACTGCATAAAGTATGCATGTTTGTTTACACAGAGTGAGTTTGAAAAAGTGGCCAAAACTTTATGGAGTGATAGAACGTATCTACACGAGCAAATTTCGTCGTAGAAAGTAAGGGAGCAACGCAAACTGCGAGTCGCTAGTTGGAGTTGAACATAGAAACTTTAACGCTGAATGGTGCCGTTATAAATGGTATGGGTCGTCCCTGGCTCTTAGAGTCATTTTCTTTCGTGGATCGCCGAGAGGATGGATGGTTCGACCTCGAGTGCGTCTGAAACCGGGCCCTGTAAAGTCTCCTGTGTGAAACCGGGCCCTGTATGCCTCACTGGCATTCCCGCCCGCCGCACAGTACACGTGTAACACAGTAACACACCAATTCGTGGTTCGTATACCCAATCATCCTCTCGGCGATCCACGAAAGTACATTCCTTATAGGGCTATCAGTCTGAGAAAAATCCGACCAACTTTCCTTGCAAATCAAGTTTCCGGCCGATTTTCTCCGCCGTTACCTTGACGACCGCGAACTCCAACTTTTTCCTTTTTGAAGGAAAAAATCCGAGTCGGACGAAATTTTGGCCCATCAGAGTACTTCTTCCTGCTACGTCATAAGTAATTTCGAGCAATGGCGACTATGTTCGAAGCTTGGCAGCTTGGCTCGATGTCAGAATCACGTGTAAATAAAATTATGAACACGTTCAAGTGGACTTTGGAATTACAAATTGCTGCCCATCCGATGCTGCCGATCCGATGTAAATATACCAACGCACGATAAGTAAAATAAGAACCTGCCCGCCAAATGAGCGATGCGATGACTATTTGGCGTCGGAGAGAGTTTGTTTACTTTTGCTACCCTTAAAGATAACCACGCCTTCAAGTCCGTCGGAAAAGTTGGTCCAGCGAGAAGTTGCTCGGATTTTCCCTTTAGTGTGATAAGGCCATTAGGACGAAAGACCGACCCTTTCATACCACTGATAACGACACCTTTAGGCGTTCAAATTTCCATGTTTAACGCCACATAGCACCTCGCCGTTTGCGTTCTGCCCATACTTTTTATGACGAAATTTGCTCGTGTATATGCGTTCTATCACCCCATAAAGTTCTGGCCACATTTTCAGACTCATCCTGTTTTCAGAAAAGAAGAATATCCTGAATAACATTCTGACGATGTGAAGATATATTCTGAACTATTTTCACAGTACTTTCGTGATTTATCTATTTTTAAAATGTTTAAAAACCATGGGACGAGTGATTTAAGTTTTAAAAAGCAGTCTATAAGGATTTCTAAATTCACTATGAATGGCTTATTCGTTGGCTTAGTAAAGACGAAGTAGGTTTACGTGTAGCGCACGCGCAGGCGATGAAATTTATAAATAATGGGTTGTTTCTTTAAAAATCGCATTTTCACAAAAATAACATTTTTCCTGAAAATAATTTATCAGTGTGAATTCTGTGAAAAATCTCTTCACAAAATTCTGCGAAAAGCTACTTTACACTGACATCTCTAGGCTGTTTTTTAGAAGTGCTCTAGGAGAAGGTTTGAGAGCTGTAAAAAGATCAACTTTGCTGCATCTGGGTTTTAAATCTCTGAAGTAAATCTGACAAAATATTTCGTTCACAGAATTCACCTGCATATTCTACTCGTTTAAGTATGCACATGATGCACAATTTTACAATATCATAATTTAAAAGCTGGTATTTATAAACATTTTTCAATTATAACAGATTTCAATTTTTCTTAAATAGAGTTTCTTAATCGTAATTTATTTGTTTTCAATTAAGAAACTCTTAACTTTCGATTGTTTTAATAATGCAATTAATTAATTAATTAATTAATAATTTGCATTATTAAAACTGTCTGAACTCGGTAGCATGCGCAAAATTTTTCCAAGATGTGGGTCGCTCTTATTCTTAACATTAAACACAGGTTTTACATCTTTGCTCTTCTTTTCTCATAGACGCTTTTGTGAAAATTTTCTCCTTTGACCAACTGGGAAGCAGCGATAGGCACAAAATGAAATGTTCATCGTTGTGCATTTACAATGATGTTTATGAAGAGACAAACCTGATTTCACCTAAAGGGGTAAAAACTAGAATGTAATTTGACTTTCCATCTTAATTATGCCACTTGCAAGTGCACATGGTTTTCAATAATACTGCTCATCAAGTTCCAGTACTTGCGTACATGATACGGTAGAAGAGCTGCAATAGTGAGGCAAAGGATAAATGTATTTTTTAACATTAAATTCAAGCAACTAAATTTTCAACAAATTTTTAATTTCAGCCTGAGCTTGGACATAGAATTCATATTTGTTATATCTTAAGCAAAAATTTTATAGATAACGAATTTTTTCTTTCAAGAAAGATGGCCACCTACCTCCTTTCTTCACATCTACCCACCTTGGAAGACAAGTGTCCTGATGATGTGTCAAAATGTCCTTAAATCGATTATTAGGTAATCATGAGTGTTGTATTTTAAAGCAGGCATTTTATGGATATCTATTTCCTTTTTTGAGATCACGCGGGATATGTGGAAAGAAAGTTCCGGTCCCGTAGGTTACGAATTTTGAAAAACGATATTTAGCCTAGCACGTCTGTTTAAAAACTCGCATGCTCAAGTTTGTATTATTAGTTTCGGTATTTTCGGTTAGGCGAAACACTTATATGAATGGAATAGATAATTTGCTACGAAAATTTATTTTATTAAGCGGCCTATTCCATTATCCGAAATCACATGGACTAATTATTGCGGTTTGGTACGTTGAAAATTTATTACAATAAACGAGATCGTCCTTTAACCGATATTCTATTAAGCGAGTTCTACTGTACTGGGAATATAAATAAACAATTATTTAAAAAAATAAATTAAAAAACCGATTACTTGAAATGTGAATCCGTAATAGCTGAAGGAATATAATTTTGATTGTGAGTAGTAGTATATACATTTATCATCAGTTGACAAATTTGAATGCTCCATCTTTCTAAATGCAATCAATGAGTTAAACCAGCGGTTCCCAACCTTTTAACATTGTGCCTTTCCAAAAAAGAATAACTTATGGTGGAAACCCCCAACCCCACCCCTTTCACTTTCCTCAGCACACCCCTAATACTTTTTTTTATTCTTCAACAATAAACGTTTAATCAAATGTTCTACAAAATAATGTTATGGGCAAAGTTTGAATAAAAATTTTAAGCGAAAACAGATATGGTTTGCAGTAAAAAAAAAAAAAAAAAAAAAAAAAAGAATAACGAATATGATTATTTCAACCCCCTCCCTCTCCACAAGTCGGGAACTGCTGCTAAACTGTTTATAATTAACCTCTAAACAAAGTTTCTAGCTAAACAGGAACTCAAATGCTGCAGACATCGCAGTATTCAAAAGCATGAAACAACTGACATTTAAGATATTCCTATTCAAAACGCATGTTTCATCTTCTTTTATATGGTTTATATTTTTAGAAAAAAAAAGTTCTACTTTTAGATAAAAATTTATCTTAGGACTCTTTCAGAAAATTAAATTACTACTAAATCTTAATTAATGTAAAGTTGAATTTTTTTTTCATTACATAAGGAAGATAGTAAAAATTTAAATAAAAAAAAATCTGGAGTGACTCCACTCGACTTTCCAAACTCTTACGATTAATATCATTAACATGCATTTAAATAAATTTTAATCGATGAATAATTCAAACATATATACCAAATTGAAACTCAATTGAATGCACCGTTTAAACGCTTGCGCACTTTCAAGAATTTCTCCCCATAGGCCATAATGTAAAAGAAATCTTTTTTGTAGCCCTGTAGGAAAACTATAAGTCCTATACACACCAAAATCAATACCAGTCTTAGAATGGTGGTTTATAACATTTATAAGAAATTTGAGCTCAATCGAATGCACTGTTTAAACGCTAGCTCACTTTCAAGAATTTCCCCCCCATAGGCCATAATGTAAAAAAAATCTTTGTCGTAGCCCTGTAGAAAAATTATAAGTCCTATACACATCAAAATTAATATCTGTCTTAAGATAGCGGTTTATAACATATATACCCAATTTGGGCTCAATTGAATATACCGTTTAAACGCTAGCGCACTTTCAAGAATTTCCCCCCATAGGCCATAATGTAAAAGAAATCTTTGTCGTAGCCCTGTAGAAAAACTATAAGTCCTATGCACACCAAAATCAATACCGGTCTTGCGACGGTGGTTTATGACATGTATACCCAATTTGAGCTTAATCGAATGGTCCGTTCAGGAGCTATCGTGTTCACTCACATACACACAAACACACACACACACACACATAGACACATGCATACATGCATCTCGTAAAAATAGCATAAATGGATTCAGAAGACCTCAAAACGTGTAAATACACCAAAATCTCGAAGTCGATTTTTTTCATGATTACAATACCTTCCTTACATGGTACATGTTCGGAAAGTAAAAATAAGATAGGGTGATATGGAAATTGCAATTTTAATAATTTTATACTTTTCCCATTTATTTTTTATTGTCTTTCAAATTTCTAAGTCCCATACTTCTTCTTTTCAGTGTGAGGCCACGGTAAACTTAGATTTCAGAAAAGAAATGTCATTTGCATGCATTTTTACCGTACAAAAATATATTTCCTTTTAATTTATCCTCATTATCAGCTTACGGAAAATAATAAACTTAACTGCAAAATAAATTGAATAGAAATGCTGTTATGAAATAATTTGAACAAAATCTAATTCCAAGAAGAAAGGAAGACAGGGAAACGAGGCTTGCAATTTAAATAAACTTGCTTTCAAGCGGTTAGAAAGGGAAAAGGACGTGTTCGTATATTTTAAAACAGTGTTTTCGTTCCGAATCGAAAAGTTGGAAATTCTAATGAGAATTATTATCCATCTATCTATATATATATCTGCATGGATATATATTTAGTCATTTAAATCAAACGATATTAAAAATAAGGATACCATATTTGTGAATTGGATTAGGGAAATTTTCTCAACAGTTAAGATCAGTTGGTGGACTTCAGAAATTACGTGTTGGCAATCAATAATGTAGTTTTTTAGTAGAATTATGTAGCTTTATAGTAGCATTATGTAGCTTCTTAGTATTCCGCTGTTGCAATTGGAAAGCAGAAAAACTTTTTTTTTCCAAACTTAAATCTTAGTTATAAGTTTTTACAATTTCAGCGAGTGTGTCTATTGTCGGTCGGTCCGTCGTTTGACTACTGTAAATATGCATCCATTGCCACTGTTTTTGTAGATGCCATTGCTTTGCAATACACTGAAAAAAATTGCATTATTTTTACCGTACGTTGTACTGAAACTGCAGCAGAAGAATTTGCAAAAGGAGTGACTTGAGCACGACTGCAGAAAAGTGCGCTATATTTATTCAGTTCATGCCACGTACTCTGTTAAAAAATGTGCGCATGCATGACGGTACAAATGCTTCACTCTTTCCCGACAACAATTGTTTTAAGTGCATTTTAGAAACGTTCATGAACTAAAGAAGAACAATATATATTTTAGGTTTAGAAAATGATTTCGTGCTGCATAGAGATTTCCAATCAATTCCACAAAATTTATCATTTTCATTTATTTATTTATTAGTATTCCACAACTAAAATTTTGAGAAAGTTCACTTGCTAGATCACACTATTACGTCTATTTATTCGATTTGTAGGGATGTAACGAGCAGTCGTTTGGTCAAATACCGGTTGTTCTACCAAGTTTTCGACCGGATGCCTAATTATCTGTGATAAATTTTAAAAAATCATTATTACAAAGAATTTTTCTTCAGTATCGTTAAGTTATTCGTCCAAGATAACATTATTTGAGCTTCATCGAATATTCGTCAAGAGACGAATGCGAAATATTTTAGCTTAATATTCGTAAAATACAGTCACTGAAAATTTTGGCCCGATATTCGAAATATGATACGAACACGGAATTTTGGCCGAGTATTTGCGGCATCCATGATCGGTTGCAGTCTAAAGTCACTGGCCGTAAAGGTGTGAAAGTAAAATTGGAACTTGAAGTAAAAAATTGTGAGCTTGTAGTAAACACTATATAACAGGTCAGGGCTTTATTTTCTAAAAATAGGATTATTAGGTGCATAAAGTTTTTTCGATCGGGGTAGTGACTGATATTTCAAAAGCAGTTTGGGCAAACTCTTAAAAGTATCTTTTGCAATGACATAACAACCTTACATAATCAACAATATAAAATATAGAAAGAAAGAGGTTGGTCAAATATATATATATATATTTACATATTAAAAGATGTAGTATATTAAATATTTGCTATTCTTGTAAAAATACGAAGGATTATATTTTTTCTGGAAGTGATTGTTCAATTAAAATGCATATAATTAATCTCAAACCAGCCCGTCGTCTTAAATGTTAAAAATAGCAATAGCCAAAAGGATGTTGAAAATTGCATATGAAAGATAAATTTGAGCTCTCTTTCAGAATATTAAACTAATTCTAACTCTTAATTAATCTGAGGTCGGATTTCTTAAATTAATATAACAACGGGAGAATGAGGAAATATTTAACAAGAGGAAGGGGTTGCATGAAAATTGTATTTTAAATAATTTACTATTTAATTTCTCTTTCATCCGTGAAAAACGTCTCTCTTAATTTACTCTTAGCAGACGTATACAGGAAATGATTATTTTAACTGTCAAATACGATGAATGAGAATGTTGTTATGAAAGAATCTATAAAAAAGATATCTATATTAGTAGGAAATAAAACTTGCAATTTGCTAGGAAGGACGTTCAAAGATTTGCAAACTCCTTTCCTTTATGAATTGGAAATTTTAATTGGTATTTCATTAACAGATATTGTTGTAGCCCCGAGCACGTCCTCATACTACGGGCTCTTTGGTAAATGCTTTTAAAAATGCATTTTTCATTATAGTATTTTCATTACTGTGTTGAAATTATGTATATGAATATTTAGAGTTATCCGTCGAAAAGCATTTGACCTGATCAAATGTTCAGGATAGACGAATATGGGATATTGGTGATAAACTAATTAAAATTTTAGTTTATTGCAGTTTAGTTTATTGCAGTTTTTATAACTGTGGATTTAAGAACGTCAAACTAAAATTTAGCTTTTGCTGTTTCTTATGTAATTCTGTTGTGAATATCTTTTTAAGTGTGGATTATTAGATACATAAATGAGACTTGAGCATTACTTTATCAGATATCCTATCTAGAGGCAATATATGTTCCTAATTGTTAGTTTTTTGGCGCAAATCTGCTTTTCCCATTTCCGTAACTGGCATAGCTTCGTAAATGTAAAGTGCGATATTAACTGCATTATATTAGGAAATTACGTAAATTTCAGGAAAATATATTTAGATGTGTCGACCGGGATGCATGGTAGGAAAAGCACTGCACTCCGGTTTCGAGTTCAAACTCCCGGCGGCTGGTGTTCGATCCCCGATTGGGCGTGGTTGTCATGTCCTTTGCGTCATATGGGACAACGTTATTCCTGCTACTAGGTGTCCCATAATAAGAGACCAACAATTACGGCCTGTTGTGACCAAAGCCTGCAAGGCAGAGGCCGGTCATTAGAAAAAAAATAATATATATATTTAGATGTGAGGGTTTCTTCAAACAGAAATCTTTGTAAAAACTTAAAGAAAAAAAAAGGAATTTTGAATATTGTTGCTACGTGCAAGCGCAATTAAAGCAAATGGGTATAATTTTGTGACATCATACTTCTATTGATATGCTTCAACTAGTAATTTCTGCATTTATGGTTAGATACTTTTCATTCTTCTGAGAGGTACTTTACTCTAGCACAATCAAAACATTCTTTTTAATAGCATTCCACGAAATGAAGCATATACAAAATCAAATATATGATAAGGCAGATTACTTTAATCCTTCCACAATTGAGGACACAAAAATTACCTATACTATCGTATGTTGTAGATGTCACGATTTGTGTACATAAAGAAAAGGCAATTTTTCTTGAACATTTAATAATTAGGATTTTTATTTCACTCTTTTCGTTACAAGGTTAATATCTATCATTACAAAAAAAGTCATTCAATGCAAAGAGAAATTATTTAATCAGATCTTAAAGGGTTAAATGTTTAAACAAATTAACCCTTTGAAATTCAAATTTATTTTTTATTACTTTTTATTTACTATTAAAATTATGGACATTAATTTCATGAACTCTTGATAAATTTCTTAAATGCTATTCATAAAATAATCAATAGATTGAACTATTATTTGTCAACATTTAATATATTGCGGCAATCATAATTTAGTATATTGATCTGAAAAGAAATAAGAAAATTGGCTTATAGTTACGTGTATTTTTTTTATACGATCACCGTGCGTTACAGTGTTAAATGTAATGACAAGTACCAAAGCTCTGCGCTCTATTACTCCAACTTAAACAGTGTTACATTTGTGAACCAAATATGATGAATTTTTCGTGAAACAATTTATCATTACTTACTTGTAAATTTGCTACAGTGCAACCTGGTTTACATAAATATTCTTGAGTAAAAAGCATTGCGTCATTTAAAATTACAGTTCAAATTTACAAGAAGGGTATAACAGTTTGTGTAAACTCAACCTATTCCTCTTTAAAAAACATGGTCATAACATAATTAATCTACTCTTACCTTTTTAATGCATCATATTCCTTACCGTTATAAAATGGAAAAACTTATAATGAAGCTACAAATTGAATATAAGATGCATTTTTAATGATTTAACGAACCAAATAATTAATTCATTTAAGTATCATCCACTGTCTTAAGATAATATAAAAAAGAAAAAGTAAAATAAAAATAAAATACCTAAACTAATAATATTTGAACAACGGTTGAAGCGAAATCCGTTTTTAAACTAAATAGAATATAAATTAAAGATTTAATATCGGCACTCAGTCTCTACTTATAAAAAAGATCGTCATAAAATTAATTAAAGGATTAAGTATAATGTATAAAGCTTTCAGCATAATTAATTTTGTTCACGACGTTTACGAATATTTTATTGGTAAATATTACATAATTAGTTAAAGCAGTCTTTGCTTGGTGTTTTTAATTAAAATCTCGTAGTCTATTAAGAGATTTGGTATGTTGCTTTATGCAACTCTTATATCTTATGTAATACTTTGTTGGGCTTCCGTGAAAATAATCGCTAATGCTATTTGCATAATTATTAACCAGTACATTGTATAGTAATTTCGTAGAAATAAGAAAATTTAGAGCAGGAAAATATAGAGCACGGATGGAATGACAATCAAACCAGCATCACAAACGCGCATACATTTTCTTGCGAAATGTTTTTAAAAATCGTCAATTAATACTACAGCCTGAGAGTGATGTTTTTCATGCTATGAAACAGAAAAAAAATATTTGTTATTTTATAATTTATATATATATTTCTTATTCTTAACTTAAGATTCCTACGCAGTTTATAGTATGTCAGATGCTTAAATAAAATCAGTTTTTGAACGGAAAAAATGATATAAAGCTTGCTTTATATTCCCAAATTTAATATCTGTTTCCAGTTCTTAAGAGACATAAATTAATTCAGGTGGATTAAGTATAAAGTTTTCAGCATAATTAATTTCATGCTCTTGGTTTATGAATACTTTAAGAAGAAATATTAAGTAATTACTTTTAAGCACCATTTTCAAGGTGTTTTAAATTAAGTTTTCGTAAATATATTAATAATTAAGGTGCGTTTCTCTAAGTAACATGCAGTTACTAACTAGTAGCATGCATAACTCTAGATCAGCAATGACTTTTGTCGATTCTTTTTAAATTTGGGGGAAATGATATTTTGCTATGCATTCATTTAGAGACTATACAAACTGATGTAATGTGATAAAAAAGCAGTTACAAGATTCTACAAATAGAAATGATCCTATCAAATAAAGAACTATTTCAAAATGAAAATTCCCACAATCTTATTTGCGCTAATTTTATCAAACGTATATTGAAATATACATTTTTAAAAATTAACTTTAGAAAGTTTACTCAACAATTTAATGACGAAACTGGTTGTTCAGCGATGTTCCTGGTATTTTCATGTAGCGTTCTTTGGAATTCTAGAATTCCACAGTTGCCCATTATTTCCAAGAAAGGTTCCTGGATTTTTTACACTGTACTAATAAACAAACGCACTTTTTTCCTTTACTTTTCTGTTTTATTATTTTCTTAATTTCCCAAAAATATGTTGAAATGCTTTCGTTCCATCTCTTCATGAAAAAGGCGTGAAAACGGGCCATAATATAATGAATTGAAAACAAAATTATCCCACAATTCTGCGTATAAAATCCTGATTTCCGTTCACACTAAACGTGACATTTACGCTATACATCCAATCAACACTCTATGCAAATTTTGCAGCTACGCTCACCGTTATGTTTATAATCGTGAATTCATACATTGTGTTACATATTTGAAATAAAAATTTTTAGGACCTTTTGCCACTTAAATGAATTTGAAATGATGAAAGCTGCAATAGTTGTACATTTATTGCGCCATTATATTTTGTCACTTCACTGGAAATGCTATCTGGAAATCCACCGTCTGCTCCTAGACATTCCAATTGGATTTTCATGCTCAATTATTAGAGATACTACCGGATTTTTTTTTTTTTTTTTGTCGAGGTATTTTCTGTTTAATAGAAGTTTCTAAATTCATTTAAATAAACTATTAATAATAAGGATTACAAAAATTGGAAAATGTTTATTTGAAGGGTCATTTAAATAAACTATTAACAAACAGGATTGCTAAAAACGGAAAATTTATAGTTTAAGTCTCAATTTGTGATAGATTTGATGTAAGTGTCTGTTATTCACACAAAATAATTGAATGGAGGCGAGAGATCAGCATTTAAATATTTTTACGCATAATTTATACTTTATTTTGTTAAAAGAACTTCAGAATTCAAAAGTATCCGTTACAATTGTGGTTTTACATTTCGGGTGGTTACAAATTTATTGCATTGTTTTACTTTTCTTTTTTTTAATTTTAAAGTACTTTTTACGATCTAAATAGAAGTAGAAAAGCCATTTTTCCAATCAAATTTCGGAACCATTTTAAAATGGAAACTTGCCATAACATTATATGTGGAAAGAATATATCCATTGTATCTGAATATTTTATGACATCATTGGAAACGCTTAGTTACTGAGTGTCTTCTTCGTCTATGGAAGTCTACTTTCTTCAAATATATTTCAATCTGTGCATTATAAAAGCCCAATTGATCTTTCTGGTCTTGACTGTGCGCGCTTTCTTTCCCATTATCGTTCTCTTATGTTCTGAGGATACAAATAAAATATTGATTGAAAATTACTATTTCATGCGCTCATCAGTCGTATTAGCTTTACTTCACTAACGACAACATCATGGATGCGGTTGCAGAATCACACTGAATCAATTTTCACGCTGAATTTCATGACATCATCTTGCAGTTTTGTTGCCAAATATGGCCAAAACTATTATGTGATCAGAATACATTAAATGATGGGATGTCGATTTTAGCATTGCTACTATGTGATTTGAAATGTGGAATTGAGGCATCAAGTCAAGAAATCATTCTGCATTAGCATGTCAGGAATTTTTTTTAAATAATTTTTTACAGCCAGGGAGGATATTCACAGCAAACATGAATCTGAAATACGCAGTGATTACAATTAAAGTCCCACTTTAAAACGATCAGAAAAGGAAAACTACAGGACCAAATGTTATCAAACTTGGTAATCGCGTAAAGGTGGTCAGGGGATTTATTATCGGTGACAAAAAGTTCCAAAATTCAACACCAGGGCAAGGACGTATTTAAGGGGGGAGGTTCCTGGGATCCGAACCTCCTCCCTCACGAAATTTTGATTCTTGATACTAAAATGATAATGATACAGTGTCCTCTTGAGAAAATACTGCCTTTTTTACCGTCCCAATTTTGAATCTTCAGGGGGACCTCGGACCCCCCCCCCTCTTAAATGCGTCCTTGCCCCTGGTGTTGAATTTTTTATCTTTTTCTCCACGGATAATAAATATCCTGTTCCCCTTTACACAATTACCAAGTTTGATAACATTTGGTCCAGTAGTTTTCCTCTTCTGATCGTTTTAAAGTGGAACTCTGATTATAATCGCCATGTATTATGAGATTATGTAGAAACTACAAGTGCAGGATTGTTTTCACAATATATGTTGCAATCCTAACTTTTCCAATTATGAGACGAACCACTCAGTGATAACTTCGCTGCGTGGGATGTCAACTGTCCGCGCTGTCAATATCTGTACTATTTTTTTTAATCTTCTTTTTTTTTAACAAATAAACTTCACAACGGGCCACGAAAGGCTTGAAGGTTGAATCCATTCAAAATATATATTGAAATATTTGAGAGTGCGTATGCTCTACACCTCATCACAATATCAACAGAATTCCGCGAATTTCCGGATTCCTATTTCCTGGGAATTGCGCTTTAAGTCCACTCTTATCGTTGTAATCGTGAATACATAAGTTATGAGAATATTCTATAATTAAATCCTCTAATACATTAGACTTTATATTAATTTGAGAATCAATGATAAAATCATATTCATAGTATATTTACTACGTTGCTATACTTTATCGCTCATGTAAAATGTTAGTAGGAATTTCTTTATCTCCGCCCGTACATTCCAATGGATTTACCTCCCTCTTAGAATATTACAGACATTATCTGGATTTTCCTTTGTTTTAGTATTGTCTATTGAATAAAAGTTTCCGGGATAATTTAATAAACTTTTTAAAAAGTAGGATTACGAATAATCACACATTTACAAAGAGGATATTTAATTCATACTGGTTTTTTGTTAGATAAATGTTCACTTATTTACACGACGGGATTGAACGGTGCAATGATAGCTTGGGACTATTTATACCTGGTTTCGAATTTGCTCATTAGATTGATGAAATAGTATTGTTTATGTTTGACGATTCCGTGAAAGTTATGGCGATTTGATTTTTATCGTACAATTTTTCTTTCTTCACACAATGTATAAATATCACACTCAAATAAAAAATGAAGAAAGGATTTAAAGTCGCATATTCTTCTGTACCTAAGGTATAGAAAAAGTAGTAGAAAATTTTGACTCCTTTAATATATTCTACTATTGTGTATAGTAAATTTTCGTTCTAAACATTATAAATATTCTATATTAAATCTGATTTTTTAAGGTTCAGTAGCAAATTTTATTTGAAGTTATTGATTGCAACATAGCAAACAATTCAAAATATTATTTTTAATATTAGACTCAAGCTCATAAATTAATGAATGTATTTTAACATTATTGTATGATTAAAAAAATAACAACCAGAAGCATATAAGAGATAACGCTACTTTTATTATGTATTTTTAAAAATATTAACTATGGAATAAATTGAATATAATTATAAATCCTAAAACTGATTCGACATACATTTTTAATAAGAATTTGTACTGTTAAGAACCTCCAAAAACTTAGATGAACACGCAAAACTAAAAAAATTGTATTGGAAAATAGAAAAAAATTCAAGCATAAACAAGGATCTAAACAGATTCCTTTTGCCAGTTCTATACAACAAAAATAATTTCGGTTTTTATACCTTTGGGGAATCTGTGCAATGTATTGTGGTTTAATTTACACCACGCATTATAATTTACTATTTTAATGCATACATTATTAGCTTAAAATATATTTGACTGTATCTGATTGAAGCGATAAGCCTTTTCGAAAACTTTAACCACGGGCTTTGCCAACTGTACGGTGAAAAGAAAGTAAAGGACTGTTGATTCTGTAAATTGGCCTCACCCTTATACCGCTAGATTCAAAGGTGTTAAAAGAATCATCTCTCTGTTTCTAACTATATATACAAAGGACATTCCATAAAAACTGAGAGTTATTTTTTTACGTAGTGGCAACACCGCGAAACTAAAAAATAGAAGTGCAGGTTATTTTTTCAAACTGTTAACTGTACGTTTATACAAAATTCTAAACGAAGCAGACGATTTTATTTTCCTAGTTCCTTGCTTGTTTAAAGAACTTTTTTATTTGCCCTACAGAAATGGAGATGAACTGGTAGGGAATTGGACATTACATCATGATAATGTTCGCCCGCATGTCGCTACTTCTGTTCAGCAATATCTTAGTAAATGCAATATTAAAATAATGCCACATCCCCCCTTACAGTCCAGATCTCAGACCACGCGATTTTTGGATGTTTCCGACGTTGAAGGAGAAGCTCCGTGGCAGAAAATTTAACACAGATTCTCAAGTTATTTCAGCAGTGTAGGGTTCTGTGGAGCAGCTTCCAGAAAAGGGCTTCTGTACTTGTTTTGAAAAGTGGGTTGAACGATGGAACCGTTGCATATTATCTGACGGAAGGTATTTTGAAAAAGAATGATGTATTTTTTGCTGTAAATATATTTCTTGATTTTTTATGATTTTACTCTCAGTTTTTATGGAATGCCCTTCCGTATATACAATATATATGTGATTTTTTAACCCCTTTGAAAATAGTGTTTGACTAACGTTATAAAAGAACACTACTGCGTTAAAAATTTATTTTATTTGCAAATATAAATTTAAACCATAGAATTTATATGCTTACTCTGATTAGAACTTTCAAGGTTTGCCAATTCGCATTACGCTTAAAACTTGTCCGATGAAAGATCATAAATTTTCTGAAATCCCTAAAAACTGACCGAAAATATTTATTTGGACTCAATCTTGAGGTATCATCTAAACACGATCCAATCAAGTAGCAATTACTGGAATTTCGTAACATATAACAAGCTTCAGTGTTCCGCTTCGCCCAATGTATAAATCATCGTACGTACATGCGTTAAGAGACTTATTGGATGTAAGTGGAACTTAATTCAACCTTAATTCCCGGTAATGTATATTAATGATGCCGCAACTCCTGCGTTCATTTCTCGTAGGAGCGCTCAAGGGTATATAAATAAATGTATGGGACGCCTCGGCTTTGCCTGCATGTAGGAACTCCAAGGATGTGTAAGGTCAACTAAAAGTGTCGCAAATGGAAAGCGAGAAGAGCGAAGGGAAAAACTGTTATGATTGATCAATTTTATAAAGCTCGCAATTAAATTTGCGTTTGTGATGTTCCAGAACGCTGGAAATATCTTAAGGTGTCTGTTTCGAACAGATATGTAACGGAGTTGATAAAAGTCATGTCCAGTTTTCGGTGCCTCTTTACAAAAAATCGAAAATAAAATACAATTTTTACACTAATTTCATTGTTAAGTCGAAAATAATTATATCGGTAATTAGGTTCAAGCAAATCTATGGTTGATTAAATTTACTTATTGACTGATTTGTTTCCGTTAATCCTTTTGAAAAACAATAACTGGAAATATAAACACGACTAATCTTGAAAAAAAATGTTTATTAAAATTAAAACATGCATATTGGACTTTTAACAAAACTGCCCCTTTATGAGTTTAAATATTTCTATAAAAGTCTTCTGAATAAAGAGTAAAATTTAATATTTTATATACAACCTTAAATACCAATATTTATCAATCTTTATCTATGTATCTATCTATCTGTCTACATAATCTCTCTCTCTCTCTATCTATCTATCTCTCTCTCTCTATATATATATATATATATATATATATATAAATATATCAATCTATATGAAGGCTTGTAAGGCAGTAACGATAGAGAGGAACACTTGCTAATAAATTAAAACTGAACCGTACTAAGTTAATGCACCTCCAAAAAGATTTATGGAATTATTATTAGTAATATGCATACGGTTATAAGCACTAAGTGAATTTGTTTAACAGATTTTTAAATGTTCATTATGCTCTAGAAGTGTCTATTGAAATTAAGTGGAATTTAAAAGAAATACATTTTTCAAATGATTAATGTCGATTCATTGATTGATAGACATGGTAACATTCCTCTAAAGCTTAATGTTTACCAAAAACTTTGCATTATTTAAAAATTTTATTCATTTACTAATAAATAAGGTTAAGCTATTAGAGTATAGTCTTTTTTTTAATAGCCGTCCTCGGCGGCTTTGGGCACAACAGGCCGGAATTGTTGGTCTTTTTTATTATGGGAGCACCTAATAGGTGGACCAACGTCGGTCCCCATGATGGGATGGACATGACAACCATGCCCAGTCGGGGATCCAACCCCGGCTGTCGGGAGTTGAACCCGAAACCGGAGTACGGTGCTTTATCCACCATACAACTCGGTCAGCTATTAGAGTATTGTTACTTTATTTATTTTCAAAATAGTGGAGTTTTAAAATCGAATGTTTTCTTTTTATTGGAATAACTCCCCCCCCCCCCCTCTTGAGTGCGGTATCAACTTCAATAACTTCAACCGTCTCGTATGAATACTCCGTAATATATCGCCAATAAGACTTTCGCGTTTTAATGCCTGACACATTCCAACATTGTATTTTCATTACACTTACACGTTCACTCATTTGAGCTGTTACGTCACAGCCTAGAAGGAAGAGCGGCGTTTGAAGTTTAATCAAGCAGCTATCACACGTTTGGTGCAGACTTTTGTGCACCGGCCGTCAAAGGCAAGAGGAATACATATCGCTCTAATTATATCATTAGCAGCCGTTCCTCCAGAAATGTAATTCAATGCCAGAGGAAACTAATGCAATTATGCCTTAGCTTATTTTACTAATCAGAACTACTGTAGAAAAGGAGAACGTCTCCGGTGTTGAATATGGAGGTATTAAATATCAAATTACTTTGTATGCGTCGTTGATAGCATTTTGAAAATAATGTATTGTGTAAAGAAGAAAAATATGGGTAGTTAGCCATGTTGGATCGGAAAGTATTATACACGTTTTTCAAAAAGTTTTTTTTTAATTACTCAATTAATTGTTCGTATACTGTTTATTTTGCCAGTAAATACCTAAAGTGTGTACTCGTTATCTCTTAATACAGTATAACCTCGATATTCCAAAGTCGAAGGGACACCGAAAAAAAATCTGCGATATCGAGATTTCGACATTACGAGGTGAAATAAAAGGGTGATTTTAAGGGGGAAATATATTTATTCGAGATAATACTTTTATTTTTAAATTGGCATCCAAAACTTTGTTACAGTTGTGGAACTGGGGTTTGTTGTATTTCAAATTTACATTAATATCGCTTGTTTGCGTGGTCATTCAAAAAAAAAGACGAAAAATCATAGATATTGATTTTGGTTCGCTATCCCCTCTTACTATATCTCAGCTGGCGACATAAAAAGTTGTCAACGGAATGCTCAGAATCATGTTCCACAAAAAAATCAAGAGTTAAAGGGAAGTTTGACAAAGTGCATGCAATTGTGCCCCTTTACCAGCAGATAGCACGACGGCAGCACTTGTTGTAACCAAGCTAGTATTTATAGAAACCGCATATATGCGGCGAACGTGGCCATTAAATCTGCAGGGCTGTGTATCCTCTCGCTGGCTAAATCGGTTTGTGACAGAGAAGTACAGATGTGGGAATGACTCCTTTGCTGCTGTTAATTGCGAAAACAGCAAACCTCAACCCTCTGAAAGACAACTCCAGAACGTTCCTAGATTTAAAGAAATCCAATGCAACTAAGCTGTCAGACTCTGGCAATAAAATTAAATATAATGTAACGAAGTATTTGTGGAACTGGGGTTTTGCACACTTTACTTCCACTCTCACTGTGTTACGCATCCTTTATTTAAGTACATGACATTTCAAGCTTTCTGGTACCGAAGGAGAATTTGCATTTATACCGAATGTATATTTCTTTACACAAAATTTGCCATTTGAGCGGTCATTAAATTAAATTCATTAGAACAATGCCTTAGTTAAAATGAAATAAAATAAATATATTTATTGAGTTTTACAACAGACTTCTAATGAAATATCAAGTTGTAACGAAAGTTTTCCGCCATATCTGCCTGAAAAACTAACTTCTAACTCCTTAGATAACTGTTTTTGAACTTTCGGTACCAAACCTGCACAGTGTCACATGATACTGTGCGGGTTTGGCTGCACAGTTAAGTAGATTTAAGGCTGTACTCATAATTCATTGATTATTATGTAGCTGACTATTATGTAGTGTGATTATTATCTAGCTGACTTTTTGCAACACAACTGGAAGTAAATGATGGTTCTAATCCTCTAGAGTGATAGTTCCATTTGAGACACCTTATACTTAATGATAACTATATTTTTTACAGATTTCACAACACAGTGTTATAAAGTAAACCTCTTTCTTTCAAATGCCAAAAATCGTTTGACAAAATATGAGCAAATACGCCGCGAGAACTGTGTGCTGACGAAGTTTGCGTGGCGGGAAACTTTCGTTACAACCTAATACTATATGCATAGCTTTTATAATTAAGTTGCGGGTGTGCATAAAAAAATTCGGACGTATTACGATCGATTATATGTTGTTGAAGTGCATTTCAGTTAGTTTTTTTTCTTTTTTTTTCGATAGATGTATAGTGTTTACACAAAACGAAGGTTTGGAACTGGAATGTGATTCCTACTACATGCATCTGGTAGGATTTATATCTCTTTTTTGCCGACTGTCATTACGAGATTCGTAATGAACGTAAACATTAGCAACAGGACCTTAACCTCCGGTAACTGAACGCTGCAAACCATGCTTCCTCTTCCACAACAAACTAGTTTTTCCAAGGACCCTTGTCTACAACATGAACACCATTTCACGCATTGTGCAGCTAGACAATACTCAGCAACCTCTTCCGGGCTGTCCCGCCCCTCCATTTCTTCTTTTGTGTATCAGTTTCCGAAACCCAAACCGGTGTTAGAAAAAATAATAAATCTACTTAAAACTAACTCTGTATCTATGAGGAGTTTCATGCTTTTTTATTTTCAATTTAAACTTATTACACTACACGCAAGTAGTGTTCCCAAGCAAGAATTTCCAGTTTAAAACTCTGTTAAAAGTTAAATTTCATCAGTATCATTTCGGAATATAAAAAAGAAAAAAGATATATTTACTTTTAATCTGTTTCGTTGTACGATACGTATTAAATAAGAATCTGATAACAACAAATATTCTTAAACTGGAGAGGGGGAAAAGTCCGTTATCACTATTAAAATTAAGGATGAAAAGTCCGTTGTCACTATTTTAGAAACAGGTATATGTATGCTGGTACATTAGATCTCAAAGTAAGCATAAAAGTAATTTAATATACTACTTTGATCACTATTCGACATGTAAAAAATTACTAATACTACTTATGTCTGTCAAAGTATAGCAGCTAAAAGAAATTTAAAAATTAAAAGCATGTCTCATAAAATGATTTCCCCAGTAAGTTAAAGCATTAGCTTTTGAGCTATAATTTGTTAGATATTTCTTTTCCATCTTCCTTATTTTCAAAAAAACAACTATAAATACGATTTAATCATTTCATCAATTTCTTTCGTAATGAATGTACGACATAAGAAATAAAATGCATAGCAAAATTTCCCCGAAAAACCAATTTTTCCTCATTTTAAGACACATACACATGACGAAATTTTGCCTAACACAGATTTTTCGTACCATAACCTCCAAATTACTATCTCTCGCTTGGTGTAGGAGTGATAAATAAAAGCCTGCTCATCAAAAAAAGTATGGTGCTTGTTTTCGCAATCATAAGCACAACTAAAATAATTTTGTCTTAATATAATTGTAATATATAACTTTCTCCCACTTTTCCTGATTCTGAATTACTGACCATTATTTTTGCCAAACAATTACCAATTATGATATACACTTTTTTAGATTAACTTCGTTTCTTACTTAGGACTAGTAACTCGAAACAATTCTTGAAAATCCCGAACCAAATCTCAACCATTTATTTACTTTTTATATATCATTTCCGAAATTCATCTTAACGGTAGGAAACTTAAATGGAAAGCCGTTTTTTCTGTCTGCCCAGATTCATATTTTTTTTTATATTTCTCCTTAACTTGACGTTGGTGGAGCCCTTTATTCATTTAGGCTTTTTAAAACCTTTACTGCTCCTTACAGATTTTTTTTTCTTTTTAGTTTTACGGAAAAATTGCTACTAAGTGACGCTGGGTACTTGCTTTCTTTCTCTCTTTCTCTTCAACAACCATTTAAGAGCAGCTGTGATTTCAGGGAATGTGACATTCGGGGCAGAAAAAAATGAGAAGTTATCAGTTTTTATTTTAAAACGTATTATTTCCGGAAAAAATGGCAATTTTTTTTTATTAAAGATTACGCTATAAAATGGATTTTTTCTCAGAAATTTTTGATAATGAATATACAAAATTCCTTTGTAACGTTTACGTAGATGATTACTCCAGGAATAAAAATTGAATTAAGAGAAGCAGACTTTAGTATTTACCGTTTTAAATTTGCAAATTCGAAAATTCTGAATTCTTAATTGATTATAACACATCAAATTAAAAATTGTCCTTTACGGAGGATTTTCATTTAGATGGTAATGCACAATGAAGATTATCATCTGAATTATTTTAATAAGCTTGGGGAAGATCTGCATTTTTCATAGCTTTTCATGAAGAGACAGTTTTATTAATGCTGCATGCAAAGCAATAAATGTAAATAATGCCAAATGCATTAATTACAAATCATTTTTCCAGCATTAGTTGAATATTATACAGTATGTCTCTCTTGTGATGGAGGTATCCAGATGTTTCCTAAAAAAGGTATATATCTTTTGAAAAAAGTTCTACGTTATTTTATGCTATATTTTCAATCTAAACATTCCGAATACGTATTTTCTATATCCCTTTACTTTCTCAAGTTAAATCATAAATCACGTTTTATTTTTTAATTCCACGGATTATCTTCAGATGTCAGTGATATTAAATTCTTATGCTTCTTACCTCTTTCTTCTACGTTATTTGGGTATCCAGATCGATTTAAAACAGCCGTGAATTACTAATATAAACTAAAATTATACAGTAAGCTAAGCGTAAGGCAAGATCGGGAACTGGTGGGGAAAACAATCAGAATTTTATAATTCGTTGAGGAATAGTAGTTGGTGTCTTTTTTCGAAGATTGGAGGATTTGTTCACAAAAACTCATATTTGAATGGAAATGGAAAAATACGTACATAGCAGGGATAGAAATAAATCACGGCGACCACGGAAAATGCCGTGAGATTAGCCCAAATAGCCGCGATGATCAACATTTCTCGAGTCAATTATAGCAAGAGTATTTAAAACTTTGTTATTTGAGTGCTCTTTATACCTCAGATTATATTTTAAGGCTACATATGAAATTACAGAATGCTTAAGAGAAAAGCGAACAATGTTTTTTTCTCATTGCATTTTTGATATAATTTTTTGAAAGTCAAGCGAGAAAACTGCTATATATTACCGATATTACGAAATTTTAACATTTAGTCGTAAGCTGGATATTTCCTGCTGCCAGCTCATAAAAGGTCAGAATTTTGTCCTGCCAGCTTCAAAATGTGTTTCCTGTAATACATAAACGGTATTTTGTATAAAAAGAAACCCTATAAAAAGGCTTGTGACAAATCATGGTTGAAATATCTCATCAGGGCAATTACTGCAATTTAGCATATAAGAATTATTTTCAATGAAACGATTATACGTGTGCCCTTATAGTTCTTACTTCATCTAATTGCAATTTAAGCTGTACAATTTTAATTTGCAGTTGTTTTTCATAGAGCTTTTCTTCATGAAAAGAGAACCTCTCCATTACAAAATATGGGATGGAGCAATGTAATTTATTTTCCATTGTATGCAAATTTTATTAATTATGAATTTGCGCAAGTGCTTTTGAAAGAGTCTTTCGAAAGTAAATGCTAAAAATTAACGTAAATTATCATTTGCAGACGCTGTGTTGTAATAATCAATTACAATATTTACCCTCTTTAAGACCAATATTCTGTAAAGCATGAACTGTCTTGAAAATAAATATAATAAAAATTAGACTGAATTTAAATACCTAAATTATTGATTTTTTTCATTCATTGTCTATGAAAATTCGATTTTTCTATCCATTCCTCTAACGAAATATAGCAATTTATGTTTCTGCTTTTCCATGCATAAAATGAAATTTATATGCTATTTCATTATTTTTGAGCTTTTAAATTTCGAAGTAGATATAACACTCTTTTTTAAAATGGTTCAAACAGTGTAGAAAATCAAAAGTTTCGTGCAGATTTTGTCTAAATAGTTTCAAAAAATAGAAAATAATAAAATACTTAATGACCCTGGATTCGATTATTGATAGTTTAAGATAAATATGTTGATGGAACTGCTTTGTATAACTTTTGTATTCTGAGGGCGATCATCCGATAAATCGAAACATATAGTCATAAGAGGGGTTCCTGGTACTTCAAATTTTACCATAGGTAAAATGTTAGTTTTATGCTCTGCATTTAAAAATTTTATTCAAAATGCATGTAATAAAAAATGTAGCGACTAATAATATAAACATTCTTTAAAGAAAAATATATTCTGGAAAACTTCTTTTTTAATTAATGCAATAGATGCATTTTAATGTAATATATTTTCATACATAAAATAAAAAGAAAAAAGCAAGTTAATTTATTTACTTTAGTAAGCAACGTGTTTTCATGTATCTTCAGCAATTTTTATGTAACTTTATATTTTTCTGGAAAAAAAAAGTTATCGGGAGGTTTTATTTTCTAAAAGACTGTTATTTAATCATGATTAAAAATGTATTTTTAATTTAAAAAATATTTAATCCATCGCAAAAATACCTCTATAGTCTATAATTCCAATGGTAAAAGCTTAATGAAATGCATTTCAAGAGAATGTTCAATACACTTATGTTAATGTTAATGAATTTAGTTTGTCGTACAATCTCCTGATTCCATATCCACAATATTTTATTCAATAAAAAATTTGAGCTTCTTAGGATAAAATAATTAAAGGTTAATACATGGAGTTTATTCTAAAAGCAACAGTTATTAATTTATGTCAACTAAGTTCAGTAATAATACACGTGACGCAGCGTAATTGGACAGCGTAGCGTTGTGAAGACTGGATTTTATTTTTTCCTTTTCATCTGATCATTAGATGCAAGATACGTTGCTGCTTCTTTGTGCTTTGTTTACAGTCTTTTTTGCACATCCAGAATGCTTTAATGAGCTTCATCTATCGTCCTGGGAGAGTTTTTAAACGCTGAAGGATTGTTCTTTTGGTTCATTATGATTTAATGCCTGCTGTGAAAATGTACTGGAGAGAAATGGTATTAAGAGAATATTCCTTCCTTTAAAAATGACAGATGGCTATGAAGAAATATACTTACGTTAAGGGCAGTAGAAGTGTACAGAATTTTAAAGGTTATGTGTTGTAATTTTAACGAGATTTGATTGCAATGCGAGTAAAAGGTCTGTGAGTTTGTAAGGTACTAAAAGTTTACATGTACAAAGGATAGGTTATAAATGTCTTTCACAATTGACAAGAAACATCATACAAAATACATTCCTAATTATTCTTCTGTTTTTATTATTTTTTAGTATTTTCTGGGGGTTTCTGTGATAGCAAGGCAGTTCCCAATACAGAGTGTATTTATTTTTGGGTTTTTCGCCCTAAGTTTGCTCTTAAAAAAAGGTAAGGTATTAAAGTATACTTCCTAAGTAATTAGGAAAACCGATAGGCGTATACCTATCTTATATTTTCCATAAAGTGTTTTGGAAGAAAACGATTCGATAAGAAAATTAAAATAAAAGACTTTTGAAGCATTTCTAATGGGAAAAAAAGAAAATTAAAATTAAAAAAACCGTAAAATAAAAAACTGCGATCTCACTAGATGAAAATATAGTTATTGTGTGTTATTATGGCAACGCTACACGAGAGCGATCTGCCAAGGGGGGCTGCCTTGGTAGGAGGACTTTTTAAGGGGTTCTAACAACTATTCACGTTACATCTGAAGAAAACTTACCAAAACTCCAGACCGTTAGATCGACAGCCGCGCGATGTGACCCGAACCCGGGACCTTCACACTTCGGCTATCTATCATTTTCAGTGGCATAACCACTGTGCCATGGTAAGGTGATCAAAATATAGAGAAATCTCATCTATATTTTAATCCGATTAAAATATAGAGAAATCTCAGTTGTTATGTATCATTGATGTGTCATGAGAATACATTTTCTTGCTGACTTTTTTTCTTTCCACATTTCTTGTTATCGTAATTTTTAATTATTAATTTAATTTGTAACTGGGAATCAGATTTACGAAACCACAAATATTAGGAACGGCACATTTATTTCACTTAATTCTCAGATTTTGTTAATGATACAAAAATGCAGTATCATAGACGATAAAAATAGAACGGGTGATTTACTCCATGGGAAAATTCTTTCATCTCGCCACTTCCTTATCTGATTTGAGTTCGTGAAGTGTGAGGTTCACCTGGATGTCGTTAGCGCCATTTTATTGTAGATATTACAAAAATATATTGGCATCGGTGAAATAGTAATCTAATGGCTGTGCAGTGTTAAATTATGTATCTGGTTATATTTTTAACGGGGAGTAAATTAGATGTCAAGCAAGATTCCTAACGAAGTCTCGATAAAATGCTATATTTGAAGTATATTTATGTATTAATGCGAAGAAGGTTACTTGGATTGTCTATACTTTTAAAATGTCTGGCGTGCTTTCCTTGATGTCAACCCTACATTACTACAACATTACGAACGAGAGACATTTATTTACATCATTTCCGTTTTTAATGAAATGTCTTATAAAGCGAATTTAGAATTTATAACTACAATTCATGATTTTTAACAGGGCCCTGGACAAGCATCTTAGTCCCATCCATTTCCAAAATTGAATTTACTCTAAATACAAAAAATAACTTTGCCATATTTTACAACACGTTTATTATGGGGGAAAAACATGTATGTATCTCGGAAGTATTTTCTGCTTACTAATATATATTTTTTGAATTTAAGCATTATATTATGTATCAACAAATATATAAATAAGTGGAGTGAATTTTTCATAGTGCCGTCCAATTAAATGTTACTTCCTCAGTCATGTTGCCCCTCGTTTAAAATCCTTTAGTCTTGTCATTTTTATATTATTATTCAAGCAAGTCATTAAAATTCAAATATTTATTTATACGACAATTGCCTTGTTATCTATACAATATCCAGTACAGTTTATTAGAATGCTCAAATCGCATACGTAATATATACTATGTGATATTTTAAATCAATTTCTTTATTTGTAATGCATGGAAATAAGTTATAAGTTTGGTAAGTAAATACATTACTAAAATTATATTAGTAACATTTAGCATAACAAACCCGGAGTTGGCTAGATGTAGTTAATTCCTGGACAGTGTCTTACTTTTTAAACACTTAAAAACAACTTATGCCAATTAAATAAATCCCGAGTTCTTAATATTTTCTTTTAGAAAAGCATAAAAAAACAGTTCTGAAATTTAAAATCCGAATGTAATGTTTTCTCCCAGAAAACGTCCGCATGTTGCCGAAAATTTAAAAGTACTTTTCAACACAGCTTGTTTATTAAAATTATTAAAAAATGATCATACTTTTCTGCCTCTCTTTTCCAGAATATTTTCCGGCGTGTAGCATTTTAAAAACACTTTCTTTCCATGTCGAATCGCAAAAGAAGTTCTGCTTGGAAAGAAAAATGGTTGCATAAGAAGAAGAAAAAAAATATTTTTTCCACATTTCGACCGTTTTTAAGAGAGGAAAAAAAACGGTTTTAAAGAAATAGCGAGTGGATTAAGTAAGCTTTTGGGAAGAAGATAGAGAGAAAAAGCTAACTAAAAAAAGAACGAGCGAAAAAGTATTCCCCCAGTGAAAGTTTTAAGGAAAAGAATTATTCAATAGTCTCTTTACTATAAACAGGAGAGAGAAAGAAAACTTCTATATTCTGTTTTTTTTTTCTCTGTTTCTTATCTTTCTTACCACTTTTCAAACAGAATAAAAAGTTTTGAATATCACGAAGAGGCATGATAGCTTAGCCAGTGAGAAGAAAAACGAACGGGGGAGAGAAATATCACATCTTTCTTGTATTGTCTGAAAGTATAAACTCGGTGAATGCTGCAGTTGGTCCTTCTATTTAGGCTTAATTTATCATTTCCGTGAATTACTACAATGTATAAAGGAATCCCGTTGCTTAATGTTTCTTAGTTGCATGGGAGTGAAACACTCCGTAAACTTTATTTATGGGTTTTTATACGTTTCTTGTTTCACATATTGGCTTTAAAGCTCTCTGCTGCTATTTTGTCCGTGTACACATATATTTAAAAAAATTATTTCATGATTTATTTTATAATGAATTATTTATTGTTCCGTTTGATTATTTTTTGCCTATAGTTATTGTTTGTTGCTGCTAGCTATGCACTGAAAAAAAAATATATATCCCTAGATTACATCACAACGTGCCCAGACAGCACAGCAAACTTGCATCAAACTTGCAGCAAGCTTGATTTATCACTGATTCGTGAATAAACTTGAATTAAGCTTGAAAATTTCAAGCGTGTAAGCTTAATGTAAGCTTGAATCAAGTGTTCTAGTTTACACTTGCCCAGGTTGCATTAAGCTTGACATTTCAAGCTTGATTCAAGCTTAAAAAAATTTCCTAAAAAAAAAAAAAAACCTAAATACACGGGGCGCCAGTCGGCGAACTCACCCCACATATTTTATTTTGCCACGCATTTTCCCCTCTACGCTGAAATTTCAATTTAACTTTATCAGTTTCCATCAGCTAGTGTCCGCTGCTAGAATAGAACCCGGAACCTTTGGGTTGGGAGGCGAGCGTCCTATCCGTTGCGCCAATCTGAGTCGGGCTGATATGACTAAAATTTGAAGTGACTGTTAGGGTTATTTCTGGCCAGATTGATAAGTGGCCGATGTGTTATTTGTTTCTTTTATTTTTCCATGGGATGCATGAAAATTAAAACAATCTTATGTGTGATTTAGAGGCTCTATTAATAGGGAAATAAACATAATATAAACGTAACAGCAGCACACGTTTTAAAACTTTCAATATCACGACACTCATGTTGGGCAATACTGGCCAAAATCGAGACAAACGACTGATTTTGAAATCAATTTCGTAGTATAATTGTATTTTATTTTGAAGAATTTCCATATTTGGAAATATAGAATCTCTTTTTTTTTAATTCTATGGTCAAGTACATTTATGAATGATGATAAATTATTTTGTAGCGGCCGGAAATTGCCTCATTCTACCACCCATAAAGTGAAGTATATTAACTAACTAAATTGTGTTAGTTAATGGAATTACTAATGTTAATTAGATATAAATGAAACTACCCTCGTGTTACACTTCAGAGGGGCTTATCCCATTCATTCCTTCCCCTTGCGTGTTCTAATGTCCAGGTTTTGTGCGATAATAAAATAAAACACAACTTTTACGATATAATATGAACAATTTGAGAAACGCTACACAATTTATGTCCATTCTCTTTCACAGATGGTGCCATCACTGCACGCTTTCGAAAGGGAAAATCAAGCTATTGAATTGAACTGCCAAGCTTGTATTAATACGTCAAATTCAAAGAAATGTCAAGCTTGATTTAAGCTTATGTGCTGTCTGGGGTGGGAGTAAACGGAAAGCCAACACGTTGTGATGTAAAGACTGTGCCAATTTTACTGTACAAGGTTCTTCAGGATTGTCTTATCGATGTCATTACGTCATACATTGCTGTTTTCCAAAGCTGTAGCATTTGTGCTGCATTATTTTACAGAAATATGGGGGATAAAATTACAGGTATTTCTTACAGTGTGATCAAGGACGTACCCAAGGCGGGTGGTCCAGGGGATCCGGGCCTCTCCCGAAATTTCAATTTTTGTTAACAAAATAATAATGATGAAGTCTTTTTTGTGGAAAACTCTCCCTTTTTCACCGTTTGGACCCTCCCCGAAATTTTTTTCTGGGTACGTCCCTGAGTGTGATGTACCTTTTTTAGCGGGATTTATGATGAAGAACTATAACATGGTTTATAAACATCAGTAATATGAGTGATATATTAAGATAATAACAATGTCTTATAATTTTCAGAAAAAGTGTTGTATCGTTAAATTACTAACATCGCAAATATTGTTTAGCTAACAAAACAAACAGCCGTACACAAAATTTCTAAAGAAGCTAAATCCGCATATAATAAAAATCATCCGTGTTTATTCAATGTTCGAGATTTTTTTAAAAATAATCTCCACACACAAACACACCAAGAAATCACAAAAATTAATCGTAATGTAGGGAAGGGGGTGCATTTACAAATTTTCTACAAATTTGGATCGAAATCTAGCGTTAGATTGGGAATGTGAGGCATAGTTGACCAGAAGTGATCATTTTGTTCCTTTTTTAACCAGAGCGAATTTAGTGACAAAAGGTCTTTATCCAATAAGAAATGTTCATTGTACGTAGTGCAAATTTTTATTTTACATCTAAATTATAAATTTTAGAAAATAAAGAAAACCAGCTGAAGACATTCCCCGTCACAGTAACTGTTTAATATTTATATGAATCAATACTCTTCGTTTTAATTCTTAATTGTTTTATCCGACAATTGACAACTCAATGCATTTAATCACTATGGGGTTTATCTAAGAATTTTTGGAAATTTTGAAAATCGGACCAATAAATATCGCCGCTTTAAATAATTACTCATCAAGACTACAAAATTATTACTACCAGCAATTCTTGATCGTAAAGACTAATGTATAAATATCTGAAGAAACAAAATTTAAGATAAAATAACATTTATTTGGAAAGTCGTGTGCTTGACAATCGGCTTTATATGAGTAATTCCTCAGTTTGAGTGGCACGTATTACTATTTTCCTCTATTATCCATGTACATGGTAGAATTCTCTTTATTTGTTTCCATTCAATTGATCAATTTAAAATTTGTCATTAATCAAACTTTTATTTCTATTAAAAAATTGAGACTATAAGATTTTTTTTTTTTTTTGAAATTCACGTAAAATATATTTTTGCGATATTATTCAATATTCTTATGTAAAAATTGCAATGCAGTTACACACTGTAGAAACACACAGTTATGTACTAAGTTACGGAAGCTCCTTATTAATAAAAAACTCTCTCAATGCCTAAAACAAAATAACTATTATCTAATTACTTATTTTCGTCTTAAAATTTCGAACTTTACTAGTTGAATTGTAAAACACTTCGCTACAATTGCATCGTCTAAAATATTTTCTTTATTATCATTATTATTATTATTATATTGGCCAAGACTAATAATGGCGATTCTTTTCTGCACAAAATAGTTTACAATCGGTGGTGTTTCAGAAGCAAATGGAATATCGTGCATGATTTTTTTATGTTCGCGAAATTGGAATTTTTCTTATTAATATAGGATTCCAAACAAAGAAAAAAGGGTTCTTAAGCATGCACACATGAATACAAAAACATCTGTGTCGAAGTTAATCCGTAAGGTTAATAAATGTAGTTAATCTTCAGGAAATTAGATGATGGGTAATTCTCCTGAATTTCAGTTCGTGACTAAAGCTGTTCAGCGTTTTGACAGCTTCATGAAATGAAGCAGATCACTTTTTTCAACAACTTAATCAAAATTCTACATTCCTTTTCCTTTTAGGTCTTCTGTAATTATGCTTGTTTGATTAATAATTTATTCATGATATTTTGCTGCACTTCCGGTATTTTGCTTGAAAGTTCTGCTGTTCTGGAGACAATTATTTAGGGAATGCATTAGAATTTGTGAGGGTAACTTTTTGATATTGTTCCTTAGCATTTTTCAACAATGTTTAAAAGTTGTAAAATCAATTATTATCAAAATTTTATATGTTATTACCATGTACTGTATCATATTTCTAACTAGAACTGGCGCATGTGGCATTTATAGCTTTTTAAATGGAGCACACAAAAGTTCTAAGATACATGATTTCTCAATTTGTTTCCTATGAAGACCCACAAACTCTGCAAGGGAACTTAAATATTTAACCTTATGGATTTCTAGTACTGACAAATTTAAGAAGAAAGCACGGCAACTGACTATTCCCTTTGACTTTTGTTTTTTTATTACGTATTATAATTTTTAGTACGTCAAATTTTTTGCACAAGTCCAATATACTTTTTTTTTCATTTCAATATGAAATAAATTAGAGGCATTTCATGATCTCTTTCTTACAACGAGTGCACAACGTAACTGACGTCGTCGACAAATATTAATACTTATTAGGTTTCTAGATATTTTCCATTGCCATTAATTTTTAAAAGAAATAGATAATAGAAAATAAGTACATGCATGCATTTTTGAAAAATTTTATCGAAGCGACTTGAATAATTGTAAATGAATTACCCGTATATGTTTTAAAAATAACATCTTCAAGAACCTTCTTTCTTTAAAAAATTGTAAACAATACTTCTCTTTCAGTTACTTTTAACAAAGTATATACGCTCGAGGCCAAAAGTGTAGAAAGGAAAAATAATACAAGGGATAAAAATTGAGAATCAGAACAAAATTTTCTCTGAATAATTTATTTGAGGGATTATCCATTAATTTTTACCCTCATGCAAACAATACTGAAACAAACAAAAAAAAAAATCTTTTTTTTCCAAATACACCTTCATTTCATGACCCTCTTTTCGATTCAGTGCACATTTACATCTCGTTGCAGAATTTACGCCGAGTTTGTTAAATATTTATATTCGAAACGAACGATACGATGCATGAATTTTTAAAACCGGTATTTTTCTCGAGCAGTTTTAAAAAACTAAAGTTCGCAGATATAGTTTCTCGTATAAAAAGGAGTCCAAAGTGTTTTTAAAAGTTTAATCATTATTTTACTTTAAAAACACGTTAGATATTTTTTTATCCTCTACTTTTTCAAATAGTTTAGACAATTTTCTCAGTTTATCTACCTGGAAAAGGAGTAGGGTAGGAATAGATTAGTGAGAACAAATTTTTATTGTTAGAAAAATTCTAAATGAATATTTATGGTGCGTTTTAAAAGAAACATTAGGCTAATATTTTATTAATTTATCCTTTTTTAATATTTCATTACGTTTTTTTTATGCTTCAGCACAAATCTGAATTTTTCTGTAATTTTACAATTGCTTTACATTATTAATCTATTTCCTTTACTACGGACGTGTTAATTTTACGAATGAAATAACTTTACTAGAAATCAAAAATACCCTTAATAGTTGATTGTTTTAAATAATAATCTAGTACGAAAGAGATCATGCGTAATTATTAATTACCTTTTAGTGCCTCTTTTTTCAAAATAAAAATATGTTAAAAATTAATTCGTAAAAATAAATATAGGAAAATAATAACACGCATACTTAATAATTTTAAATAATATAGAAACAAATGATTTTATAAATGCAAAATACAGTTGACGCTCGTATTTTTGAGAGCCCCTTATGGCCACTGGAGTATTTTGTAAAATCGAAAGTTCATGAAATCGAATCATAAAATCGTCTTTGGATGCGTATGCGGGACCAATCGCTAGTTCGTAAAACTACAAGTGTTCGTAAAAAGGAGGTTTAGAAAAAAAAAAACCGATCTTCAAGTGTATCTCGTTCTCTCATCGACATTGTCTTATTTTTCTCTCAATAATTTATTCGTGGGATTGTCACAGATGCCAACTACGGAAAAAAACTAAACACTTTTTTTAAACAGTATATATTTTTCAAAATACCAACCAGCTCTCACCCGTAGTACAAAATTATTGCGATATTTTAAGCCGAAAATTATTGTTTAAAATAAAAAAACGGTTACTTATTAATTAATCCTTAGTAGTTGACAGCTATGAATTGTGTATCATTTTTTTTTAAATCATGCAAAAAATAAGAAAACAAAAGAAAAGTAACAAACATTGTAGAATACACTTTCGTTTCGTGACTGTTTACTACTCTATGAATATTTACAATTTTATTTATGATGAATATGCAGAATTTGTACCGAGTTCATTAAATATTTATGTACGTAACAGACGATTCGATGCATGAACTTTTATTCTTCGAGCAGTTCTTAAAAAGTAAAAGGCGATAATGCACTTTTTGTTATATAAATTTATAAATAAATAAAAGCAATGTATTTTTAAAGGTGTGCTGGTTGCTTTACTTCGTAACTTATTTTGGTAATTTTATTTTTCGATTTCATATAGTTTAATTCGTCTTGCAAAGTAGTAGGCTTTGCTAAATTCGCGTTTGAATTAATGTAAGGAAATTGTGTGCTTTAATTTTTTATTGAAAGTTTCATGTTTTTATCTGCACAAACTTGATAATACCATGGTTTAAAGAATGAGTCGTAAGATTCAGGTTCATGGTTAATTTGCAAATCTAAAATATTATTAAATAATTTTAAAAATAATATATATATATATAATATTTATAAAAATTATATAGAAAAAACCCCCCAAGCCAGTCATACAACTACGTTAATATATATATATATATATTAACGTAGTTGTTTCTTAAACACGTTGCCAAAAATAATAATAATGATGACGATGATATGTTCTCAGATTACCTGGTAGTTTTCAATCGCCATTGAAAAAACTTGTCAGAAAAGGAATACGTGCAAATAATTTTGAAAAAATACCGATTCATTATTAAAACAGTTATTTTTGGTTTAAAAATTAGTCCCTAGGCATTTCCTTTCTTTAAAATATCTCTTTTTACTTTTACCAAATACATTTGTACCAGGGGCCATGAGGAACAGCGTAACATAAAAAAATATTTATCTAATTTGTTTTAGATATAATGCATCAATTATTTACCCACACTCGTACAAACTAGATTTTCAAATATAACTTTATTTCGGACCTCGTTTTTTATCCGGTAAACATTTAAATCTCGGCACAGAATTTAAAATCGAATTTATTAAATATTTAAATACAAAACGAATGATATGATGAATGCATTTTTAAAATCGGTGTTTTTCTTCACGATTTTTTAAATGAACTTTATATAGGTATCTTTGGAAGTGTATATCGAAAATATCATTATTTTTTTCTCTCATCAATGCGAAGACTGAAAATAATATGTCTTGAAAAGAAAAATAACTTGTTAAACATATAACCAATATATTTAATGTTACACATTAAACACATAAATTTAATGAAAGAAATTTCATGTTTTTATTTTAGCTTAAATAATTATGTACTCTACAAAATTATATTAATTTAAAATAAAAATATTATAAATCATTGAAAAATATTTTTTTTTGAAAATCCATATTATTTTAAAAATTCGCTTAGGAAATAATAATGTAAAATTTTATGTGCTGGGTAGACGGGGGTAAATGTCCTCAGGGAGTAAAGATCCGCATGAGTTTTTTTATTATTATTATTTATAAATCTAATAAAGTTTGGTTTTGCCCTAGTTTCCCAGATGGGCACCAGGGTGGCACTGGTTTTGCAAAAAAATAATCAGGGATGCACAATTGTCAGTTTTCATAGTAAGAGGTAAAAGGCATTTATGCGTATTTTGATGTAGATTTTATTTATTTATATTTTTTTGAACTTATATTTTGCTCGCAATTTTAGATATTTATGTATTAAGGTTTTTTTTTGTATGTGAAGCTAACCTAATGACGATTGCATTACTTCATATTTCCAGGGATAAGACTTTTAACCAAAACCGCAGGAAAGCAATTTTCATTTCTTCATTAAATGGGGCAAGAATCCTCATGTTCGATGGAGTAACGATCCGAATGCGAATCTTTCCTCGAATACTTTGTGTTTTTCATAGTTTTTTTTTTTTTTTTTTTTTTGGTTTGTCTGATATTCGCATGTTGTGTCAAGTCCTGAGCCTTCTAATAACCATGATATTATCTGAAGTTCTGTGATTTATGTAAAGTAGTTATTTGGTTGGGCTGATTTAAATTTAAAGACTGCGTTGTGATACATGATAATCCAGGTTCGAATACACTTATAGTTGCAATAAAAAAAGACGTTAAATACTTGAAACTATTTTATTAAACATATACTATTGAAACATTATTATAACGGGCGATGGTGGCTCAGCGAAAATAAAATGACGTCCTATATGGACAGTGAAATTAAGGTGGAATTGATTTAAAAATTACGCCAGCACAGAATTACACATTGGCGAGAACAATCACTTGGCTGATACCAAAACGCCAATTCCAGAGCAACCCTAAACGTTAATCTAATAAAAAAAATTTGACGTAATCGCGAGCAAATAATTTTAAAGACAAGGCATGGCCACAAGAAATAAAAAACGCCAACTCCAAGCCAAAGGAAGGGAAATCAAAAATACGTTGATTTTGCAAACGGTCGTAGTATATTTTATTTTTAGCACACCGGTCTGAAGAGAGGAAGAACAAAAAGAATAGTGCATACAGGGAAAAGTAAATATACAGATTTAAAAGCCGAAATGGCAGAAAAATGAATTTCGGATAGATTACATTAAAGAAAGCCAAAGTAAATGATTATTAAATTAGATATGTGATCTTCATCACACCTTCTAATGATGATGTCCATCAAGGCCGGAAAAATCTATTGCCCGGCATGCCCGGGGCATGTAAAATTTTCAAGGAGGCATGTATTTTATTTATTATTACTATTATTATTATTATTTTGCCACTGATTTGGTTTGAGATTGCAACATTTATCTTCACATCAGTTCGTTTTAGCATCATGATAAGTTTTTCTATGGACCTTAGAAATTTGAGTACCTTTTAGTTCTGTAACAGCCAGCAGTCTTCCCCTATTTTGTAAGTTCCTCTAATTAAATTTAACTGTGAGTGATTTTTTTCTTTTTGTTGACAAAAGAGTTTGCAGTACATACTTCAGAGGTTGTTATCACATTCAATCAAAATTTTCCATGTAGTTCATAGGGGAGGGGGGAAGAAAATTTAATTATACTCCACGAGTATTGAAGGTGCTGATAGCATCCAATCTCACAAGCTGACAAATCATAATTTTGCAACAAAGACAACTTTGCAAGTGGGTCACATTCTGAGTTTTGTGTGAAGTCCATCACCTTGAATCTTTACCCCATTAGATAGGGCAAAGACCCGAAAATACCAAAATCTGTAAAAGTCACTACCACATTTTATATATTATATTTTACATAAAATTGATCATTTAAGATGACAGGTAAAGTTTTAAGCTATATTCTAATAAAACGTTTAGGTTCATAACTTGCTGCAATTTTTCAGATATGGGCTATCATTCAAAATCACTGACCTTTTCCTCTACCTACCTCTATTCAGATGTTGTCTGCTAACTGGTTATATATTTTAAGTTTATGCAACTAATCAACTAATTTCCTTGCATCTTATACCTACTTTGTTAAGATTGCTTCGTTTATATTTTTTCACCAACCATCTGAGGTTTTTAGGAAATGAATGAAATTTTCCTACGTCTTAACTTCTATGCTGTTGGATGTGTTTTAATTATTTTCAATATTTCTACGCTAATCATATTAGAGGTAAGATAATGAATCATCTACTTTCAAATCTGAATCTCCTGATATTGAGAAAAGGAAAAAAGTATGCTTCCAAATTTCAATTACTGTAACGTTGCCGGCATCTCTAAAAGTGATTTAGAGAAAATCCTAGAAGAAAATTAGTCTGCATCAGAAAAAGATATATATTTTTGTTCCGGTTAAAAAATCTATTTAGTGTGCAAAATGCGAAGAAATGAAAATTATCAAATACTCTACTTTAGTTGTTTCGTAGTTCTTTTTATCGGAGAAATATTTTTTTGATATCATTGTTTCTTTCGTATTTAGAATAGAATAGGAAAAAGTGTTTTTTCTTTGTTTTGTCTTCTTTTTTTTTATAATGTACCTCGGAGATAATTTCGCAAAAGTAATTCTTTTAGAAGAAAATTAGGACTGAGAATACCAATGCATATTTTTTTAATTTCCATGTTAGAGTTATTAAACATTCTTAATAATTGAAGAACATATTTTTTTTGTTCTTGTTGTTCATTTTAGGAGTTGTGTAGGTTTTCAATTTTTTTTTCAAAATTTATTATTTATGCCTGTTTATTCAATATAGAAAGTAAATTTTTTTCATGACATAAAAATTTAACTAAGAAAGGTAAACGTACCAAATGCATCGAACGAAGAAAAAAAACCCTTTTAATTTAAGATCATAACTATGCAGCAGATAAAATCTTTTGTATCTGCTCCATAGTGTAGATCAAATAAAACTACGTCGGTACGACTATACATTCTGCTGCTATAAAACATACAGCTTAAGGGTGTTGTTCCACTTAAAGAGGGATCGATGTCGCAGACGTTTTGAACAGATTTAAAAACAAACCCATGATGTTAAACACTCGAAAAAATTAATTCTATGCTTCTTCGTCAATGAACTATGGACTGATTCTAACAGTAAAGTTGTATGTGTCATGCAATTTGAGAAAACATTCACAAACACAAAAAAAGCCTTCAAAAATGGCCCCAAATGGGGCGTTATTTGTTTAGGAGAATATTGCAAAATTCGGTACTTACATATTATCTCGGCGGTCCGTAAGTCGAGCAATCTTTCGCCACGATAAATGCCGGACAAATGAAATAATTAATGGTTAGAAATACGCTTTGCAACAGTTTTCCAGAACATTTGACGTAAAAAATCGTTTGATGGAAATGACCGCCGGGATAATACGTAAGTACCCACAATTCTTTATGTTTAGCATTTTTTTCGGAGTCTTTCGTAAATCCTGTGTGGTTTTCTTTATTTGTTGCAGTGCACAGTACAACTTATACAGAGACATTCTAAAGGACAGATAACTTGTACACCCTCCAAAAAAAAGTATTCGAGCAAGAGAGAAATTTCCTACGTTGGTTTTGTATATTAAAAATTATTTATCATAGAATATGAATTAGGCTATGTATAAATATGACTTTCCATATTTCTATCAAGTTGTGCGTTTTTCAAAAACTCAATTGTTATTCGTAAATCTAAAATAGGAAATTTCTCACTTGCTCGAATACTTTTTTTGGAGGGTGTACAGAGATATTCCGAGCCTCTAGCGCAGATTAATGTTTTATAAAAACCTGTTGAAAAGTTGCATGCCTTTCGAAATTGTTGAAATAGACTGTCTTTGTTACATGATCAATATTTTATTTCTTGCATTAAGTATCTTTTAGCTAAAGTAACCGAGTTAGTTTTTTAAAATGCATTTAATAACGTATATGTATTTTTGTCTTATTTATTTGACATATATTTTTTAATCAAAGAAGTAGACATTTTTGATTCAATCGCGTAAACAATAATTTGTCGAACCTCCAATCATTCTCTTTACCCCATACATACATACTCTTGATGAGCTAACTCTATTCATTTTGAACACACACAACTTTGATAAAATGCGTACACAAGTTAAAAAAGGTTTTGTATTTTCTAGAAGTAAGAGGAACATCAAAAAGGTTTACACTGAATACACATCGTGTCACTCTGGGGACATTTATTTGTTATAAAAAGCAGGAAGCGGAATATTAATGGTTTTGGATTCGTAAACAATTTCGGATTCTTACATTGTTTCAGGATTTTCTGAATGTCGCAAAATTCTTTTAAAAGACCATATTTTCACTTTCAGCTGTACGTGACTTAAAAATGCCGAGGGTAATTTTGACTTTTAAGTTTCCTTTCTTCGTGAAAATGTCTGAAATCAATAATGACTTTTTTCAATTCCTTTTCAGTTGCTGCTCTAAAAATAAAAGGCGTGGTTTTAAAAAGTATGGACGCATACTGCGACTTTTTATATACTATTTTACTTGTACAATCATTGTGCACAGTGTTTTACAGGGGCATTTTATCGGAAAAATAAACTTTTACTACAATTATTGTTGCTCTATTTCATCATTACTCACTTTTTTAATATATAAAATTATGATACCGCGTTTTGGTATCGAATTTTGTAGCGTAAATGGTACTTTTAGCTAAAACGTTTTTTCATTAGCCCTTATCGGTCGCGAACAAGACTGTCAAGACACTTTTAAAGGTAAATGATGTACTACAAGTCCTTTCCAGGGCATATGAATTTCGAAAAAAAACCCAAAAAATTCACAAATTCAACTTAGGAAATTTCACTACCATTAAAATAAACTGTTGTGTAACGGCAAAGAAGATAAAATAACGGCAAACGAAAACAAAATGTCTGCGTCAGTGTGTAGTATTTACTTATCCACGTGCATTAAAAGCATTCATTCAAAATTAAATCATTGACGCAAATGTAGGTCAATTTAAAAACCACAAAAAAAAAATCTTAAAGAATCAGAAAAACAGAAAGGTCCAAATATGTGGACCTCTGGAACGAAGAGGTTAGACACAAGGGTGTCGTACTGGTAGGAATTAATTTTGCGAGTATAGCCTCTCTGCGACGCGTCCTCCCTGTATGTGACCGCAAGAATGCTTTCGTAATGTATTTCAAAGAACTGGAAAACCGAAATCGAAGATTAGCTTAACCCATTCAATCCATCATTCCATTTCAGTCATGCAAATAGTTAAATTTAGTATATTTTTCAGTGTTGAAAATCGGGTTTTTCCCCTTGAAATACACTTAGATAACCCAAAGCTCTCACGCAGAAGGGTAACCTGTTGCAGAGAGGCTAGTCTCTTCGAAATGATCTGTGATGGCTGAGAGCAGACATACGAGGGTCGAAATCGAAGGTTAGCTTAATCCATTCAATCCATCAATCCATTTCAGTCATGCAAATAGTTAATTTTAATATATTTTTCAGTGTTGAAAATCGGGTTTTTCCCCTTGAAATACACTTAGATATGTGATGAAGATCACATATCTAATTTAATAGTCATTTACTTTGGCTTTCTTTAATATAATCTATCCAAAATTCAAGAATTCTAAATCACTTCTGTTCTCATTTTTCTGCCATTTCTGCTTTTAAATCTGTATATTTACTTTTCCTGTATGCACTATTCTTTTTGTTCTTCGTCTCTTCAGACCGGTGTGCTAAAAATAGATTATATTACGTCCGTTTGCAAAATCAACGTATTTTTGATTTCAATTCCTTTGGCTTGGAGTTGGCGTTTTTTATTTCTTGTTGCCATGACTTGTCTTAAAAATTATTTGCTCCCGATTACGTCATTTTTTTTATTTTATTCGATTAACTTTTAGGGTTGCTCTGGAATTGGCGTTATTGATATCAGCCAAGTGTTTGTTCTCGCCAATGTGTAATTCTGTGCTGGCGTAATTTTTAAATCATTCCACCTTAATTTCACTGTCCATATAGGACGTCATTTTATTTTCGCTGATCCACCACCGCCCGTTATAATAATGTTTCAATAGTATATGTTTAATAAAATAGTTTCAAGTATTTAACGTCTTTTTATTTTATTGCAACTATAAGTGTATTCGAACCTGGATTATCATGTATCACAACTCAGTCTTTAAATTTAAATCAGCCCAACCAAATAACTTCTTCACAAGATAACCCAATGCTCTCACGCAGAAGGGTAACCTGTTGCAGAGAGGCTAGTCTCTTCGAAATGATCTGTGATGGCTGAGAGCAGACATTCGAGGGTCATTCTCCTCCTGTAATTTTAAATTTTATGTCCCTGGCTAAAAAAATATCAGTTAAGCAAGTCAATCATAGATATTTAAAGCTTGTTTCGACAACTCTTTATAAGCTATAAACTGCGCACTAGTTTAAATGTAAAAAAAAATAAAATTTCAATATTTAAATAAAAATTAAAGATGTAAGTGTCATTATCAAGGTACTTACCCAGCTTCAGATTTTCTTGTTTGAATCTTTATAAGAATTAAACTTTAAAAGAAAAATAACAATTATATAGGTAATTTCATCTCTCTATTTTCAATATATGTGGAGCTTTAGGCATTTTGAAAAAAAAAATTAATAATGCTTATTTAAAGTTTGTCCTAGAGGTAACTGTCATTACCAAGGTGTGTGATATTTTTTCCATAGTTGTCCAAGGCACTAACGCAGTTATTGAACTGTTAAAAAAAACAGGACCACATGTTCTTATAAGTAGACTATGCCTGTTTAAGTAAACAAACATTATTTTTATATTGTAGTTTTTTCCCAAATTTATCGTGAGTGTATTTATAACGTGTCATTATCTAGTTCATTCTTACTGAAATACGTGATTAATAAATTTAAACTGTTTGTAGTATTTATAAAGAGCTTTGGGACTACTTTTTCAAAGTAAATATTGCATAAGCTTTTAACTTTTATAATTAAGCCTTACATAGGCTTAACTTTTAAAAAATGTCACTACCAAGGCGGTCATTACCTAGATTTTCTGAAAGCATGAAAATGACTTTTAAGGGCAGAGTTTTAAAGTAAGGAAAAATTTTAGACTTTTTAAAAAAATGAAATACTATTTCTTGGTTGATATTGTGAGTATCTTATTACATGACTGATTTAGGCTCGCATAATTAAGTTATTATTATGTTCACAAATGTCTACAACAATCCTGCTTGTCATTACCATGTTCGAATGAGAAATTTGAATATTTAATTAAAACCTGTAATGTAGCTAGGAATTTCCCTAGGTTGGGAAATTTAAATGGAAGAAAAGTAAAAAAAAAATTTAATAGCAGACATAAATAGTTGCATCAACATAAAATTTCGGAATTAAAACTTTTTTTTAAATATTATTTTTAAATCAAAATTGCACGTTTCCTGAGAATGACCCCCGACCGCAAAGGGTTAATACTCGAACTGATTGTTTAATTTAAATTTACAAGGAGCTTCAAAAAAGTATTATTCGTTTGATGTACACAAAATAATCATTTTTTTATTGCATAACAAACTTTCTATCTATACTTGTGCGTATGTACAATGTACACTCATGTCCATAAATTAAGGATAATTCAGAATCACACAGAAATTGATCTCTAAAATAAAAATTTCACCTGTGGAATGATCACACACATCTTGAAGAAGAATATGCAAATTACAGGAAACCAACAGATGGCGTGGATGGTACGTCACAATGACGAGAGTGTAAGAGAGGGGTATATAAGGAATGGTGGCAAAGAAGTAAAATTGTTCACAAGCGCTGTGAAAGCCTTTCAGTGCAAAAACCGCATAGTTATGGCACAAAGAAGGCATTCTGATGATGTTTTACGTGGCAGAATTATCGGACGACTGGAATGTGGACGTACCCAGCTGGAAGTATCCGAGGAACTTGGAATCGCCCAGAGTGTCATCTCCAGGCTTTGGCAACGATTCCAAGATGATGGTAATGTGAGTAGACGTTACAGCACAGGTTGCCCCCGAGTTACAACGCCGAATGAGGACCGCTATTTGGCAGTTACTGCCAAAAGAAACAGACGGAGTACAGCATCAGACCTGTCTCGTCAGCTCTCTTCAGCTACCGGTACGACAGTTTCAAGGCAGACCGTGTACAGACACTTAGGGCACATTGGTCTATATGCTCGTAGGCCTGTCAGATGTGTTCTACTTACCTCAACTCACTGTCGCCTGCGATTAACCTGGAGTAGAGAGCATGCATTGTGGACACCGCAACAGTGGTCTTGTGTGATGTTTTCCGACGAGTCCAGGTTTAGTTTGGAGTCTGATTCTCGCCGGACATTCATCTGGAGAGCGCCAGGTACCCGTTACCACCAAGAGAACACCATTGAAAGACACCGTTACGGTGGTGCAGGATGGCTCGTTTGGGGAGGAATTATTCTTGGTTCCAGAACTGACCTGCATGTTCAGAGTGTAACGATGACAGGCCACATCTATCGGGAGGTCATTCTGGAACAACATGTACGTTTGTTTCTTGGCGCCATGGGTGCTGAATTTGTGTTTATGGATGACAACGCCCGTCCTCACCGTGCAAACATTGTAGATGAATGCCTTCAATCGGAGGATATCACCCGTATGCATTGGCCAGCATACTCACCGGACTTGAATCCAATAGAGCATGTGTGGGATATGCTTGGCCGACGAATTGCAGCCCGTCAACCCCCTCCCACCTATCTACCGGAACTTCGGAGTGCATTGCTTGATGAGTGGTGTAATATTCCCCAAGATCAGATTGATCATTTGATACTCAGCATGCCTAGGCGTTGTCAGGCCTGTATTGCATCGTCCGGGAGACATACTCCGCATTAACCATCCTACTAACCATGTTATACTGTTTTTTGTAAATAGGTTCTTTTTAGAAATTTGGTCAAGGGAGTAAAACTTGCAATTTTTATTAATTATGTCAAACATATAGCATCTTTTTTGCTGTTTACTTTTTGTTTAATAAATAGACTTTACAAATAAGTCAAATTTGTTTTGCTTCTTTCTCTTTCTTTGCCTGAACTTCATCATCCTTAATTTATGGACATGAGTGTAATTGTGTATAGTTTTTATAAATGCTTTAATCGTTGTATCTTTACATTAATTGTCGCGCTGAATCACAATCAATTATAAAATTTACTTGCCCCAAAATGTATGAGTTTTACTGAGGTTCAGAAGTGACAATCAGTTCGATATTAGATTAAATTTAGATCTGAACTTCACTAGAGTAAGTAAACTTATAACTTCCACGGCTTTACCCAGAAAAAAATACTGAAGGTGTCCAAAAGATGAAAAGGAAGAAATTTCCACATGAAAGTTTCGAAATTATATTCGAAATTCGTATTTGAAACTATCCTTTGCTTTCTTTTTATAAGGCACTTACTTTTAAAGGTTCTGTGTTCTTAAATACACGCACATGGACATAATGTATTAAAGACTTCATTACAAATATTCAGCATGAATAATAAAAGTAATTCCTAGTGATGATCAAAATGCGAGACTTCGAAAGAGATGAAAATAAGGGAATGAAAATGTGGTTACATACAAAATATCTTGTTCAGTTAGAATTTCTATGCAATTACTGTTTCGTAGCTATAAGTTACAAGGTTTGAATATGTGTTAATGAGTGAGATTAAAAGCACTTGCATCTTTTAACATAATGCACAATATGTTTAATTACACTATCTGCGATTAAATATTTTCCTCCAATTAAGGACTAATGTAACATTTACATATCGGATTAAAAAAAAATAATAAATGATTCCTGACTATCTCCGAGACTTGGTTCTTATTTCTTTTAGCTACAACTAAATAAAAAAATGAACTTTTTTATACTGTGAGACAATCAATCTTGTTTAATATATGCACTGCTTAGAATTCCACCAAGAACAAGAAAGTTTGCTCGGTGCATTGAGATACAAAGGGACAAGTTTGTAGAAGCTTCCTCCCTACATTTCCGCTAACATTTCATTTAAAATTCAAGCTCCTCTTCGGCATTTGTCGGGGACATGCTGTGGGTATTGGGGGGAGGGGGGATGAAGTTTTTAAATTTCTGCTGAACATTATATGGGAGTGAAAGAAATCGAAGAAATTGTGTCTAAAAACCTTCTGAATCCCTTGGGAAATCAATCTGGGCGATTGGTTTCTGTTTTGAGCATTAAAAGAGAATGGCTATGACGATGTATTAGTATTTTTAAGGCACAAATTGGATGCAAGTTTTGTATTTATTCATCCTGTTCTCAATATGTACTACTTGTATTTTCATTAATTTTTGAATGTTCGTTTTTAAATGTTTAAACTTTCCATCTTGCATTTCTTCTCGGTCTAACTTCCGACGATTCCATTTGTTTTATTTGACAAAAAAATTATAAATCCTTTTTGTTAATACGATTAAAAAAATAATAGCCATACAAAAATATTTTATTATATTTGTTTATACTGATGCAATCAGAATACTAAATTTAATTTTTATGCAATTATTACATCTTTTTAATAACGGGCAGCACTTGCCGATTAGCCATTGGCCATTATATTATGGGATACCCAATGGGCGGCCAGCTCCCAATGGAAGGACGACCTAGTTAACACTCAAGCTAGGAATCGAACCCGAACCCAAGGTGTGATAGAATGGTTTATATTCACTACACCATCTGGGCGGCATATTATTACCTGAATATATAATTGCAAAATATCGGTCATTTAACCCATTTATGCCTAGTGTCCCTTTTTTGGGACGCCATTTTCGCTATTAGTCGAAAACATTATTTATTTTTCCTAGCCTTTATTCATGAGTATTGAGCCTCAACTCTACAAAATATTTTAACATGACCAAGCAGGATGTTGATATTTCGATTTTTATGCATAATGATTTTAAAAGAAATCAGACCTTGTTCAAGAAGTTGACATCAGAAATTTATCTATTATTTCTGTTATCAGTAAAAATCGAAGAAAATCGCAAAAATATCCAGGCACAAATGAGTTAAACATATGTCAATGTAGACAAGACATTTAGTGCATTTTATTGGTTTAAATATTTGCAAACCATCTTTTGCTATATTTTTTTCAATTAGATAATTTTAGCGAATATGAATAGCTTCATTCATATGGTTTTCCATCGTACATTTTACTAAATTGATAGAAATTTCTCGTAAAACAGAATTTTCTCAAGGCACTGTTTTAAACTTTTTCAAGAGAACGTTTGCTCGTGGTTCTGAATAAAAACTACATAATGACCATTTTTACCTACTACTCCTGCGTTATTCTCTGTGCCTCGATAACGTTTATGGGTTCGATTCCTGATTCCCAATTTTTCAAAATTCTATCTTTTCTTTCTTTGTTTATTCTTATTTTGAACTGTTTCTTTGATTTAAGAATTTTTATAATGAATTTTATCTGTTTAAAAAAATTCTTAACTTTTGTTTATTTATTTGTTTTTATTGGAAATTATTTTTGGCTCTGCGCAGTATTTCTATTGTTATGCAGTAAGAATGTATTCATCTTCTAATTGCTTTGAAGTATCAAAATGATTATACATTTTGCTTGATTCACATGTTTAAATAATATAAAGTATTCTATTAAAACTCACTTCAACATTATATTTATAAATTATACGAAGTTTTTATAATTATACTTCTAAACTATTTTTAAAAAATGATGGTGATAAAAAATTAAATTTTTACCACATAGAGTATTTTAGTGTTACAGGAAGACTATACGAGGGGAATCTGCCTAGGGGGGCTGCCGTGGGTAGACTTTTAAGGGGTTCTAACACGTATTCACGTAACATTTTGTGAAAACCGCAGAAAACTTCAAAACGTTAGATCGACAGCCGAGAGAAATACTCGAGCCCAGGACCTTCACACTTCAGCGATGTGCTATGTTCCAGTGACTTATACACTCGGCCATGGCGAGGCCCGCTATCTTCAGAAACAAGAATAAGATAATCCAAGGAACAATATAATTCAAATTTCTGTTACTTTTCTGTTGAACGATTTTGAAAAGAAATGAAAGATTCCCACTTCAGAAAGCTAGATGTTTGAGTCTCCATGTTAACACGTGCTTATCCTTGTACTTTTTAGTGCCAAATAGATACAATTACATGCCGCAATTTTTGCCGACTTTGAACTTTAAGCAATCTTCACCTCATGCGGGTCACGTTCGTTATCTTGTAGCAACAACGCAATTTCTGTCTCAGTTACGACTTGAACAGTTCAATGATTTCATTATCCAGTGAAATTATGCACGTCATAATACACTTACAAGCGTTGTGGTATATTGAGTTAAGTCATAATTTAAACTCAACTGAAAAAAAATATATATATGTGTATATATATATATTCTCAACCTGCTCCCATGTATATTAGTACAATATTGCATGCTACGTATCCTATGTTTTGTGCATACAAATCAAGCTTATCTTTCTGCAGTTGTTTCGGTTGTTTCAAAATTATGATTGCTACACACATGCAGCTAGGTTAAGTAAAAAATTTTGAACCGACTACTTCCCTGCCTCAAATCTAGCGTAGAAAGCCTTACGTTTTATTCTGACTGTTTTTCTCAACCTTTTCGAAAATACCGAACTGTTAAATTTTGAAGGATTTTTATGGAACATACTCGTAATATAGTATAATACATAAGAGAACACGTGTGAGTAACTTATACGGGTTGCTTATTATGATTATTTCTTAAGAACTAGAGTCCTTTTCCCTTCGGACATATTTTTGTTGACAGATTTGTCACGACAGGTTTTCGTTGCATTTTTCAATAGGGTTGCCAGGTAGTGCGGGGGGTTGGGGAATAAAATGTTGAAACTTTTTCAATTTTTGATTATTTATCGACAAGGTTGGAGCCAAAAAAAAATAAGTTCCCAAACCTAAACTTAGCTTGGCGATATCTTCCATATTGGACGAAAAACTGGCAAACCCTACAGTTTATTGCAAAGCGAAAGTAGATTATGCCTGGCAAAGATTGTAAAACAGTTTTAGTAGGTGATTTTAATACATTCTGAAAAGTGCTTTGGGGAATAAGAAACACAAACACGGCACACTCGTGGATTATGGTGCACATTCCAAACAGTATTTGTAAAGATGAAGTATGATTAGAATATGCTTAGCAAAGATTGTAAAACAGTTTTAACAAGCAATTTTAATGTAGATTTCGATTCAAAAGAAGTGTTTTACGGATCAAGGAAGAAAAATACGGCATACTCCTGAAAAATGATGCACTCTCCAACTTAATGGAATAAGGAAGAAAAATTAGGAGGACATGTATCATGGCACACTTTTAATATACAGCACTTTACCGCGTATTTAAAAGATGAAAGTGCTTCGGATTTTTTTTCAGCTTTCGCATAACATTTATTTTCGGCTAATTAGATATCTAAGATACTTGATTCCTGAAGTCATAAATTTCTAGTTCCTTTATTCATGTCGTAGTGATAGGTACATTGAAGTTTTAGAAAGTAGTTTATAATTAAGTTGTTATTAATGTATTCTATTATCTGCTAATAATTTTAATATGACTCTTCTATTACATTCATGCTCTCTGATATTCTTATTATTTTCCGTTGAATATCGAAAGTTAACATAATTAAATATTCATCTTCTTCTATACCATTAAAAATTAAGTAACTTGAAATTGTTTTCGTATTTAATGAATTTCAAATAGAGTAAGGAATAAACAATTTATTTATTTTTTGAAAACGATATGAAAATTCTTTCCAAATTTAAAATCACAACACTTCCGTAGTTTTATTTCATCCGAAAAAACATTCTGTTCATTTTTAATAACTGGAAGCAGTGAAATTAGTAGAATGAATAATTTCATTTATTTTATCTCCAGTAAAATTAACTGCTGATAGAACGAGAGATTGTCTGTTGGAATCTTATTTAAATTAGAAATTATGCATGTGTGTCTTTTCATTTAGTTTTAATTAAAGCCTACTGGTATCCATCCATTAAAAAAGTGTTTAGTTAGTGATAGAGATATTTTTCGTTGCGCAAAAGAAATGTTTCAATTAAACTCAAGTATTAATTTTTAATGCGACTATTTTTATTTTATTCATTTGTATATTTTAAAGAGAGTCTCGCGAAATTAATAATCTTTTTGACTAATTATTCGTTATTTCGTTATGATCTAAGAAAAAAGAAGAAATCACTTGCTATTAAATAAGGAATTATAAAGATCTGAAGCTAATTCGGCAAGAGTGAAAGTACCTATTTTAAGAAAGAATAATCACAATTGTTAAAGTAAAGGGAAGAGAAATCACTTGGGGCAATTTAATCTTAAGTCTTAACAAGGTACACAAATTTAACACAAATGCCTGTTATTCAGAACTAGTTACGCTGATAGAAAAATGAAGGATATTTTTGTGAATATGTATTTATGTATATATAAATGTGTGTGTGAGTGTAAAAACTGACACACTTTTCAGCCCCCATCTGGATCAATGGGCCCGGCCGGTGACCGCTCGTAGTTTGGCCGGGGGTTCACATCTTACAAAAAAGACATTCTAGAACTTTCTCGGGGAAGGGTTTGTGTGTTCACCATGACAACTGATAAACAAAGCAAACACAACCAATCTAGGCTTCGCCAAATCAGATTATTATAAAACACGTCACTCTGCATACCGTCTAATGGTAGTGCTCGAAATATTCTAGCCAAGTAGTTCTGAACAAATAGTTAGCTTGGAATTATGTCGGGACCTGAAATCCATATTTCTGAAAAGCTAAATATCTATGCCTCATTCTCTCCCTGTTCTTCTGAAATTCATAAATGTTTTGGTACGGTACTGTTTGTTGCTCTGATGTACAGTGTTATGTAATCTGGAATAAGCCTTCACGGCTGCTAGTTCGGCTGCCTCTTGTCTTTTTTTTTGCCACTTTGTAACACACACACACACATATATATATATACATAACATAATAAATCAAAAGCCTGACAAAATCCCAAATTTCTAGAACTGCGCACATTTAAGTTGAAAGAAAAAAATTCGCGTTCAAAAACCGCACACGGTCCCTTGCCTTTGTAATTTTGTAGACGGTCCCCGCACCTAGTCAGTCTGGTGTCTTAAAAGTCATAACAGAGCGGTTTTCCTTCGGTGGCGCCCCCACGTCACATTTTTCAGCATACATTCAGTTTTTTAATCTTGAACAATGAACATTTAGTCGAATTTTCTACAAAATAATGTCATATTTTATCAGTAAAGTTTAAACGAACATTTTAAGCGAAAATGTGTATATTTTTGAGTAAAAATGAGAATAAATAAGATTTTTTAAAAACATGCATCATTACTTGCTATTTGGGTTTATCGCTCCCCTCCCTTGCAAACGCTCTGCGCGCCGCACAGTTTGAGAAACGCTGTCATAACATACCTTCAAAACCCGCTGCCCAGATTTTGAGATTGCCAATAATTGCAATGTGCGTGGGTCATGTGACAAGATCTGAAAAGTTTATAAAAGGGGATGACGTAACCCAGGAGAGACTTTTCGCGTGACCGCAACTGTCAAAGAAACATGTATCAAATCGTCCAATAAAATAATGTAATCGCAGTTGGGACTCCGTCTCATTCTTCCGCCGCCGGCAGCCGTATCGTGCCCAAGAACCGCTGCAGCGTTTGCCGGCCAGGGTGCTACACACACACACACACACACACAGACATATATATATATATATATGATAGCTTACTTACGTAAAGTGAAATCCCAAGATAATCCAATGAGTGAAAAAAATATAAAAAAATAAAAAAGTAGATAGCACATGGTGCCAATTAACGAGCTTATACCGGATAAGTGTTTAAATATAGCCTTTTAAGGCAATGAAAGAGTGGATAAATTGGATATAAAGCGCCAAATTAGAACTGGTGTGCTTTTTAAGCCTAATCACATGTAACCACAAATAGACGGAAAATGGAATTAATATTGAAATGGTGTGCTCTATCATCAGGCGCCACCACACACACATTTCAATTTAATCCAAAAAAACAATAATAGCTAGGTTTCTGCAAGTTACCTGACCAAAATTACGGTCCTTTTGTAACTTGGGGGCGCGACCGTAGCTATTAGAAATAAACAACGAGGAAGTGGACCGACAAGAAGATCAAAGCTCAGTAATGGAGGCAGTATTAGTGCATGTTGCCATCAGAGAAGACTTAATACCATCAATAGAGAAGTAATGCCATGGAGTGTGAAAAAAAAATGATATATTAACAATACTTTGGAAGTATGGAAAGGAAAGGAATAAATAAAAAGTAATAATTAAATGAATAAATAAAAAGAATAAAAATGGTAATAATTAAATGAATAAATAATAAAATAAATATAACACTAGTATAGCTAGCCTATGCTTAACGTAGTACTAGCTGCAGTAGCTAAGAAGTACTTAGTTGAAGTTGTGGAAAAGGAGAAAAACTGTAGAAATAATTTTAACAGTAATGATATTGATAATAATTATACACATTTATTAATTGCTATTTATGCTAATATTATTGTAAAATATTTAGGTAGAACAGTACTCTGTATGGCTTCATTGGTTACAGACTCACATAAAAAAGGAAAAAGTACCAGTAATCAACTATTCTTAATTATAGAATTTTTTTTTTACATAATATATATATTTTATGATTTTATATATACATACATACATACATATATATATATATATATATATATATATATATATATATATATATATATATATATATACAAGGGCTAGTCTGTCCTTTTTTAAAATTTTCGCCGAATCATTCGCCAATTTTTGACTTTGTCAATCGTCATTAACAAGTACAATCGCCAATATGTTCGCCAAAACGTTTTTTATTTCTCCAAACTAATTTTATTTTCGCAATTTGTGACGCTAGCGCTCGACAGCGTGATCCCTGTATTTTAGTGTTGAACCACTGCTACGTTTTCCCAGTTTACCAGTACGTACGTCATTGCGGTAATACATATTTTTCCTGGGAGCTGGGGAGGGGTGGCCCAGTGGCGTAGGCAAGGGGGGGGTTGGGGGTTCGACCCCCCCCCTTGTCAAAAAAATTGTTAAGAAAATGTCCATAAATTTTCAATTTTTAGCTTAAATATTACGCATTTTAACAAAGAGTTATGTCTATAACCCCCCCTCTTGAAGGAAGTCTGCATACGCCACTGGGCGGCCCCCTCCCCCTTCCATAGGTAAGGGCGCCAGTTCTAAGTAGTAGTAATAAAATAACTAGAAAATGCAAACTCCTATAAAGTTAATTTTATAGACAGGGCACAGAAGTGGAGCTGAAAAGGATCGTATAATCAATCCTCCGTCTATATGCATGACCTACATATTCTACAAAAGCACACGTCACCCGCCTCCTTCTGGCAAAAATGTTTGAGACTTTTAAAAAGCATCTTTGAATTTAAAATGAGAGAATAAATCTCCCCAGTTTGCTATTGAAAAATTTTCTATCTGTATTCCTCTCTCTTTTCGTTTCATTGGAATTAATATCGGTTTATATTCGACATTTCCATAAATAATAATCCGTTACCAGCCATTTTTTTAGAATAAAAGTTCATGAATATCTGATTGTAAATATTAAATGAAGAAAATATTTCCCTTCTTCACTCGTCCGATTCACGCGCTCGAAGCGCCACCTTTTCTGCGAGTGCTGTGTTCTTATCCCGAGTTGCTTGATGAAAGAAAAATAGCAGTAATTGCGTTTTCTTTTTCGATTTTCCAATAGTCAAAGAGCAGCTGCTGTAGGGATTACCCCCGTCTGATAAAATCCCTTTCGACGGAGATTTCGCTAGAAAATTTTCCCGTTTTTATCTTTTTACCTCTTTTGCATTGATCTCCGAACTGAAGAAGTCGGAATATTTTGGATGGTAGTGGTTGGTGATAATATGGGCTTAAAAATATTAGATTTTAGATGTTTTGTTTTATCTTATTAAGTTTACTGAAGGAAATGTTTTTGCTTTTGTTGGAACACATATGTATTCAAGCTTTTTGTTTATTTAAATATCAGTGGTTTATTATAAAAGGAAATCATTGTATCTTTGAGAATTTGAGATAACTACAACTTGCATTAAACTCTCATTACAATTTATTAAACTTTCTAATCCTGAAATAACTAGCCGCATGCTCATAACTAATATATATAATAAATAATAATAATTTATTTCGTTAAGTGCAATATAAATTTGGAACTTTTCTGCTTACTCACGCGCCGAATACGTTCAAGAAAAATCCTAAATTGTATTACTATCTCCCTCCCCTCTCCTCCAGTTAACGGAGGTTACGTGTTGTAAATTGCAAGTACAATAACCTCTTCGAAATTGCTCATCAAATGGAACTGACGTGTAAATGAATTGAATGTATACTATAGAAAAAAAATGTGGATGGCAGGAATTCATTTAATTTGATATTTGGCATACTTTGCTGAATTTAAATAAAGCACGCAAAAGTCGGTTCATTCGTATACCTTAGGGTCTTGTAAAAGCAGATTCTAGGGATTCCGTTTTTTGAAAAAATAGAGGAGTCTTTCTGAAAACAGGGAGTAAAATACGCTCTGAACTTCGTCACCGGGATCTCTGCTTTAATATTGATTGTTAACGTCCAAATAAGATGTTGGTTGACTGAAATATATAGTTCCCTCTTTTTTTTTAAAAGATGTTTCTATCAAGTTGAGAAACTGAAAAAAAAATTGTAAACGAATACGTTTAGAGTAAAGTTTTTTTTTTTTTTTTTTTTTTTTTTTTTTTCTTATATTATTTCTTCGAACCAATTTGATCAAAGGCGTTGAAAAATACTTTGAATATGGAGAATGAAAAAATACTTTTAATAACCTTCGAACAGTTTATTTTCAGAATTTTTAGTTGCAAAAAATTAATTTTTTTAAATATTTGTCTGCATATATTTACAAAATTTGTAATCAGTTGGTCTAACGGTGCAGTGTCGGGACATTTTTGAAAGTTTTTATTGAGAAAAAATTGATGAAAAGTGGATTTTCTGATTAAAAATTGTGTAGTCAGTTTTGCAGAGTTCATTTCGATTTTTTTACATACCTGTACTAACGCGATCAGCCAATCAATATAGATTAGTTACCTAAATAAAAAAAAATTAAAAAAAAACATATTTTCCCCTTATATATGGATATCTAAATATACATCTGTGAAACATCTAAATGAATAATACCTCGTACAGAAGAATGTTCAATGCAGTATCTGATAATTTCTTCAGGCTGGGATTCCGTGCTTAAGCAGTGATGGAATTAGACAAGTGACTCTGCGCTCTAAGATTATATCTGAGGTCAAGGTCTTACTAATCTCCGAGGTGAAAGAAAGAAAAAAATGTCTTTGCGGACACCAAGAGTGCCGGATTCAATATCCGACACGCTAAGATCAAGGACGCATGTTCCGTCTTCTTTTTTTTCTTCTCTATAGGCTTGAGTGAACACAGTAGATAAAAATTCTTAACTTCACATATCGGTTGTTTCCTTCAGCTATTTTAATAAGGAAGTAATTTTTTTGTATATGTTTTTCGTTTTATTGTCCGTAATAACATTGTTTCAGTTTTATTTATTTATTTATCGTGTCGGTAAACTGTTACTGGATTTACATAAACAACTTATACAGATTTTAAAAAAAAGTGCAATCGCCACTTTGAAAGGATGCAGTAATAACTAGAAACTTTTTCTGTGGCTAGAAAAATCAACTGCCTAGCATGATATAAAGCCTTCGTATTTTAAACTTCAAAAATGCCCTCACTATATATATATATTTATATAATTAGAACAGGAGGAGGAAGGGATATTTTCCCTCGTTTCTCGTAAAAAGAAAGAAATTTATTTTTGAAACATTTTTAAAAAAGTTTTGTGGTTTTTATCAGAGCATTAATTATCGTTATATGTACAAAAACAAACCACTCAAAATACTAATGCTAAATGCTAAAATAAATAAAAACTTTGTGAAAAGAGCGCACATAAAAAGTTACTTATAAGATGTTACGATCGTTTCGACAAAAAAATTCTTTCAGTCTTCATCAGACAAGCTCTTCGACTCACTGAGCAGAGGGAACTGAAAAAAATAAACAAACAAGCATGTTGCCACAAGGAAACAAGAAAAGGCGAACAAAACCATGGAGAGGGTAAAAAGGAGAAGGGATAAAAAGAAAAGAAAAGAAGGGCCGACAAAATACATAAATAAATAATAAAAAATAAAAAGCAAAAAAGAGCGCACAACCATACGCGAAAAAGAAAAACTAAAGAAAACATAACAAGCAAAAGAACATAAAACAAAATTAACATAAAAACACAATATTTTTTTTTCTTTTCTCACAATTTTTTTATTTATTTTATCATTATGTGTCTTGTAATAAGTGATATTACATTGTTAATTTATGTAATCTAATTGCTCTCTCTAATTATTACTCTTAATATACATAGTCAGCATTATATGGCTTTATTTTCAGAATATTTTTGAAAATTACAATATATGTACTATTATTTTATATAATTGCAAATTAAAAAAAATTTTTAGAATTAATATTTTATATTTTATTTCTTCGTTTTCGAAATCCATAAGTTCGTTTTTCTCGTTTTAGAATATATTGGAGACAGGCGCGTAGCCAGGAAAATTTTTCGGGGGGGGGGGGATATGAACTTATATCTGCATAAAAAGACGAAATTTAATCACTAATCCAAAACTTTCGGGGTTGATATATCCCGATATCCCCCCCCCTGGCTACGCTCCTGATTGGAGAACAACATTTGAAGTTGCTTCTTTTGCTTTCTCTTTTTTCTGTGGCTAGATCAGGCTTCTAGGAAATTTTTGAGCCTTTTTGTACGCCACTTAAGGAAATCCTGCGATTTTTGTCTTTATATTTACAATCTAATTTGTTTGACTCCTGAGAGTCTGAGCGATTGTAAATATTTCCAATTTCTATTTCAAAAATCGTATATCTTCCACTTTTTTTCACACATGTTACCGGCCCGCTTCATTATTGCTTAACGGAGGTATAACGGAAAGTTTTAGTCATTAGGTTGTTTTACTTTTACTATATATGTAAATTAAAAATAGGAACTTCTTTCAAATTTTTTTTCAATATTAAGTCGAAATCTTAGGATTACCTACTATATTTACTGCATCTGAAACTAATCGTCAAATTTTTCAAAATAATTATCAGTTTATTTTTTTATTAAGAAAGTAATACACATTTACCGCTTCCTTGTAAGTGCACATAATATAACTGTTGATAAAAGTGTGCAAATTTTAACACGTTTTTGGCATAATTTGCTTCTTTTTAACGCATTGTCCTTTTTCAAACAAAGTAATCTTGTAGCATAATTCATAATTCCAGCATTCTTTGTTTAAGCATTTAAGAAACCGTTTTATTACCCGAATTAAGTATTGCTGCATTTTTAATATTTCTGCGTATAAATCTACATTATGTTAATGCTCACACTCCTATGTTATGTTTTCTAGCTGTGTAAATATTATTTCCTTACACAGAATAAGGTTTTGTTTCCTTTGCATTAGAAAGAGAGGATCTCATCGTAGTCAAGTAAGGAGAGAATCTCAAAAAAGAAAGAAAAAAATGTATGAGTAAGCTTAGCTTGTTCAGAAAGTTTTATGAGATGGAATTATTCAACAGATCCTTTTTATGCTAACAAAAATAAGAGTGGATGGAACACTTCTGCTTTCATTTCGTTTGCCTCTCTGTTTGCAGTAAATAAATAGACGGGTATTTTTCGAGATTTGTATGTCGTAAGTAAACATAGTGACACTCATTTATAAAGGAATCAGGACAGAAGAACATATAAATTAGTATTCCGTATTCTTTAGTCACTACTAGTTTTCGTTCTACTCAGAATTGTGCCATCAACGTGATTGTTGTGAAAATGAAATTTGTTACGTGGCATTACAGAATAATATATACATTCGAATACCGAATTCTTATAGTCACTACTTATTTGTATTTGGCAAAAGATAATATCTGAAGCAATAAATAATTTTAAAATTGGAAATTGTAACGATTTTAAAAATACAATTTTCAACAAGCACATCGAAGCCAGAAAAAATGAGTATGGATGAGAAGAAATAATTTGTAAAGTAATTTACTTATTCGGGTGACATTAAGGATATAAATTGTGTAACACAGTAAATAAATACTTTTAAAAATCTAAATACTAATAAATAAGTAAAACTGTATTAAATAAGGCTGGAGTTGATTGCATGCATTTATTATTTTTTCAATATGTTTTACAATTTATTGCATCTTTCTCTGCGCTTGTAATTTAACGTAGTATTTCATGATTTTTATTTTTACCTCCTAAATAGTTTTTTTTTATTTAAATAAACACTCTCTGCAGATTCTAATTCTTACAGATTTAACATTACCTTTTTAAGTATTTACAAAAGTAAAATTTCATTTTCAGTTTTTGAACTTCTTTTTCAAGACACGTACTTTTTGTTTCGAATAATTAAAACTGCGATGTCAAAAAAATTGCAAAGCGAGCTTTTCCTCTTCATCTTTTCTGATAAAAATAATCCATAGATTATTATTTTTTACAGGTAATAACTGAAGTAAAATTGAATTTTGGTCAAAAGTTAATTGTCTATTTGTTCGGAAATTCTCAGACTTACCTTTAGATCTTTTTTCCATTATTACGCATGAGTGTTGTTCGAAACAAATAAAACAGAACTAATTATTTTCTTCGATTTTCAATATGCATCTGATGCTGGCCCTGTACAAGTTCTTTGGTGAAGTTTCCTTTTGATTTTTGTCCTTAGAATTCGATTTTGTTATTAGTTGATGAACACTTTCAGCTATTTTCAATCATGCAGAATTACCATCTTCGACTTTTACTATCTTTCTTTTATATATTTATAAGATGATTGCAAAAGAAAATATTACATGAAAAGTAAGTGGCAGTATTGTGTTTAGAGCATTTGTCCTTAATCTTTTTCAAGGGCGTAGCCAGGATTTTCATTAGGGGGGGGGAGGACATGGAGTCTAACCGGAGAATGCCCGGTTTGTCATAATCAGACCCTATGACTAGCTCATTTTAGGGGGTGGGCAGCTGCCCCACCCTGCCCCTCGCTGGCTACGCCCATTATCTTTTTGTTTTATTATTTTAAATTTTAACATTAAATATTTTACTATTCAATTTCTATCCATTAAAATCCCGTCAATATCAAAAACATTTAAATATTTTTGAATTATTTGTCTGTTATACTTTTACGAACATACCTTTAATGAACACATATCTATATGCCGGATTCTCATTTTAAAACATCTAGCCTACTGATTTCAGTAAGGCAGTGATTTATTTTTTTTATATTGGTATCCTTTAATTATAATTAACTACTCATTATACGTGTTATCCTTTGCAAATGGAGATGCAAAAATCGTTGTATCTTCGCAGCAGAAAATAATAGCATTTATAAGTACTTATTTATAAGTGTTAATTGTAAGACAAATGTATGATGTAGGAACAGGAGCAATAAGTTGTCTCTCGTTTTTTCCCAATATACGTCGATACATATTGTCTGAAGTAGACAGTATCCGTTCAATGGAATTCAAATCTGTATTTTTAGTAAAAACAGCGAAGCTGCAATTGTGAAGGTAGATGCTATTGCAATTTGGCATTCATTTACGTTAAGAAAAAGGTCCATTTTCATTTTCAGCATTTTTGGAGGTAATATTAAATGCTTTTAGAATGTGAATGAATACTTTTATACTGTTTTTTAGTTTGATATCTTGTTAAGATTACGTTGTTTTCTAGAAGCACATGCAGTGTTTGTTAGGCCTATGTAATGTATAAGAGCAAATATGAGAAACGTGACTTGGTTGTCATAAGTTGCGCGGATTGCTTGTCGTGTTGTGACTGATGAGATTAAGTTAATGAGGGTTTTGCCTCATAAAAAGATAAGAAGGTTTTTTAAGAGGTTTTTCAATATTTCAATACTTCAAGAAAGATGAATTAATATTTCACGCAGACACAAAGAGAAAAAAAAATAGGCAGATAAAACACTTATAAATCTGTATACGTGCTTGTTTTTTATATAACGTGATTTTTTATGTGCAAAATTGTTTAAAATTTTTATTTTAAAAGCACCAATTTTGTGAGCGTTTTTCACTGAATCCCTTATTATTTAAAGAAAAATGAAAGAGTGCTTTAAACATTACTATACATTGAGTTAGAGATAATTTTAATGTTCCTACAAGCATGTTTCACACATTAAAATCAACAATACTCTTTAACATTTTGATTATACTTTTTACACTCTGTGTTTTTTAAAATAATTTTTAACAAATATTATAGTTTAAACTAAACCGCTTGTTCAAACAATTAGCAGAAATATATATAGCATCACATATCAGGGGAAGGACATAAAATTACTGAATACGACAATGACGTTGTTGGCTCTTTTAATTTCAATGATGCTATTCGGTCGTTAAAAAAGCATAAAAGGAGGAGAAACTAACTTTAACAGGTGACGAATGCTGCATTTTTAAACATTTTATACTACATATTTTTTACTAATTAACTTCAGTTCAGCTTTCTTCTCCCATTCCTAACTTTAATGCCTCTCATCGCTTTCTATTCTTTAAGCCTTTAACTTTATTACTCTGAAATTAAAATAACTCACCAAAGAAAAAAAAATCAAGCGGCATTTTCACTCCGTGAAATGTTTCTAACAGTATCTCTGCCTTGAGCAACATTAATTAAATAAATTATATTACGTAATGCAAGCACTTCCACAGAAATTTACTGTAACATTTTATTTGACACTAAGCTGAAGCTAAACAAAAATAATACTTAAGCCCGCTACACCATTTTTCTGTGTACCGAACTTCTTCGATGTCTCAGATACAGAATTTAACTTTATTTCCTGGCATCATTTCCTCAGCAATCCTGTAGAAATATTTCTTCGTCTCCCGCCCCCTTTTTTTTTACTTCTCGATCAAGCCTTTTTGCATGTCCATGTACTTTAGCTTGATCCTGGAAAACATATGTGCAGATGGTGTCTCAAAGTAAAATATTGCGTATCTTTGATTTTTGTTTTATTTTAAACGGATTTTCTATTCTATCTTTTAGTAAGGAGGGGATGGATGTATCTTTTGCAATTTTACCCTCTCTCTTTTTCTTATTTTCTTATTTTATGTTAGGATAATATTTTGTGGGGAGGTATTTCTTTTTCTTTTTTACAATAAAGGATTTCTTAAAGAAAGCATTTGATTCCTATTTCCTATGCATGTTTTTCACTCTTACACCGATGTAAAGTGATATTCCTTCAATGGGTAGAATTTCCGTAACCGTGTGTTCGTCCTCCTAAGTATGTCTCTGCAGCTAATTGTGTTTGCACAGCAGAAGAACGGGTAAATAGTCTCATTTTTGCATATTTATAAACAACTCTAACCATAACAATGCTATTTAAATTAAATTATTAGCCTATAATTTGGTCAAATGTTGTCATATTCACGTTACAACCTACACCATTGGTTAGGTTGTGAAACGTGTTGGGGTTGGCTGCCTCATAAGCCTACTGCACAGTATAATGAAAAAGTTCTTAAAATATTGCGTACTATTGGTTCTTGTGTAATCGTAATAGGACTTTCTATTCTATCCTATAGTTCAGGGAATGTGGGGCCATCTTCTGTAATTTTTTCTTTCTTTTGTTTAATTAATTATTACTGAATATTTTGTGGGGAGATGTTTCTCTTTGCGTTCATTGTTTTTCTGCGAAAGGGATTCGGTTTAAATATATATATATATATATATATATATATATATATTCTATAATGATTTGTTCTTAAATAGTTGTTAAGAAACAAATATTTAATGGAATAAAATATCTCTGGCACAATTTTAGTTATCTTCTAAAAAACGTGCATTATCAACTTTATGTCCAGCCGCAAATGATATTTGTAAGACGTTTGAGGTTCCACTGAACAGAAACTAGTTCTAATAAGTTCCTGCTTTGAAACGATTGAATAATCCAGGTTTTCACGTATTTTGCAATAGAAGACTTAAACATTAATATTTTACAAAATGTTTACAGGTTCTATTGTAGTTTAAAAAAAAGAAAGTTATGTCCTTGAGTACTATTTCGTGAACACTGCAAATCGTAATTCTATATTTGTAAGAACGTTTAAAAACGCAAGTGAGTCACTCATTCAAAAAGCACTAGGTCACTTGTAGATCAAAAATTTGCATAATAAAGTTATTAAAAGCTGTAATGTAACCGGCACTGACTAGAGATTGGAGAAGGTACCTTCCAGAGCGTTTACCTCATTTAATTGTAATTCAAACTTCCTTTCGAACATTGAAAAAACAGCATCGAATAACTATTCGCAAGCCTCCTACTTGCAGATTCCGACATCACCTTCTATTATAAAAGTTTGAAATTCAAAGGATGAAGGTCACGTGGTTACGGCGTTATCAGGTTTGCACGCCCACCTTTCGTAAATCAAGATCTGTTGTAATTACTCATGCGTGAAGGGTGAAGATTTTTTCCCACGGAATTTATGAAATCTTGAACACTCGGGTAATGATATTGGACGGTTTCCTTTATTATTTTTTTTTAATGCAAAACAATCTACGCATGGGTGTGTTTCCGTCTACAAGTATCACTTAGAATCAAATGAGTATATGTATGTGTCACGGACGAGTATTGATAGACGAAACAGAGCGTCGCATAGAAATTGCAGATTATATAATAAAGCTTATTAACGAATTTTATTAAGTTTTCCTTTTTTAAAACCCCTTCCAGGTTCATTAATTTCGGAATTATGGATTAAAAATGTCAAATTTTTATGCTTATTTTCATACATTCATATCTTTTTAGACATAATGGTACTATTCGCGTACAAAGTTTCTTAAAAATAATGTATAAAAGTTTATTTATAGTGCCCGAGTTGCATTCGGGATGAGCCAGGAGGGTATATTTCGCCTGCCCTAATTCAGCTCGGGCGAAGCCGGGAATGGAGTGATAAACTGTCGATGCAAGTATCTTTTAGTTAATGTGCGCGACTGATTTGATTTCACAATTTTAAAAAGAGGAAAACGTCAAATAATTTTATGCTTCTAAAAGTTTCTTTACGCACTAACCCGAGTGTCTTGAAAATGAGAAAAATGTACGTGGTTTTCCCTGTAATGTTTGTCTACGTGGCACTGTACGCTAGAAGTTTATAGGATTTACTACCGACACCACACGACTCCTTCCACTCACAACCGGAAATCTACGATTATTGTAAAAAAAATAACACCCAAAAGTACTGACGACTGATGAGCTAAGAACTGAAGTACTGAAGTACTGACGTACTGACGACTGTTGTGCTAAGAATAAATTAAGTTACACTGTATTAAATACGGAAATACTGAGATTGCGCAATTTGTGTAAAGTTTCGCTCATTTCACTTGCATATTCATTTGAAGTGTATGTATATAATCATGTTTTTAATCATTTTTTTCTCTTTTTAGGTAAGAATGAAACTTTTGAAATTTCCCTGATTCCATTTCTCAGAAAGGAAAAGTAAGTCTTGTTAAACAGTGTATCTATAATTATAGTCTTTATTTAATTCCTCTATTTTCAAAAACTGGCAAAATACACTTACATACAATCTTTTACGGTAATATAAATTGCAACTGAAATTCCAACCTGAAATTCACTTGCAATATTTTCTAAGGTAGGTAAGTTATTAGATTATTTCACTAACAACTGTGGGAAATGAGAACTATCTTTGCTTTGATGTTAAGTTTTTGTGGCAAAATTTATTCTTTCAAAATGTACATCAAAATGCTTAAGTCTTTACTCTGCAATAATTAGTTCGTTAAAAGGGAAGTTCTTAATGCGACGCACTCATTTTTGATCCACTTCGCTTGGAGGGAACACAAGGCATCTGTGTCTGTGAAACTAATACTTTAATCCAATATTTACCTTTCATTTAATGCTAGCAGTTCCAAAACCTCAAATTCACTCGAACTGCATAACTTTTCAGAAAAATTCCTGTTTCTTCCCCCCGCTGTTGCCGTAACGTTAAGAAGATTAAATAACGCTACCGAGTTTCATAAATTTCGTTACTTTCGGGAGGAAAAATTAAAAATTCTTTTCTTCATTAATCTCCTTTGTTTATTCCGATGCGTTCCGTGCGATTGTTTAGCTCAGCTGCTGCGCTTTACGGAGAATTTCCGTAAAAAGGACGTTGCGAATCTGTAAATTGTGTGTGTGTACGTTATATATATGGCAGATATTCCTTCAGACGTGACTGGGGATAATAAACTGTTTCCTTGCGAACCGTTTAACTGAAAGCAAGCGGGCACAACAGGTGTTCTTGCGAAAATGGCGGAATAAATTACCGTTTACTTCTCGCGAAAGTCCGAACAAAGGCTCTACCGTCCAATTATTTTCAGTTTTCTCAGAGGTTTAAGCCAAAGGGAAAATTAACGATTCTCTTAAAACAGAGAGAGAACTGATGTATAAACAAAATTTTCCGGATAACGTATCTATGGCAACGTTTTCGGTATAGGTAAAATTTATGAATCCGAATTCGAAATGAGGTTTTCCGCCTTGTTTTTAAGTATCTTGTGATAAGTACATGGAGAAAAATATTTCATGTAAATATTTCTAGGTCTTCCGGTTTGAAAATAACTGATCCCAGAATTTTTGCAAAATCGGGGTAGTAATTGCTCTCTGTAAAATAAATTAGGAAGATTCTGAAGTTTGTAAGGCTGTCATTCGTAAGATTGATGAATCTGAATTCCTAGAAAATACTTTAAAATCAACCATACTTCAAGAATTTTGTTACGTAATCGCAGAAACTTATCAGGGCAGATCTTTTATGCAATGTTTGTGTGCTTGAAGTATTTCTTTAGCTGACGAATAGCTCCCGATACCAGTGTTTATCCGTCAACAATATCAATGTTAATCATTAACCTTTTCAAAAGAATGAAATAGTTTGCTTTTGTAATTTAAGTAGATAAAATCATTACCAAGTGTGGATTTCAACCAGAATTCACTTAGAATGTACACATTTTGCCTGATATATCACCATATATAGCGATCAAATAGTTATCTATAAAGCTACACTATAAATAAAGGGAAAAAGGTGAATTGTTATGGTGCATGAAACGTTTTCATTCCTCAGTCAGAGGAATAATTATTAATTTTTTGACCGTCAGGAATGCTACACCTATATTAAATGTACTGTTACCCATGTGGTATAATGACTAACATTTCATTCTACCATATCTTGGGTCCGGGATCGATCCTCCGCTTCGGCTTGGGTGTCTGTGATATCTTGTTCGGAGTAATGAGGACCGCTCATTGGGTACTTCTTGACAAATGGCCTTCACTTTCGACGACGCTTGATATACCCATTCCGTGTTATCGAAAAAACAATGTATTTTGTAACACTGCACTTTATAAACAATGTTTAATGTATTTTGTTCATAGTTGCGTTTCACTAGCAAACTTTCATACTACTACTTCGTTTTCATTTAATTCTATACTGTAAAGAAGAATAAGACATATTTTCTAATTTGTGAAATGACACAAACAATAGTATTTTCATAATGGAATGCTTGCATATATTCTAATTTTCAGATACCATAATTTTTAATTTGCGAAGTACGAAAAAGCTTCTATAGACTTAGGAGAGAAATTGAGACTCCTAGGAAATATATACTAAGCTATAATGAAACTTTCTATATTAAGGCTAACCCAGAGGACAGTACTTGAAACCAAATGTAATTTTAAAACACGTACAAGAACAACACACTAACTCAGCGTTTCTAAACCTGTGGGGCGCGACCCCCAAGGGGGGTGCAGGGGGCCGCGGGAAAAACCAAAGAGCAAATAGTGATGCATGTTTTTAAAAAAAATCATCTTATGTATTCTCATTTTTACTCAAAATTATATCCATTTTCGCTTATAATGCTCATTCAAACTTTACTGATAACATTATTTTGTAGAAAATTTGACTAAATGCGCATTGTTAAAGATTAAAAAACTGAATGTATGCTGAAAAATGTAAGGGGGGGAGGCGCCACCGTAAGTTAGCCTTTGTTGAGGAAGGGGGGGGGGTTCAACGTTAAAAGGTTGAGAATCGCTGCACTAACTAAACTTACCAATGCTAACTAAACACAAACCTCTACAGTTGGCCGCTTTAACAATCATCGGATAATTGTTAGAGCGGCAGTTTGTTTTCACTTACTTGTAGTTAGCGCCATCTATTAGACTATTTTTCAAACATTACTCGCTGGGCCATCCTGCAGAAAGATCATGATTGTACAAACTAGAGTTAAGAAGGCGATACAATAAAGAATACATGGTAATCACATTGCATATTATTTTACCCGGGAAACCTTTCAGAGAGAATAACGAATATGGGAAGAATCTGAATCTAACCGAAAGGATTAATTCTATTAATTTTAGAAAAATTCTAAGAAGAATGTAGTTTTGTGCATAAAAAAGTGTGATTGATATAACATGTAGATAAATGATTTTTAGAAATAGAAATTCATGGTATATATGTAATAAAAAATTTTCACGTTACATAAGCAGTTAAGATTTTGTTTCTTTTGTTTTGTTTTTAATCGACAGTTGCTCGAGTATAGAAATACAGATACGCATCTCAGCTATACACACTTTGAAAAGAATAAAAATCGAAAATATTTTCGATGGTTTTTCTTTTTTCATCCTAGCATAGAGCAGAAATATCACGAAAGAGAAGATACCGTTTTGAAAGTCCACATAAAATCGTGATAAAGGATCTTGAACCTCTCTTTGCCTGTAATTCTTTTTTCCCCACCCTGCTTCCTGTGTCCTCGGGCTACAAAGAACTGTTTTGAATCTCCCAGACGGTTTCTAAGAGAGATTTATAAAGTTAGGTAGGACTTCTTGTGTCTGTTCGCTATAAAAACGTAACATGTGTAATATAGCCTTAGAGTTTTCGTCACGCATTTTGTAACTGTTTGCAAAAGTTATTACCATTTATTTATTTATTTATTTTGTATGTAAGCTAAGTTTATTGTTGAACGGGAGAATTACTGTTTATATATTTATTTTTATTTCTTCTAACCATGTAGGAATTTCAACGGCACTTTAGTAGTATGATAAAAATGTTGTCAAGCAGAGATCGCTTTCAGTTTTATTTTATTTTTTAATACTTTCTAAGACTTTGAAATAAAGTTCAAACTTTGCTGATTTTGGCTAGTGTGTCTGCTTGTTATGTGACTACCTAAAATATGCATTAATTTCTACGAAATACATTCTTTTGACACAAGTAGTAGTAGCATGGGCTCGCTTGAAAAAGGTGTGTAGATCGAGCAATTCTTTTTCAAGAGCATGCAAAGCATTACATAAGCCTTGGGGGCAGGATACATTAAGCCTCGTGTACAGTATTTTTTAAAGAGAAATTTTGAGATCATAATTTATTTTATTTTATTACTGAAGCTCATGGAAGAGTACACTTCGTTAAAACTACTCTATAAACATATTTTTGTCTAAACCGAAAAGCAGTGATTGGAAGAAAAAATAGTTTTAAGTGTTTGATATACTTTCACCTCAAGAATATTTCTTAACTTTATTTTTTTTCTCGGGATGGATCTTTTGAATGAATAGTTTTGGTTCAAGTGTTGCGCAAGTACGAAGACATTCAAAAGGATTTTATTAAGCGGAAACTTGACTTAAACGGAAATATTTCCTGGTTCGTTAATATAAACCCTTATTCATCGGATAATAATAAGTTTAACTGATAAGATGTTTCTGTCTAATGCAATTCTAACTAAACTTTCATGCAAACATCTAACACTTCACACCTTTTATTTGCTCAGCCATTACATTTTAAGAAGTTTTTTCTACGAACTAAATATAATTAAATCTAAATTTGTTGGTTTATCCTTCATAACGCGTGTCAGGAACTGATTGCAGATTAGTCTTAGAATAAAAGCGAGAAAGAGAAAAAAATACAGTCAATTCAAGGAAAAATGTTATGCAACATCCCTAGTGTTAACCCTTCAAGACACTGCCTCTACATTTCACGACACAAAATTTAGCTAGACTGCAAGATGGATGTTCTAATTTGTACACATAAAAAAAACCCAAATTTTCTAGAATACTTAATCAAGATTATTTTATTTATGTTCTAATTGCAAATTTAATAACAATTATTATTAAAAATTATTTAATTCAGACAGAATTTTTTTAATTAAGTCATATTAATTAATAAACGAACACATTGTTAAGCGGAATTTTTTCTTAAATGGGACTTTTTTTTTTCCTGAGTCACTTTTTTAACGTCCCATCTGAGTTAAGTTGAGAAAAAAAGTTTCATTCTTTTGAACATAATTATGGCTCCAGCAGATTTTATTCCATAAATGATAATTTTAGTAAAAATCTTAATATTGGTAAAATGAAGCTAACTGTTTCACCTAATCACAGTAATTAATATATTTTATTACAAAAGAAATAGTTCTTTCATAAGCTCATTTTTCATGAATTTGTATTATCACGCCTTCCCTCTCTTCAGGAGTGAATTCTCCAGAAGAACATTTCATCTAGCCTAGTAACTGCAATTGTGTGATACAAACGATTATCTCGTAATGCGCTCGCAAAGAGAAGCAGTGGCGTATTGAAAGGGGCCGAGGTGCCGGGGCCCTCTCCGAAAATGTAAAACAATTATTAAGAAACAGTCATTTTAAAACATTTATATTAACCCATTTATGCGGAGTGTCCCTTTTTTGGGACGGCATTTTCACTATCAGTCAAAAACGTTATTTATTTTTTCTAGCCTTTATTCACAAGCATTGAACCTCAATCCACAAAATATTTTAACATGACCAAGTAAGATGTTGAAATTTCAATTTTTATACATAATGATATTAAAGGAAATCATCCCTTGGTCAAGAAATTGACATCGGAAATATATCTATTACTGCCGGTATTAGCAACAATCGGAGAAAGTCGAAAAAATATCGAGGCACAAATGGGTTAACTTTAGTAACAATAATGTCAAAAATGCTGGATCCCCTCCTCGAAACGGAAACCTGCATACACTACTGAAGAGAAGCATGATATTGAACATTTAACATCATTGTTAAATCTACGAATTCGATTTTCCAGTGATATATTATATGTTGAAGTCATAAAAAATAATTCCCAGTTAGTGTTTTTAATACTATTTTTCTGGGCTATATACACGTAGTTACAAAGTAGAATTTAAGCAGTTGCTTGTTAGTTGAATGATATATAAGAATGTCGTATAAGAATGCTCTATTCTAAATATGATTTCGGTAACATTAGTTATCAGCTGCTTCCAGAACATCATTCTTGGTGATGTTGTGAGTGAGACTGAAAGATCTTATTTAAGGATAGCAATACTCTGTTCAATGTTATTAAAATTCCTTGATGTTTTAGCAAAACAATTCGAAACAATATATCTTCGATTCCTTTCTATTTCTCACCTGATTATTGTTAATAAATGGCACCTCTCATACGAGAATTAGGAAAAATAAAATAATAGAAAACCCAGAGACTTCTATAAAGCTAACTACTGTATTCAAATACTTTTTAGTCATAGAGATAATATTGAACATTTCTAGATTGTGAAACATTAATTAATACTAACCATAATGGTAGCCATACTAACAAAAACGAATTGCCGCTTTCTTGGATACACTTCTTCTCGTATGGTGGCAACGGAAAGAATACGTGTACGACGTACGAAATCAAATAATGAAATTTCTATAGAATTCAATGCACATCAGTTTGAACGAGTTACGCCTATACAGAAGCCCAGCCCAGCTGCTTCTTTGATTTCAGTTATTAAAAAAAAAGAAAAAAAAATCAAACTTAAAACTGTATGTATGCTATATTTTTTCCCCTTTACTCATTCTTAGAAATTTCTTTCATTGTTCAAACTTTTTTTTTTCACACAAATTCTTTAACTTTCGCATCCTTTCCGAATTGAAAATTCTATTTTCTCTTTATTGCATTTGTGTTTTTGTATCTGAAAATTTTCATTTTTCTGCTTCCCCACGCACAGCAAGTCGAACCCTTTCCAGCTGTGACCTTTTCTTCCTTACTTACCAACTGCAAGAAAATCGCTTACTTTTCCCATAAAAGAAAATAAATAAATGAATAAGGAATGCATCTTTTGAGGCTTAAAAAAGGAAAGAAAGAAGGAAAATGAATTTTTAGCCTCTCACTTACTTTTACGACATCTCATATATTGAAAACTCTTGAGTGTTTTATTAAACTGTTCCTAGTGTTCTGAGAAGTGCTGTTCATTGTAAATGATAATCATGTGAGTATAGGGAATTGTGTTTTCAAATCGTTTAACAAAGACATAAATTTTTTTAAAATAATTTTGATCTGAATGTCCTTGTAATTAATTCCTATGATTGCGATAAGTTCGCAGCGAGCTTACTTGAGTTCTATCATCATTGATTATGATAAGCTCAGTACCTGAGTATTGTTATCATAAATTGCGATAAGTTCCCCACGAGTTGAGTGTTTTTTAAACAATCTGGACACACTTTTTAGGTCTGTTTGTAGGCGATTGCCATTAAATCTCCAACCTCATGTTAACCTATGTTGAAAAACACAAGTAGTTTTCAGAAGTTACTGTATTTTTTTTTTCGTACTTAAATATCAGTAGAATTTGAAAATCGGACCTGGCATAAATTCAAAATTATTTGCAACTCTCAATGTTTCTTTTAAACATCGGGTTGTATTTCGAAAGTTTTTTTTTAAAGATTGATGTACGTCTGACTGTATAAATTTATATCTCTTGAATTTAACTTGTTTTTTAAAGCATATGCATAAATCAGTTATAAATAGATAAATAAAACTAAATAAATGAGTAAATAAAAATGCTGCAATTTAAGATGTTCAAGCGCAGGAGAAATTTGTTTATTAATAGGATAGTAAAGAGAAAACTCTCGTCAGTATGAATTAAAATACAAAACATCATAATACTTATTTTAATGAAAAATTATTTTAAATTATGCAAACGCACTCTCTTCCTCAGGTCAAAAATGTTAGTTTTTAAATGATGCTTTTTTTAATTAAAAGATCTGTAGATGCTGCCTTTTTGTTTCTTCGATGTTTCTTGCATTTTTACAGGTTTCATTAAAATTTAAGAAAAATATACTGCAAACATTGAAATTAGAGATAATAATTACTCATAAATTAAACGAATAATTAATACTACACTGATCCACTTTGAAAATTAAAACAGTCCATAAATTTGTAATGGTATTTATTATCCCTGAATGCAGAATAGAAAGAATAACTTTAAAAGAAATAATAAATAAATAAATAAAACCCAGAGTATGTAAAAGTATTTTAGTTTCAGAATATTTCACTAAATCATTCCGAATAAAATCCTTTATATGAACTTTTTTTAAGAATTCCATTTGTTCAACAAATTTCATTTTTCGGTCCATGAAAGTCTTTTACTCACATATATTCTCGAAAACAATGCACCAGCAACTTCTAAAATTGGTTAGGTACATTTTTTAAAACATATCTCCCCGTATTTTCCGAAGAACGAGCACATTTCAGTAAATCCCCCATTGCCATCGGCCCATTTTCCTCCCTATACTATATTCTATTTTTGCTATTTTCAGCATGAATTTACTTTTACATATTTTGATATCTCAATTGTATATGGAAGGGAAGCTTATATAAAGAATGGCTAGGAAAACCACATCATCTGTGTCTTGTATCTCTTCTATATTAATGTAAACTTTAAAGAAATAGAATTTTCTTCTAACAGGGCTGGCTGCATTTACTTATGCATTTGATTTGTAAACGGCTGGGGAAAGTGATGACTCGAAGAAAGTGCTTGTTGCGTAATGTTGGAACAGAATGTGGGTGCTTGTTATACAGTGTATTGCTTCGGAAAAAAGATTTCTTTAGTTTTACTGTTTCAGGAAAGAAAAAGAAAGGAAAAAGTGAACTATAAAAAAGTGCTCCATGCGGGCTAAAAATAAGAATGGCATGTAAATTTCCGTTTATAGTAATAAATTGTATTCAAATATTGAGACGACTACATGTTAACTAGATTTAAAGATAAATACTGATGTTTTTTGACTCAATAGAAAGCTGTGGTATATTTATGCTTCTAAGTTTTCTATTATTTTCCCCTTTTTTTATTCGATGGGGGTTATTTAAAAATCCCTTTTTCACGTAATTCTTCAAATTTAATTCCAACCATCATTTTGAAAAGCTGATTTCGCTTCTTAAGCTCTGTTTATCCCAAATTTAAAACTATGCTGCTGCGATGTAGAGAAAAACAAAATGTGAAAATTTAGTCTATATAAACTAATTAGTATTTAAAACTGGACATGACAGTACAGTATTCTTTAAATCTTATGAGACTATGGTAAAGGGAAACATATTATGCCTGAATATACCGATGAACTCGTAAAACCTGGTGTCTAAAAAGCAGCTCAATAGAATTTGACGCACACACCCAATATAATGACAAAACCGAAAAATATTTTCTTTTAAGTATAACTATCTGCATATTTTCCCTTGTGGCTTCAGCTTAAATGTGTGATGATATTTTCAAAAAAAAATGCTGGGGTAGGTAAAGTGTAACAAAATTTCAGTTGGTTTCAGGTTTGCATATAAGCTCTTTGCATTTCTTTTCAGTCCGTTTGAATCCTACTCAAATCTCAAACAACAATTTTCTCGTACAAAACTAGAAAACTGTCATTGATAACTAGTATAATTAAAGTATATCGTGATTTTCGCTTCACATTTTACCAATTCCTTGAGGGAAATCCAAGTACCTTCATCGCTCTAATTGACGAATGCTACTTTAAAAATGAAAAGTGTGGCTCCCCTTAGAAATTTTTATTTTCAACTGAGTTGATTAAAAAAAAGGTGCGTCAAAACGCGAATTTACTGCTGAAACATTTTTTCTCTCATAATATGATGTTTCAAGAATGACGTAGAATTAAAAAGAAAAAAAAATTATTTTTTTCTTGTCCTTTTCATTTTTTTAAAAACTAAAGATATATTCTTTCCTATACATCTAAAATCGTCAAAGTAAGATAAAAGAAATTCCACGTTATCAAAATCCGAGAAATTATAATTTCGTGTTTCATTACACACTGGTTGTTTTGTAAGAAAAAAAGGAAAGCAGTGCACTGCTTCCGCTTCTTGTAGTTTGCTTTCTTCAGAACTAAATTTTAGTTCTTCCATTTATAAATCTCGAGGAAGAAAAAATATACCCTTCAAACTTTGTGGAAAAAAAAATACTTGCAGCTGTGGACAAGTTCCGTTCTTCCTTAAATATTAATGTAAACGTTGAAACAGTAAAAGTATCTATGAGTGAAGGGATTTATTTAGGCTTTTGATCAGAATTATGTAGCGCAAGGGATTTTTTTAAGGGGAAAAATGGGGTGTATGGGAGGAATAAGAAGTGTTACTGTTTCGGATACATTTACTAGGCGTGAATTCGTTTATAATGAGAACGGGAGACTTTTGTTGGCAAAAATAATTTTTAAGGTGGATCCACTACTTACTATTATATGTATGTTGTTGTTGTTTTAAAATTGAGAGTATAATACTTTGTTAGGTTTTATACGTAGACATACTTTCGTTAATTTAATGAGATGACTATTTAAACAGCTGTAACCATAAATAGTAGTTACTAATAAGAATAATTAAAATTCTCAGTTTAGAAGGAATTTTTTCCGAATCTCAGTTGTTCAAATTATAGTTAACACCATATAAATTCCTCGTTGTATAAGTAAAAATACCAGAGAGAAAAGAAATTTAGGAGACAGATACTATTCAAAATTTTGTGTTCGTAAAACCAAAAATTTTATTTTATTAGAAGTGTCATACATAAAACATAGATATATACACGGTTTTAGATTATATTCCAACCTGCAGTTAAAATTAACAAAGTTTTTTTAAGACACAAAATGTTTTAAAGTAACCCTGAACAATAACAGTGTTTTAGCATCGTGAAGAAATGCGAACCAGACTATCAGATATTCTGACTAAAAGTAAAAAATAACATCTTAATGTTAGAGTAATTATTTAATTTAAAAAAAAGCTTTCATAATTTGCATTTTATAGAAGCATATTATAAAATCTAACTGAAATAAAGTAGAATTAATTTAAAATGTTCTTTCCTTTACAATGCGATTTTAAGGGATTAATATTGTCAATAATAACATAATGCTAATATTTACTTTTGATCTACAAATAAGAGACTTAAGATTTTGTTATATTATCTACTTTTTATGTTTTATGTACTCATTTTATTCTATATCTATCTAGTTATACTATACGGTGAAATATTATTTTGAATCAAATAATGGAAATATTTCTGGCTTTTTAAAATCACAAATCATCTGAAACATTAATATCAAAAAAGTCACTTTCAGAGTAAATTTGTATTGTTAATTAATTCGCGAATCGAATGCGAAAATTTTGTATTTTAAATTTTGACAAAAATAATATGAATGCATCTAATTATTTTCTGGAAGACTAATTAAAATTTTGCGTTTTCTGAGAATCAAATCAAAACTCTCATTTTCTATTTCAGATGAAAGGTAATTAAACAAGCTTCTATTTAATTGTGGTGTGAGCTACATGTATTTATTAATGCTAAAAATATATGTGTTTGTGTTGAATTTCTTTTCACCTTTAGTTAAATCAAAAGGTAGTTTTCGTTTTAATAGAAATGTGGTGCTTGAGGTTGTTTTCATTAATTTTTTTCTGGTTTTAATTTTTTCCCATAAAAGCAAAAAAACGTTATTTTAATCTGTAAAGAGTATTTAAAAAAAAATTTTTTTAATTCAAATTGTGCTTAAACTTTAGGCATTTCTGTGCTCTTAATAATTATTATTTTGTACTACTATTAAAAAATTACTCAACAGCAGATGTAAATAGCGATATCTGTCGATGACGCTATTCGGGAAGTTAAAATGATTAAGCAGTAAAATGCAAAGATATATTAAAGGATGAATTTATTTTTTTATAGATATTGTCAGTGTTAATACATAGTATTTAAATGAAATGAATTCATTTATAACAGAGAAGAAAAGATTAAATTAATGATAATTATTGTTGTAGAGTGTAACGTTGTCTAAATATTGCATTTTGTGATTTGATATTTCGGTGTCTTTTACTATTGACAAATTTCTCATCGGACTACAATTCAGTTTTATTCCCCTAACGCATTCCTTACTTACACCACTTGATTGCTTACATGCCAAAAATGATCTCACTAAAATCAACTAATATATTCTACATTAAACATTATAAAATATTTATGAGCCAATAACCAGCCTAGGGCGCAGCGAGAAAAAAATTCTTGAAGTGCCCTAAACGTAAGAAAGGTAGAATTTCTCACAGAAAACCTTTTTTGCTGTCATCCAATTAACAAAAATCTAATGCATTGGATGTGTGACTGAAAATAATGTGTGTTTATACCCATTATTATCAAAATTAAACTACTTTGAAATGAATAACAACTCTAACATTTCTATGCTCCCCTTAAACTCCAAAAGTTTATTTCTAATTAAAGACGTAAAGCGACCAAAGATTTTGTAAAAAGGGCATAGGCATAATTTAAAGGCTGAATAGACCTAGTTTTAAAGGTAAGATAGAAATGTAAAATGAAGCAAGAGATATCGTTGCTCAAAAGAATTGTTGTTGAGGGTTACGTGCTGTATGAAGCTACTTTTACACCTATGAGGAGGCAGTCTATAATCCCAGGCCTTTGTCGTGACTGAAGAATAACCATTCACACTTCTAGTAAATAGCTCTTTCTTAAATGTTTTTGCCCCCTTTAACAGCCAGATGATCTGCAGCTGTTACCTCAGCGTGCGTTCATTTCCCGTTACGAAATGATACCACATGGACGCCAATTAATTACATTATTCCGTCACCGTGTGTTTGTAATTTTCACTTTATCAATTTAGTTATCAAGCTTTCATGCATGAGGGAACGTGCTAAAGAAAGAAAAGGCCACTTTTAATTGTGTTTTGAGAAGTAACCCTGAAAATAAAGAAATTTTGTATTGAATATAAACAAAAATACAAGTTATCATTCGAATTAATATATATTCAGTTTTAGTCCTTCGTACAGGGAGGTTGTACGTGCATGCATTTTTCAATGACTTGACCTTACGTTTCATTGTTGTTTTACAAGAAACAAATATAATTGCTCTGCAGAGACAAGACAGTTTCTGGTTGGGAAAAATACCATACAATTTCAGTGGTCTAGGTACAACAGAAAACAATTGACAAATAGACAGTGTTTATTGTTTTCGCCCCTTTGACTGACGTGTACTTTTGGCTGACGTATTAAGATTCTTAATGCCATTCGATAATGCTTTCATTTCGAACTTTGAAACCAAAAGGTTTAATGCAATAATACGGTTTTCTTCTGAGATAGAACATACTGAGACCATAAGAGATATAAAAATGTCTTTATTTTTCATGAAAGTATGTAAATATACAGGCGTAAGGGATTAGGCACCTTTGAACAATAAAAACATCAATGGAAAGAGACCATGACTTTAGTTTTAGTAGCTTCAAAATTAATAATTTAGAAAGCTTTTACCTTTCATAGCTCTTGGAAGTTCTAAATATTGAATCAATTTTTATAAATAAAAATTTATTTTTTCTATTTAATTATATTTTTGCTTATATTTATTTAGCCTTGTGCGCAGCACTTCACTGAAAATATGTATCACATTAAATTCATTTCATAATCAGTTCAATTAATTGATAAATCAAAATAAATAATAACTAATAATTTTGTACGGCACTGTAAAATCATTGAACTTTTACTACTAAAACAGCAAACATTTAGCGAAAGGAATATATTTGTTTTTTTGAAAATCAAAAACAATACGCGATGAACGTTTCGATCGTCCGCCATCTTGCTGGTAGTTAAGTCGAGCGATAGCAACGGCTGCCTTTTTTTCAGCATTCAGCCATCCAGCTGTTCTCGCATTCTTCCATTTTTCAGCAGATGCCAGTGCTGTTAAAAATAATCGTGACAATTTTTTTACGGGAAATGACGTGCTAAAAAGTAAAGTATTCTCGAGGAGCTATGTCATCCGACAACTATTTTTATAGAAATCAAATCTATTCTTCGTGACTTGCAACAGTCAAAACGTCAGACTTTGATGTTCCCAGAGCAGGAACACTGCGCTTTAAAAGGTTAAAGCATTTAAGGCCCATTCGTAAGAAGAGCATTTTTAAGATCTCAAGTTAACAGTTAATTTAATTTTAGACTTTCCGTCCCTCTTTCACTCTTTGAAACCCGATTAATGTTTTATCATTTGACGCTGTTTGTAGGACAAAAACAACTGGAAAATATCTAGAAATTTGAGTTCGATTGCAGACACACATGTTACATATTCTTCACAATGATTGTTTCACCTGTAAAGTGTTCTATTCAGCAATTGGATCCGTAGTAATGAAGTTTAGTTGCAATCTAAGAGCAAAACACTTTTGTTGAGGTCATAAAGAGAAAAACCGAAGGTATATCTGGACTATTTCAGTTTGATTAAATAGGCCATCATATTTGACTACATTAAAATCACAGCCACAAATAGACACTATCTGCTATTAGTGAATTATGTGACTGTTACAAAGGTCTTAAAACGGTGCACTAACTATCGAGAGAACGTCTGCATTAAAAAGATATCCTTTTAAGTTAAAATCTCGTAACGTTATATGTACATCCATGCCAAAAATAGATTTACACTACAGATAATAATCATAGTAAGAGCTGTTAGCTGTGGCACACCATAGGCTCGTAATGACACTGCAAAATAATGTTCTCTGAAAAATTGAGCCGGCTTGAAAAATATGTTCGTTTTCAACTGATCCGACAATTGTATTTTAGCGAGAAAATAAATATAATGATAGGTCTCAGCCGTGCCCTTTCTGCCTGTCAGATTCAATTATGTGTTTCCAGGAGAGTGCATTAGGGGTAATTGAATCGAGGTGGGTTTCGCTTTTGGGAACAAACGGGTCTTTTCGACAGTAAGTGAAAATGCCTTTGCGCATAAATTGTGCTTAATTATTTAAAGCCATATTTCCTCTGTAGACGTCGCTATGTAATATTATTTATTTCTGTCGCGTGGTTTGGAGAAATAAAATTGTATTATGTGTTTAAACTTGTCAGGTATAACTGTGTAAAATTTTAAATTAGACTTTACGTGAACAAGAACTTAACATAATGGCATGACCATGGATTAGAAAGCCCTTTCGGAAGCAAATTTATTTTCCATCCATACTTAACTTAAAAAAATAATATTGCTAATACTTAAAAAAATATAGAATTCTTGATTTTTTTCCAAAGAAAACTTTATTTTAAAGTGTTACGTCCATGCGTGTCAGTAGTCAAATCGTGTTTTAAATGAAAACGGAACAAAGCAGATTTCTGTTGAAAATGGAATAAGAATTCACGGATAAAAAAGAATATTTCTTTAAAACAAGTTTCTGGATAAAACAGTGTTTAATCAATAATTTACTGCAAAATTATCAAAATCCAATCAATGTTAAAGCATGAAATTCAATTCAGTTCAAAAACTTTTAATCCGTGCTCATTTTAATAGCTCATGACTATGAAGAGAACATTTGTTACCATGTTATCTTTCTACATCTACTTGCCAAGGCATGTACCGTTGTATTTTTAAATATTTTCCCCTCATTTTAAGACATTAAGTTGAATGATGTGCGAGGTTTGAAGCTAAAGAAACATTAAAAGACTTTTACAATATTCTGTAGCAAAATAGGCTGGAATGAAAGAGGTTCTTATTTCATAGCAAATACAACAATCAATGCAATTCCTCTATTTTGTCAAATTTCAGCTGATGTACGTAGTTAGAAGCATTTTTATTTTGTAGAGAATTCCAAATTATTTTTGCTTTAATAAAAAATCATTTTAAGCGCATTATGTTAGATAATACATGATCGTGTATCGATACTAAAATATGAAAATTTCATCTTATACATATTTTTACAAAGTTGTAAAGGTTTGTTTAGTCAAAGTTGTTAAAGCAAAGTTGTAAATATTTGTTTTCCTATTTTGTTTCTCTAATTGCTTAAATATTACGATTGTTTTCATTAAAAATGGCTACCTAGATTCCCATGAATTTTTTTCTTCCTTAAACTTTAATTAATTTTCGATTTGTTTGCTATTCTAAATTACAATATCAGCCGTGTGTGACCGAAAATTCCTCACCTGTCAGTTCTTAGAGCATTCCATTTATTTTTCTGGTTTTCATGCAATAAAAAAAAGCATTCTGCTTTTAATATCTTCCCACAACAACACATTCTGTTCGGCTGAACTCAACTCTCCTCGTAAAATTGTTGCAAGCGAGCTTGTCTGTGGCCTCTTTTTTGTCCGTCCCTCTTTTTTATTTATTTATTTTATTTTACTTTTTTTTTCACTTTCCGTTTTGCATCATCTGTAGGCCTCCACATAAAAACCAAAACCGGTCTTGCCTCTGGCTACACTCATCAGTTCTCTGTCACGACCTTAACGAAGTAAAAGAAAATGGCGTACGCACAACTACCTGGTTCCCTTCTTTTTTTTTTTTTTTTCTCTTGTTTTATTTCATTTGCTCGTCGGCAGATGGTTAGGTGTATGAAAGTAAAAAAAAAAAAAAAAAAGTCGACCGGTCGCAGATCTGCATGGCTTGGTCATTGCCACTGGAGCTTCGGGGGTTGTATATATTCTCGAAAAGGAATATTATTTCCCTATTTCCACCTTTGTTCCGTTGAAATTTGAAATATTATCATTATGTGCAAACAGAATGTGCAAGCAGAAAAATGGTGTATCTCATTAATAACTGTCAATAAAAGGGGGAGGGGGGCGGAAATTAAATAACTTGTCTCTGGGGTACAGGTCTTATTGGTGTACCCCATTCCTCAATATTCCGTAAAAGTCTATGTAAATGATTTTCTCAATTTAAATTATAACGAATCATTACCATGAATGTTATTTTTGTTGTTGTTTTTTATGATCAGAAAGTACTAAAAATCATCACAAATAAGTTTCGTGAGTAATATGAAAAAATATACAAAATATTAACAATATTACTATTGTTGTTTTTTGAGCAAAATATGCTGAAATTCGTATGCCAGACTAATCTGATTGGCCTATTATTTTAAATATTTTTTTGTGGAAAACTTCAGTAAAACTTTCGTTTCGGCAAACAAACAATTTTACAATTTACTGAACAGCTGAAATATTTTTTGAACGTGACGCTTGTACGCTGTGCATTCAAGGAAATGACTTAAATTAAGTAAAAATTTGTTTCTTATGAACAATAAATAAATAAATAATAAATTCATAATGTCTTTCTTTTATTTATTGCACATATTCCGCTAGTTTTTTTATTAAAAAGAACAACGTAACGTTTTAATTGTCTTTATTTCAGGTGCAGAATTAGTTATCTATTTAATAGTGAAGTGAAACCTCCATCAAAGCTTTTTCGTCAAGGAAAAGGAATAAACGGATATCTTGCATTTCATTGTTTTTGAACGCAAAACATGCTTTTTAAATCTTTCCTTTTTTTGATCGGGTTGATATTGATAAAATTAATACTTTGTGTTAGTTGTTCTCTTTATACAAACAAAGAAAAAATAATAATAAAAAAAACTTAGTATGTATTTTTTTACCATGAAAATTATTGTGCGTTATCAGTACACAGGGTTCCCATTTTAAGGAAGCTAACACTTGAAACTTTTAATATAAAAAATCGCTCCTTTTTTATTAGTTTAATAAACACTCCATAAGAGATCAGTTGAAGTTCAAATCTTTGGATTTGGTCTTCCACTCTTGATTAAACACCAGTTTATTTTTTTTTTCCTTCGTGAATAAAATGAATCCTATTTTTCTAACAAAAAAAAAAAGCTTACTTATATTATTTATATCTATATTATTATTTTATATCTGGATATAAATTACAACTTGAGCCTATATACGCAATTAATAAATTATGAAAGTAACTGCTTCGGGCTTTGAAGCGCTTTTGTAATAGTTTATGAACCAGTAACCACCACATGGCTAATGTCCAATGATCATGTGTGATATCGAATAATCAAACGTTGCGTGATGTTGAAATGAAATATAACAGGTGCACAAACAAGTAAACTCTTCCGCCAGTTCGATATTTCACATTTACAAAAGCTTCATTAGCATTAGTTTTTTCCATCCACGAATGATCTGAAAACGATGTATTTTTTGTCAGAGATTTTTAGGTTAAACAGCCATGTGTGCGGTATCGCAATTTGTACTTGTCCCATAAATTCACGCGCGTCAGATTTATACACGAACCGTGCACATTTCATGGGGACATTTCATGTTGTATAAAGATAGTAGATAGTATAATGCTAGAACATGTGAGATTGCAAGCCATAGGCCTATCGTCGAGGGACATACCCCCTTCCTCAACTTTGTCTCAAAATATTTTCATTGCTATCTACCAGTTTCTTGCCCAAGTACCCGAGCTGATAATAATCCCCTGTTAAGTGTTTGGCAGAAAATTTGAAAAGCCATAATGGTGACCGTGATATGATGTGATGAATCTACATGTTGCATTCGGACAGCGGCGTGAGGTATTGGTAGACAGCTATCGATGCACGATTCAGCTGTGCCAATACCGATTGCCACAATTCACGCGATACGCGCCTGTTGTGTATTGAGTAGTAAATGAGTGGAACATTCAAAACAGGGAGCATTGGCGTAACTGGATAGGTTTTTGGGTAATTATGGGTGGATTTAACTATTAATAATGAGTTATTTGTAAAAGCTTCCAACCTGCTGTTAAATTTATGCTTATTTCTTTTTTTTCCAATCTGTGTTTTCTTTTATTATTTACTAGGTTCATCCAGTTGTTTACCTTCAGATTTTGGTAGGTTTTCTGTAACTTATTAAAATAATATAATATAGAATCGTACTTTTGATAAAATATTTACATATTTTATCAAAATTAAGTTAATGCCAAATGACTGTACTACCATAGTTTAATTCATTTTACTAAGAAAATAATTAGCTATTATACATTTTTCGATGACTCTGCAAACTTTTTCCCCTTTTGTAATTGTCATATTTTATTGAGGTTCAGGATTTTTTTCAAGACATCTATGCATGTCTATTTTGTGTATCAGTAGATATAAATGCGTTTCTCATAAACATATAATGAAAATATTTATTAACTAAAGTACTTTAATTAATTATAATTATGTTTACTATTTATGGGAAAATATAAGAAACGTAGAGAAAAATAGTCAACAAAATATTTGTCGAATAATCAATAGCAGATCTTTATCACTAAGAAAAATAAAAACCTGCTCATTCACTCTTTTAAATTAATTTTTGAAGCATTTATTTTATTAGAAAATAATTATAATAAATCCCTTTTATCCACAGACATTGCCATTCAACGTTATAATCGTTTCAATGGGTTTTCATCGACAAAAAGCAGAATAAATTATTCCCTAAGATTTTATTTTTAATATATTTTACTAAAAGAAAACTTTTAAGTATCCTGCAAAAGAATCACTTTTGTAATTTTTTTTTTAATGCTACATTTCTTTAATAAATCCCTTTTATTTTTTATTATGGATTCAAACAAAGTTCTAATACCATAAATGGAAAAGAAATATCAACTGAACATGTTTACCTGGAAGCAAGCATAATTCCGAAGCAAAAATACTTTTGAAATGTAACAACAGACTCAAAAACCAAATTCCATTTTCAGCAACTCTAAACGTTATCTAAAACTCTTTTTCTCTTTTTCTTCCCCTTCCATATCTGCTCTTACATTTATTTTTCTCTGTATGATCTGGATGTTTTTATATCTGGAGAATTTTTTAGTATCTTATTTCAGCATAAACAGATAGGATAGCACGAATATAATGCCTTGTACGAGCCATTATTTGGATATAATACATTTCAGTTCGAATGTCTGTATCTATAGAAATATGTGTAACCCGTTGAAAGGAAATTTGTTACGATATTTTGTGGTTTTGTTTCCTTCTTAAATTTTGCTATGTTTTCAAAAAAAGGTTTAATGGATATATTTTGCTTTTATTGCGTCAAGGTTAGAGAAGCATGAAAATGGGTAGGAATTCGGTATCTATTAAGAGAAAAAAAGGGGTGAGGATTGTATTTTGATGTATTTATATGATTTTTTTTTCTAAAACTCACTTCATAAGTTTCTTTTACTATATTTAAAATATTTTAGCATTTTTATATGCTTTTATGACCAAGAGTTTCCAATTTAACTCAGTGTTAAATCACTCTTTTTAGCAGGCTGGCTTCATGTTCTTTCATCTAAATCAGGTATTGGCAATATTTGAAAAGTTGCGGTGTCAAACTTTGGGATGTTAGCGAAGTCGCTGGCAACTTCAGGATGTTAGCAAAGTCACGGCCGTATAATTCTGATTTATATGGAATTTTGAATAATTTATACGGGTTTACACGGGGTTTTGATATGTTCCGCGGGCCGGATCAAAAGCATTGGCGGGTCATAGGTTACCCATATGTGATCTTCATGTTACCAATCTGTCCTTCTGTCAATCAGATTAATCTTTTGTGAATGTCAAATTCTTCTTCTTTTTAAATTTTGCTCGAAGTGACCTACATAAATGAAGAGTTACTTTAAATGGAATTCAAAATGCAACTGATTGCTAACAATTTTTTCCAAGGATTTTTTTCTTTACTCTTTAAAAATCATAATTATGTGTTGATGCCGTAGGTGAATTAAAGTACTGTAGTAGATTCTCGACAATGAAGAATGAACGTAGAATACATAAGTAAAGTCTTGGTTAAACTATGCATACGAAACAGAAAATATGGTTACAGTATTTCAAAATTTCGCACCTATTTAATTTATTACTGCTTGAAACAACTAAACGATCATGCCTATTTTCCTTCTTTATTATTTTTTGCCGATTGGTGTCTGTAGATTTTTCTGTATTATTTTTTGCGCAGAATTACTCTTTTCGTACAAATGTTTTAAATAACGAAGAAATTCAGCATGGCTAGCCTATCTTGACTTCTTTTGCAGAAATCGGTTCGTACCGCACAGACCTGATAGCAAACTTTGTGATTTCCCCGTCATTCAATATTTCGTTTTTGAAATGTTGTGTCTAAATTATTATCATTTGTTTCGTCATGATATATTGTTATGAACATATTTTCTTGCTTTGTAAAATATTCAAGTTTCAAAATTTGTCTTCAATTTCTAGAGAAATCTCACCATATTTTGGCATATTTTGGGTTTGCTTTCCTCTGCAATTTTTAAAAAGTTTTTTAAAACACTTTCATAGATTTCGAAGATTCTTACGGACACTATAGATCCAATACAATTATATATAAATTCATTTCATATATTAATTCATATCGTAAACAAAATGTTAGGGAATCAGGAAAAATATATATGCAACAGATCGATATATATACAGGGTGACTACTAATTCATGGTACAAACTTTGAGAGCTAGTACAGGACCCTGTAACAATCACAATATGTATGGTCGAAAGTGAAGTGTCGTAGCACAAACACAGGAAAGAACAAATGATAGGGAAAGTGTTTTATTTTCATAGCTTCGTTCACAAATGGAAAATAATTTACAATAAGTGTTCAAAGCTGCGTCCATCAGCATTGATAATCAGCGTCCATCAGCGTCCATCAGCATGCTTTACAGCGTCGGGCAGCGACTGACGAACGCTTTCAAAGATACTGGGAATTTCACACACACGTGCAGCAGCTACGGATACTCGAGCAACGAGATCTTCATCGGTGTCTACTGGAGTGGCATAAACGTCCTTTTTCATATGTCCCCATAAAAAGATATCGAGGGGCTTCAAATCGGGATGGCCAAGAGATAGATCTACCATTACAATCAATCTCATGCCAGATGTCACCTTCAAGTATTGACGAACATCTAGGGTGAAGTGCGCTGGCGCCCCATCATGCTGAAATCACATGTGGTTTCTAATGGTGAATGGACATGCGGTTTCTAATGGAATGAGAATGGTCTCTCTTCCCCAAATCAAAGCCGACTGGCTATCTACCGGCAACGTACCACTACGTACCACTACTAGCTCCGTTTCTCCTCCGTCTCCTGCATTTGTTCTATCTTGTGTTTTGCTTCGACGCTTTACTTTTGACCATACATTCCTATACAAAATGTGATTGTCACACTGCCCTGTACCAGCCCTTAAATTTTGTACCATGAATTAGCAGTCACCGCATATATTTATTTATTTTCTGCTAATGTTAGGCGCGCCCATTTAATAAGGATGCAGAAGCAAGGAATATTAAATTCTCAGAACCAAAGCAATATTTCCGTTTAATACTGTTGTCTGTCAAAATGCCCTCTCACTACATCTTTGTCGTTTTTGCATGATTAAAATTTAAAAAGTTTGATTTAGAACTGAAAAACATAAACAGTTGTAAATTTGACTCATGCAGCTTATGAGATTAAATCATGTTGAGTTAAATAAGGATAAGAAAGTTTAATACATGTTGAATATAATCATATTCAAAGGATTTGGACTGCAGCTTTGAGAGTAGTTCATAGCACTTGAACTCGCTTTGAGTTGAATATATTTTCTACCAGTTTACCAGAATTTAATTCCTCCGGCTATGTTCTAGATCACTAGAAGTTTTAAGTCCGATATTGTGCTTCATTTTCATTTTAGGATTGATGATTAATTCAGTTTCAAAAATTTTGTACCACATTTTGTATATATAAAATTTAAGCCAAATGCATGTTTTGTGAATATGCGTTTGTATGCCGTATGGATCCACTTAACGTTCAATTTCATTTTGATCAGGAGAAAAATTTTACAACGATGAACGCGGGAAAGTTACTTTTTGGTGACCGATAGATGCGGAGTTTCTTTCACTTTATTTAAATACAATTTGTGCAGGGACCATAGAAATAAAACGATCAATACGGGAAAACGATGAATGCGGGAACGATGGATCGGGGTTCTTGGTATCGTTGGATGGATCGTTACACTGTAGTAGCAAACCAGCTTTTGTTAATAGGGCCAGTGTCTCATTAAATCGTTTTTCAAGGAGAACTGTGCCCTGTCCACCGTTTTATTTACATCGAGGTGTTCCTGCCCCTTTTTCTTTGGTAACAATGAGTTTTGCTCTTTTCCCTCTGGTGGCCGCTGTACCCCACCCTTTATAGAACGAAAAAGCAGGTTTTGTACTTTTTTCCACTGGGATGTGAAGAAAACTGTACCTTATGTTAGCAGAAAGTGCCTTTTTTCACCATTGGAAATGCCCATTTTAATAAATCCGCCCTTACTTTTTTTGAAAAGAACTGTAAACACTATCAAGAACTAAATTCATTTTCCTTTTTATTATACCTAATTCGTTTTTTTTAATATATAATTGAGGATGACTATCAGTGAAATATGGTTTAATGCATTTACCCATAAATTATTCAAATTTCTTAATTCGATTCCAAGTATTTAATCACTTTAACTAAGCACATGCACTCACTTTTTTTTCTTTTACTAACTACTAAAAAGATTTTGTTGTTTCTATCTTAATGTTGTTTACTGAGCCACTTTCTAAATTATACATCCATTAGGACTCCGTTTTCCGAATTTCGATGGAAAAAAAAAAGATGTCGACTACACACTACATTTCGAAACATTTTAGTCATTTAGTTTCAAGAGACTATTCATTTACATTCCATTAGGCAATCCTTGGATTTCATTTTATTTTTTGAATATATTTTCAATTTATACTAATCATACAGAGTCAACAAACAGTGCGGAGACTCGAGACATTTTAATACTAATGCAAAATCAATATTATGAAATAGTATTAAATTTAAAAGAAAATAAATAATCCTATTCATATGTATAGAGGCTCTTTCATAGGAATTATTATTTCAAGCAATTATATGAGAATGATGCATTCAGAATGAAAAATACAGGGGCATTTAAATAAATTAATGCATTACTGGAAGGTATGGACGGATAAATATTATTCATAAAAATGAATTTTCTAAATTATGCATACTTTTATTGAAAGTAGTCATGAAAGAATAGACGGATTACGGCATACTTTAATTAGTATAATTATCTTAACTACTCAGAATTTTGAGATGTTTATAAAATAGGATTTCATTTTTTTTGGTGGGGGGAAACTTTTGTTTTTATTTTACTTCAGCGTTAAAAATTTCGCTTCGAGGTAAAAAAAAAAGAAACACGCGCATATATTTTATTAAGTAGTATTAAAATTTCTATTTTAGCAATTTAGTAAAAAACAATTTTTAAAGCGAAGATGTATGTACTGGACGGTACACAGAATTGTATTTCTATAATTTCTCTAGAGGCAAAAGTGCTAAAAAATTATAATAAAAGAAAAAAAAAAGTTATGGCACATACTATTGCAGTATGAAACATTAGCAATATTAAAGATTCTCTAACGGATTTCTTCTAACGGAGTTCCATACTTGTGTGCGTGGTACGTTATTGCAGTAAAAACTTTGAAACAGAATCAAAATACGCATAGACAAGTTTTATAAATAAAATAACGCCAGAAAAATAAAATAATGACAACTTTCAAAGTATTTATATGTTGACATTTTTATATTATTCCCCATTGACTAATTAATTTATAAAGCAAACTATTACTTTTACACTTGAATGCTCATTTATAAAACAAGCTTTTCTTTCTTTTTGAAGTATCCGGTCAAAACACAAGCTCTGCAGAACTTCCATATTTCATCCCTATTTCACCCTTTCTAAACTAATCCTCAGTAAATACCTTTTCAACGTGCTTAATTTTCAGTTGAAACTTACTAAATTTTACCCAGAAAATTGCTTATTTGCAGACAAACTTTTATCACAATATTTTATCAGGGTCGCATCTTGAATGTTCGGCCGCTTGTTTGCAGTTATTATTTGGCAGCCTATATGCATTTATTATTGGTCAGACATTTTTTCAGTAAACTAACAAAAAATAGCCATATTGTATGAAATTTGGGGGTGGGGTGGGGTTGGGGATAAAACAAAGGAGAAACGCACATAGAGAAAAATTATCATGCTACTTTACATGAAGTATGTTTGGCAAACTTTTCTGTACGCAATTTCAACAATGCACACAATATATAGCGAATTACGATTACTAATTAATATAAAAATAATTAAATAAATGTTTCATTGATGTATAATAGGATGCTACATAGTCGAAAGTATAAAAATAGCGGGTAGTTTTTAGCCTCCTGTGTGAGATGAATTCCTTGTACTCATGACAGAAACGGCCCTGCATTTTGTGATGTTTATCTCTTTACATTCAGATTTGCTATCTTTGCATGGATGCGTGTAAGTTATATGCTTGAAAATATGTACGTGTTGTATTTCTGTATTGCGTCTACGTGTAATACTGTTTATCCATATGTATTCGTATTACATGTCTTTATGCATAAGCATAAATTTTTTAGCGACTAAAAATTCAAAGCACCATACATGATATTAAAAAACTTATTATAAAACAGACACAACTTTTCATCTAACGTTTTTATTAATCCTGCATTTTTAATTTGTCGGTACATTCTGGCTAGGTTTTAATCACAACATTTTGTTAATACTTAATTATGTCTTTGTTTATATTCTTTCTCTGCTTAAGAAAAACACTTGCACACAGAATTCAAACTCTAGAATATTGATCCTGATTAATTAGCGCTTTCATACTTTTTTTTCCATCTGTAAATAAAAAAATGTATTCTTTATGTTTTTAACAGACTTCGACATTCCTTTTTATTTTTCTTTTGGGTTCAATTAACAAAAAGAAGAAAATCTCTTTAGAACGTTTTATAGCTAAAAGTTAATCGCCATTTTCATTTAAAAAATGAAATAATCATAGGTTTTAATAAGATTGGTATGGCTGCCTTTCAAAAGAGATTTTATTTTTTTATTTTTTTGTAGCGAAAAGTTAATTGAGAATTCGCTACTTGAATGATAATTCCATTTTAAGCTTTTTAATCTTCGTTCTCACGTTTAAAAAATGTGGATTTTTTTCCCCGGCGGCTCCAATTCATCAAGATTTAATATTGATTTGTGTTTCCATGTTTAAATAAAAAGATATTAAAATGAGTTTCTTTTAAAAAATGACTGCTTTGTAATCATACAGGTAAGCGGAGTCTGAACATGCAAGAACGCACATTAGTTGATGTATGGAAAATTTTCACACAACTTCCAAGTTCTTGAGAATCCATGACTTTAACAGAATTTTCGATTTATTTAATAAAAATGTAGCGGTGTAGTATAAAACATATTCCAATATTTCGCTTTTATATCGCTCGATCAAAACCTCTTATATTCAGAAGTAAAACGAATCAAATATAGTCGGAACCTGTTAAATGGAACAGTCAATTCGCCTCGACATTTTACTCTAATAAACGGGATATTTTAATATCCAAGATCACATCGAGTAATTATGACAGCCTTTTATATTGGAAATTTGCTGCAATAAGCGAGATATTCAATTAACTGATATTCTATTAAGCAGGTTCAACAGTATACATATGTTAAAAACGGGGTTATTCATTTAAATCAACATTCACATGAAAAATTCTCGAACAAGCCAATAGTTTACTCTGAATCCAAACCCTACGTCCGATCTCTCTCTGAAATAATCTAACTTATAAAATTAAAATTGGAAAAGGTTTTGGAATCACTGAAAACATCATTATGACGGGGCGGAAAATTCGTTGTATAAAATAAATTCTTTAATGATTGCAAATTAAATTTTTACTATCACCGAGTGCCGACTTGGAAATACCAAACTTGTAAAATTACACATTTTGCTACTGTGTTTTAAAAATTTAAAAAAAGTATACATAAAATATAGTATTATTACAATTTTTTACAGGGCTGCTTCTCGAAAATTATGTGCAGTAAGAAAAAAATGAAAAATAAAAAGATCCTGACCTCAGTTGTACTTCATATTATTCTGTTTGAATTATTACTTTTCGAAGGACAGTTTACATATTTTATTTTCAAAATTTTGAATTTTTCAGTACAAAGAGTTAGTTTCTATTAGTTCATTTTCTTGAAATTTAATTACCTCAGACATGAATTTTTTTTTTTGGGGGGGGGGGGAGTCTACGATGATGTTAAAATTTCTCTTTAGCATTATGCCTCTCATATATTAGTGTCTTTATCTCATAAAAATTAGTTAACAATTAATGAAGTTTCGTGTTAAGTTTTTTTATATGAAGATTTAATATTGAAGGTAGAACCTCCAGTAACCTTGATTCTATTTTAACATGTATATGACCCCTTAACACAAAAGAGTACAAATAAAATAACATAGAACATTTACGAAGATAAAACTAGACATTCTTTTGTGTGTGTGTGGTAATTAAAATTAAAAAAAAAAGGTTTTAAAGTAAAAATATGCCATAGTAAATAAAGAAAATTTGTTTTTATTCTCAGGAAAAAGAACTCTTCCAGACATAGATAGCCACTGATCCGTAAAGGACAGCTTTAAATCTTGTAGTCTGAAAAAGTAACTGATGAACGAAACGGTGAATAGCAGAGTTCCGCAGAGATTATTTACAGATAAGTATTACACAGTAGTGGGAGTTGTTGAAAGATTCTTAAACTGACAGTTGACTTTTGTGGTCGAGCTCTACTGTATGTACAGCTGCGGAAAAAAAAGTCCCACTTGTACTTTTTTCGGCCGTCGATCGTCGTACAGCAAAGTTACAGATACCAATCGTTTTCGATTGACATACACTTTAATTTGCTGTGCATAAAAATTACATAAGGGACCATCTACATATTAAAATTCACACCAACTTTTTTTTCCCAATAGCAACCCCTAGATTTCACTTCATATTTCAAAAATTTAGCTCATTTTAACCCCGGATACCCATTTTCAATAAATTTGAACCGAAAATGGGTGAGTTATGAGCACCCAAAACCCCCCTCCCCATATGTTAAAATATTTTTTCATACTTTAAATCATATCTCATATAATATTGATAATAAGAAGCTGATTTTTATTCGTACCATTAGAACTAAACGACCCGAACATAATTCACTATTATTATGATTTTTTAATAAAATATTAATATGAATTATGAATTATTAAATTAATATTCAAAAAATTATGAGTAGCGACCTAGCCAAATTTCGATGGAAATAGATGCAGAAAGTAATATTACATGGCTGTGAAAAATTTCAAATTTTTACGTTAAGTAGTTTAATTTATATTAAATAAAATGTGTTATTTTCATGAGTTAAGGGACCATATATAAATTTATTAAGTGACAATTTTTTGAAAACTCTTTAAAATAAGCGTAAATTAGATTTCTTTTGCTCAAAAACACAGTAAAAGATAGCGGTATTAAAAAAAATCAAATTTTGAAGCAAATAAATTAGAGTTTTTTAGAGTTTGATGGTGATTCTATAAAGCTTCTATTGTTGCATCCGCTATCATATCCCCCCAAATAAAATATTTTCCAGGTATAGAATTAGATGCAGTAGATGTATATGTCTTCTAATACAACATCCTATTTCTGAAAGACTAACATCCTCAACATTCCAGTCATGAATTTGACGTTTTTTTAATATTGGGAACAAACTTAGTATTGGTCTTTGGACTTCCCCATATTTTCGCAAACATTCAAAATCACGTTTTTCTGTCTATATTGCTCATTGTAGACAAAAAATATTAAATGAAGAAAGTGAAATAACAAACACAGTGATAATATTGCTCAGCAAAAAAATAACTGCGTTTTTCACATGAATTTCAAACAAATAAATTTTCAATCATGAAACCGTTCTTCTAGTTCGACCGTAGCTGGGTAACATTCATACTTGCAGTCAGAAGAGCAGAGAACAGAATCTCACACCTGCCAACATTTCACCTGTTGTGACAAGTTACTACTCCCCCAGAAATGTACCAAGGACTCGATGTGTTTCCCACGATGCGGAAAGCACACTTGACAGTGCACATTCCAAGAGCAAGGCGGTCCTTGGATTTTGCCGACCGATCCCACACGAATGTGGAAACCCTAGACTGGGCGCTGACAGAGAGCCTCAGAGTCGTTTTGGAGACTGTTCGAGGAGGTCGGACAGAGATCGGCTCTCAGAGGGACGAGGGTTCCCGAATTCCAGAGCGGAAGTTGTTGCTTTTATTTAAGTCTGCAGAATGCAGTCAATGTTTGTAAATGTGTATTTTAATAATCAATGTTAAACAACAACCTCAACTCCTGTCTCGAGTCTCTTCAATTTTGTTTGTGTTTCCTGTTTAGCACTTGTGGCGAGTCCAAAACGCCACAGCTAAATAGACTAATATTCTTTCTGGTGGCAGTGGTTTGGATGTTGGTTTTTTCTTCATAAACCATCGAACAGATAACTCGAGGCATATTTTCGTGAAGCGAGAAATGATAATTTAGATCTGTGACTTTGAACTTACCTGAAAATTGTAAAAAGTGGAACGAGATCTGTGACTTTGAAATTACCGTAAAATTGGGAAATGTGGAACCATATCTGTGACTGAAATAAGGTAAAACGGACTTAGAACACTCAACTTGTGCTTACGGAACAGTGAATAGTTCCGGGAAACATTGACGGAGTCCTGCGGGATAGAGATTTGTGAAATTCTTCCTGTGGTTTCTTCAGTGGATGGTCCCTGATGTACTTCGGAGAGAACGTCGACCAAAGGGGTAAGTCTATTTTGAGATTTTTTTTCCGGGAGGCACAATGTTTATGAGTATTTTAAAGGATTAAAAAGAGTTAGAAAATTTGTTTCTTGTGTGTGTAGGAATTGTAAATTTGAATTCATGTTTAATTGTTCTCAGGGTAAAATTCTTAGCTTTTATTTGTTTCTTTATTCTGTAGTAGTTTTATGCTAAAGTGCAAATCTAGTGTTGTAATAAACTAAGTGTATGTAGTGATAGGGCCACTCAGTTTTAGAATCCAGTGTAAAATTAATTTTTGTCAGTGCAGGGAAATAGGTATTTCGGGCACTGTGTTAACTGAATTAAGGGGTTTTCTGAAAAGTGTATTGTTTTGGTTACTGTTACTACTTTTTTTTGGCATAATATTTACTTGAGAATGGCGTTTATGAAAAAACAAAGAAAGCACGTTCTGCTACTCTTAGCAGCAGAATTTGAAGTGGAGGTACCCGACTCAGATATTGTGTAAAACATTATTCGGGCTATAGAAGGATCTCCGGATTATGACGAGGATACGGCTAAAGCTTTTTTAGAGCGAATTTTAGAGGAGCAAGAAAGCATAGCTAAGCAGGCAGAGCAAGCGCGGCTAGATAAATTAGCAGAGCAGGAGAGAATGGATAAAGCCGCAGAGCGCGCATATGAACTTGAAAAACTGAAAATTTGTAATTCAGCTGAGAGCGCGAGTGTAAGCTCAATAAGCACTGTGATTAGCGAGGAAACTACGAGGCGCGTCAGTTTGAAAGATTTAGTCCCCAAATTCGATCCCAAGGTGTTGGACATCGCCCTATTTTTTATGATTTTTGAGCGTCAGGCGGGTAAAGAAAAAGTACCCGAAAACATGTGGGTATCCCAATTGATTCCCCTATTACCTGCGGATGTCGCGGAAATTATTGTGAAGGAGCCGGCGGAGGTTAGCGATGACTTTTCTCACATCAAAAAATTGTTGCTAAAAAGATTCAGACTTAGCTCGGTAGCCCTTAAGACGAAATTCGAAGAGCACGGAAGAAAGGTCGGGGCTTTGTGGTCAGATCTTGTATACGAATTAAAAGGGTATTTGAATAGCTGGTTAGAATCGGCCGGGGTAACGGATTTTGACGCATTAAAGGAATTAATGTTGTTAGAACAACTAAAAAAGAGAGCCCCAGTAGAGGCCAGAGAGCAGTATTTAGATCAGTGGGAGGAGTTTAAGAAAGCGTCCGTTTTGGCTGAGAAACTTGACCATTTTGAGAATGTACGGCGAAACTATAGAAAGAAAGACGAAAGAACATGGGAAAGAAAGGGCAAGGAAAAGAGGGACTCAAGAGTCGGGGAAGAAAGACTTATGGACAGAGAGTTTCGGAAAAATGAAACTACTGTACCAGAGAATAAGTGTTTTGACAAAAGAAAACCGGTAGTATGTTTTCATTGTTCTGAAGAAGGTCATATTAGGCCAGTGTGTCCCCAGTTGGCAAAAAGGCGAAGTGAAGTTGTTAATAACCTTAATGTATTGAGCGAGTGTTTTACGCCGGTTACGAGCAAGGTTAAGGTAAATGGTATAGAACGGGACTGCTTACGTGATAGCGGGAGCGGAATCGATGTGTGTGCTAAAAGTTGGGTTAAGTCGGAGGACTTTACAGGAGAAGTGGTCTGGGTCAGACAACCTTTAGACAGGGAGTGCAGGTGTTTGCCTCTAGCAAGGGTCGCTCTAGAGGGCGAGTTTGGCAAAGTCATAACTGAAGTCGCGGTAAAAACTGATGATTTGGATCAAGGTTATTATTTATTAGGTAATAAAACCGCTCAGCTATTAGTCAACAATGGTAATAAGCCAAATCTCATAACTGCAGTCACGAGAAGCAAGGAGAAACGGGAAAGTCTTAAGAGAAGAAAGGAGCTTAGTCCCGAGGGAGCGGATCCCTCTTCGGTGACAGGTTTACCTCAGGAATCGATGGACAGAGAGCGTGAAATTCCCCCCCACAGAGCCTAAGCAAGAAAGCAGTCTAACTATTGTGTCTTCTCCTGATTTTGGAGTAGAGCAAAAAAGTTGCGAAGTTTTAATCCTGTAGTGGATCAAGCCCAGAAGGGTGCAGAATTGAAAGTTTTGACAGGGAAACTAGTGCGGGTGATAGATGTAAAGTGGGGAGAGGCCCAATTTCGGTTTCGCGGTTCTCAAAAGAACCGGGAGAAAATTAAAGAGCTAGGTCACGAAGACATAGCAGGTCTTTTGGGATTTACTAAAACCAAGGATAGGTTGCGTCAATTTTTCGAGCCACAATGTTATCAGGAAATTAAATTATATTCAAGGTCTTGTTTAGAATATCAGAAGTTCGATAAAAATAACGACCGGGAAAGAATCCCAATGAAATTAATTCCTAGTATTTCAGAGATTTTCTCTACAACTGAGATTGATACGGTGGGTCCCTTACCGATGGGCACAAAACATAACAAATATATCCTAAGCTATATTTGTCTTACCAGTAACCCTGAAGCTACGGCTATTCAGGAAATTACGTCAGTGAATGTTGGGAATGAGTTAAATACCGTGTTCTTACGGAGGGGCTTTCCTAAAGAAGTCCTAAGTGACTTGGGGAAGTTTGTTGCTAGTATTTTGAATTCAGGATTTCTTAACAGGTTCCGGATGCGCGTCATCCACAGTTCGTTGTGCCCCCCACTGAGTGATTCAGTTGAGAAAGTTCATTCTTTTGCTCAGATAATTTCGGAATGTATAGGTTTAGAGACAGTGGAGGACGGGGAGCATAATTTACCTCTGGCTTTGTTTGCACTTCCATAGTGGCGCGTGAAGGTAGAGGGTTTAGTCCGGCAGATGTGGTCCAGGGAAGGGACTTGCGCACTCCGCAGACTCCGGTAGTTGAAAATTGTCTCGATCTAGTTGTATCAGACACAAACGCTGTAGAGTATATTTTGAGCCTGACAAATAGGTTAAAAAAATGGCAGGCGTTGGCGGCAGAGGAAATGACTGAAAAGCACGGAAAAGAAAAATTGTGGTATGACAAGAATGCAGTGTCAAGAGAGTTTAAGGTGGGAGATCAGGTGTTGGCCACGTCGAAACAAAACAAAAGGAACGTAAATTGGATAGTTCCAGGAACGGTGACTAGCAAGATTTCGGACACTAATTACCTCATAGACCTGCCAGAGAAAAGAGATAAATCTATGATTTATCATGTAAACCTTATGAAACCCTACTATAAGCGAACCGAGTGCGTTAACTTTATAATGGATGAAAACTGGGAGGAGGAGGTGGAGCTAGAGGCCGAGATTCCATACCCTTTACCTAACCCCATTCAATTTGATCTCCGGGAGATATTTAAAGAAGGCGCGCTTGAGAAGCAGTTGACTGCGGAGCAAATAGAGATTTTTGGGCGTACGTTGCAGGGTCGTAGCAAAGTGCTCTCAGAACCGGGAATCACGCCACTGATCGAAAGGGATATAGAGGTAACGCATTCCGAGCTGATGAGAGCGAAACCTTATCGCATATCACCGAGGCAAACCGAAGTATCAAGGGAGGAAGTTAAAAGACTTTTGGGCTTTGTGGTGATCAAATTGGGAGAGACCGATTACGGATCACCCTTGAGGAAAGGCGCCACGCGATACGCTGCTTTTGCAACCCCTTTTGGAAATTTTATCCGTAAGAGAATGCATTTTGAATTATTGTTATATAATTATTTCGGATCCAGAAAAAAGGAAAAACATGTGATTATTAGAACTTCCATTGAAAGATTTCAAGTGTTAGTTCATGAAAATGCAGAGTTTTAAGTCTTTCACAAATCAAGAAACCTAGGAGATGTCCCACCAGGAAAAAAAAAAAAAAACTCAGTTTGCAAGGTTTTCAGTTTTAGGTTACAGAATAGTTTTTTTTGTGTGTATTTTTGTTTTGTTTTTTTTACTAGAAGAATTGTAAATATTGGATCATAGTATTTGAATTTGGGAAGGCACCCTGGATTTTAACACTGAGTGCTGTTTCAGGTTTAAAACCTAAAAGAGAGTTTTTTTTGTGTGTGTATATAGTGAATTAAGATGTAAGCTTTGTCCGCCTTGCTAAAAGGCGTTTTCTTTTTTATTCGTACGTGCCTCTCGGGGAATTGTCTCAAGAGGGACTTACGGATTTGGTTTTGCCAAAAGGTTTCCGCTTCATCGCCGAAACTTTTGTCTTCATGGGGGAGGGAGTTGTGACAAGTTACTACTCCCCCCAGAAATGTACCAAGGACTCGATGTGTTTCCCACGATGCGGAAAGCACACTTGACCAGTGCACATTCCAAGAGCAAAGGGGGTCCTTTGATTTTGCCGACCGACCCCACACGACGAGTGCGAACGCACAGGGGCTGGAGGAAGATCGGGCGAGGCCTTTTGATTTGCCGACCGACCCCACACGAATGTGGAAACCTAGGCTGGGCGCTGACAGAGAGCTCAGAGTCGTTTTGGAGACTGTTCGAGGAGGTCGGACAGAGATCGGCTCTCAGAGGGACGAGGGTTCCCGAATTCCAGAGCGGAAGTTGTTGCTTTTATTTAAGTCTGCAGAATGCAGTCAATGTTTGTAAATGTGTATTTTAATAATCAACGTTAAACAACAACCTCAACTCCTGTCTCGAGTCTCTTCAATTTTGTTTGTGTTTCCTGTTTAGCACTTGTGGCGAGTCCAAACGCCACACTGTCTAAGAGAACCATGAAGGGAAATATTTGATAACAATTTCAAAATTAAAAAGATTTTCAGAATCGTGAGCAGTCGTGTTGCATTTTTCCTTTAAGTCTTGAGTACTAGCCAAGGAAGTTATGAATTCACGGGCCATTTGGACCTCTGACTAAACATTCTACTTTCTACCCTTGATATTCTCAGTACCAAACACTTTAAGAGAGATGGTAACAAAATTTTCCTTGATAATAACATTTATTTCTTTTAACTCTCTCGAGCGAAATGAATGAAAGGCGAAAAATTCGGAACCTACAAATAGCGCTTTTCAATTCGTAGAAAGTCCCTTAAAAACGCACAAAAAATAACTCGCAATATCTCCGGAAATTATCGTAGAAAATTAGTGAAAATTTATATTTAGGGTAATTTGAAGGTTTTCTTTCGTTTAATAAAGTCAAAATACAGTGTTGCCGTTGAGAAAAATGAAGTTGATGCATAATTTAATATGAAGACGGCCCCTTATGCAAATTAAATTAATAGTAAATTAAAGTATGCGTTATTTGAAAACGAATGGTGTATATAACTTTGCTGTACGACGAACGATTCCGAAATAAAGAGCAAGTGGGACTTTTTTTTTTCCGCAGCTGTACATAAAACATCCAGAAATGTTTGAAACTCTGCAAATTAAGGAAAACTTTTTTATTTTTTATGTATAAAAAATTTCAGATAAAGAGTTTATTATTAAGGGAAGTATGTATTGAAAATACTGTTATTTTTACAGATAATGAATAAAAAATCCTATTGAACATAAATACTGAAAACTCTGACATACAAATTAAGAAAAAATCAATTTGAAATAATCCGAAAAACTATTTTTAAAAAGTTAGACTTCTAAATTTATATTCAGCTCCCGAACAAAAACATTCTCAAGTAGTAAAATGAGTTTCATACACTCATGAGGTGATATACAAAATTCCACACTTTCGTCATAAAAATTCTTAAGAGGTATTCTTAAAAAATTATCAGGGATTATGTATGAATATGAATATGAAATTTTAATGCTAGAGTGCAAGATATGATTTTCTTTTGCAATTTTTGGACAATTCCTGGAACATTATCATCCGGCGTGATTTTTTTTTCCTTCCTTCGAGAGCCATCGAAAAGTGATTTAAGTCAGCATGTATTTATCTTCATATTTCTCAGACTTTTTAAGATCGCTGAAATTTTGTACGTCATTTCATAAATGTTTGGCGTACATTTAAGAGTTAGGTGGGGGAAAATGGGGGGGAAATGGGGGAATGGTGGGGGAAAATGGGGGTATTCAAAAATACCATTTTTCACCAAAAAAAAAAAAAAATTTAGAGGTTTCAATATTTTTTTCTGTGGAGATACATTTCAACAACATATCGAGTACTTTTAATGAAGTTTTATGATATTTCAATAAAATTAATGTATGCAAAACTTCTTGTTTTTGCTATAAACATGCTGCCTCTTAACAAGTGATATTGAAAAACTTTCTTATAGATTCCTTATAATTAAATAAAGCATTTATGTGGTACATATTAGTTTAGATACTTCAAAAGAACTGGATTATATAAAAAAAATAAGAATAAAATTTTAGTTTCTATTTTTAAATTTTTTTCTTGAGGTGGGGTAAAATGGGGGTATGGTTCAATTTACAAAGTTCTATAGGATACTGACATTTCTATTTTTCTTTTAGTCAAATATTCCTAAAACAACAGCTATAATCAATAAAACTGACGTTTTAATTAACTGTTTATTTTATTAGTTAATTTTATGTAATCAGTAGCGTCACCAAGAATTTTTTTCGGAGGTGACTGAGAGATAAAAAAAATAGAATACAATATACCCAGCCAGCCACGATACATCGAATTAACGTCGCCGTCGACGTAGTTTCGACGTAATCATCGACGTTAAAAATCCTTGGATATGTCCACCTGTTTGCCCGTCGAGCGCTGAACTTCTCGACGGCGTATTACCCGCGAGGGGTGACCGTGAGAGTTATACGTTGTCGAATCGCTCCAACAGGACAGAGAAAACCGGCTTATATTCGTCTAATAGAAGTCGTTCTTTAAAGACTTCGCAGAATTTGTCGAATTCTGACCATTTATAAACGTAGTAATTATGCCGCAATTCCAGACATTCAGAGAATAGACAACTACCATTTGCATACGTCGTGAAGGAATGGAAATTCACACTGTTCTGATCTTGTGAACTTTTGCCGTTTAAAAAGGAAACATTTTATATTTCTGTATAATACATTTTAATATCAGTTTATTAGCTAATAAAAAGTAATTTTTAATTAAATGTGCAGAAATTACAAGTTTTAAATTAACTTCTAGTCGTTTAGATGAAGTTGTAAAATATACATTCATAAAAATTTGAACAGAGAGAAAATACATTAAAGAAAAATATAATCTTGATTTTTTGAATTTAATTGATCAGTAACTTGCATAAACAGCTTATGTCTCTATTTTACATTTTAAAGGGTTTACTTTTCCCCCCCGGTACATTTTATGAATTGTTTTTACAGTAGGTATATTCAATAAAAGGGGGGGGGGGTACGCTGTTTAATTCAATGTTATAACAATCCAAATATCTTCATATATTGGTGAAAAAGTAACTTAAAAATTAAATAAAATATTAGTAAATTTAGTTAAGTAAGGAATACAGTTTAAAATGCAATTTTACTAACAGTAAATACAATTTACTTATTTTATATAAAAAAGGTTACTTTTTAACCAATATATGAAAATATTTAGATAGTTTATAAGAGTAGATTAAATAATTTTTTGCACCCTTTTATTAAAAATACCTAATACAGCCAAAACGATTAATAAAATGTACCGGGTGAAAAAATGGAAACCCTTCAAAATGTAAATTAGTGACATAAGTTGTTTGTGCGAGTTACTTATCTGTTAAATTAAAAATCAAGATTATATTTTAACTTTAATATATTTTTGTATATGTTCAAACTTTTATGAATATAAATTTTATAACTTTATCTAAACGATTAGAAGTTAATTTAAAACTTGTTATTTCTAATCATTTAATTCAAAATTGCTTTTCATTAGCTAATAACTAGTAGTATAGTGTATTATATTTAGAAATATAAAGTGTTTCCTTTTAAACGGCATGTGCACCCGACAAGAAGTTTGAATTTCCATGCTTTCACGACGTATGTAAATGGTGTGTGACTGACATATTCTCTAAATGTCTGGAATTCCGGCATAATTACTACGTTTATAAACTGTCAGGATTCGACGAAATCGTCAAGGAACCACTTCTATTAGACGAATAAGCCTGCTTTTTTATCTCCATAGTTTATTATAGTTTTCCTGTAATAAAATATGAACAAGTTTTCTATCTACAAATCCCCCCCCCTCTCACCCTCCCACGAGAAAAATTCTGTCTATTTCATTACACAAACAGTTTTTTATTTATCTCTGTTAATTCTTTGATTTGTTCAATTTTACTACTCCAAGTAGGTTTAAATTACATACTAAATGCACACATATTAGTATACAATTTAAAAAGAAAAAAAAAAACTTTGCATAAAGTGCTTTAATCTGTTTCATTGTAAGTTATGCCATGCCATAATGCAATAATAAGTTGACTTTTGTTATAGTAAGTTTACATTAAGTAAATTCGTGCTCATAATGAGAAAAAATATTTCATATGCTTAAGGTAAACAGTTGATTTTATGCCAATTGTACCTTTATATTTCATTCTATAATACAAATAAGAAGACTTATAGTTAGCAATTAAAAAGAAAATGAATAAAAGAAACAAAGCACATAATTATTAGTTAAATAATTATTTAACTCACCTCTAAAATTTTGATGGCTGGAATTAAAATTTGTAGTTACCCCGATAAACTTTAATAACATCGCCGGCCAACACAATTTAAAGAGAGCCCGACAAACTTATTAATATGCCAAGCTAACAATAAATCATGTTAGCATTGAACTTGAAAAATATTTCAAGAGATACTTGAAAAATATCCATTTTTATAGTTAAAACTATGGAAATTTTACTTTTCTGTGTAGCGCAGCTGAGCTCAGCCATTGACTACACGCTGGAGCGAGTTCTGCACTTGCATAAAAAACTGCGAAGTACGAGCCACGTGAACCATGAACGAATATACACACACACAAAAAAAGCATCTGTTTTCTGAGAAAACGGTTGGGGTGGACATGTCAAAGGTCGTGAGAAAGGACCCCGTAAATTCTGTCTCCCCTGCACTGTTTATTCGACGTTCAACTGACTATTAACTAAGCTGAAAAAATTTCTCGATGCTCCATCGTGTTTCTTCTTTTTGGCTGGCTGGGGGGGGGGGGGGGGTGTTTCTCAGACCGCCCAAGCCATGAGCGGAAAATCGGCGATGTATTGACGGATCATAGACCTCCTGAGGGCGACCAACATTAACAGTCGAAGATAGCCGCCTCCATGACCAAAATCGAACGGCTCTTTATGACGTCGACAACACAATGTATGCTTGATCTCTTTTAAACGCTATTTTTTGCTGTAATTTTTCATCGACCTATTTTCGACATTTCGACATCGGTAATACGTAATTTAAACGTGTGTGCGCTTGCTGGGAAGGGGGGTGGGAGAAATGGAATCCCTTTACTTTACCTACAACTGTTTGCATACAAAATTAAATTTAAAAATAAAACAAAAAATAAAATCATAAATCGAATTTGAAACCTTTGCAATTGGAGAAACTTTCATTAGAGAAAATATTAAATTTGGCTTAGGTCCGTAGCGGAACCTCACATTTACTCAAGGGGTACATTCAAATTTATTCACATAAATGTAATCTTTTTCAAATCTTATGTTTACTTATTTCGGGGTGCTTAGAGCCTCATCAGCTATCCCCTGCTTACACCCCTGTGTAACATTTACCCACAAGTAACATTTGCTATATCCTGAGTGAACCTGAATTTGGTATAATCGTGGGCATTATATCTTTAGCTAAATATTTTGGGAAATAATCCTTTTCTATGCATTTTTTTCTTGAAGTATATTAAGAATATATTGAATTGAGTGCATTTTCCTTCATTCCCATCATTAACAAGATTTTTATTAAAACTGTACGTGCACATTTTACCAGGCCCATTATCCTCCATGGTGGAGGAAAATGGGGGTATCAATACTTACCTAATTAAAAGTGACTCCGTAGAAAAGTTTTTTGATAACATAAAAAAATAATGCTATCGTTTCAATCTATGTAAGTCCAATGTATGTAATATACGCCAGTAATTTAATTAACAAAAATTTAACAGCTTGGTTTTAGGACCTTTTAAAAAAATACATGCTTTTCCCACCATTTTCCCACACCTGACCCTACTGGTTGAATTTTTTTTTCGTACAGGGACTGCAGACAAATATAAAAAATATAACTTTCTTAATATCGTATATAACCTTGAACACTTTTTTTTCAATTTGTATTGTCCCACTATCTCTAATAGATAAAGAATTAAAGCGTGTCAAAGCCTTTTTGGGACACCCTGTATATCGTACGTGAAAAATTAACTATGTGACATCCCTCTCTAAGCACTTTATTCATTTTGTTACTCTTATGGATATTAAAATAGTAAAGTAATCTGTTAAAACTAGTCTCAGAGTTATAATTACGGATTTTTAAATCCTCTGTTATTTTTAAATTAATGTCACTAGTCCCCAATTCTGTATGCTTATAATCCGTAATACCTGATATCAGCCAAACTGTCTGGTGATAATGCTATTAGACAACATCCAATACTTATCACTTTAACGTATTTTCCTCAATAGGGCACTGATGCGGAGAAGAACAAATGGGAAAAATAAAATAAAATAGCTACTGAAAAATGTGATGTTAACGGTCCCAAAGAGCTTTGACGTTAGTAAGAAGTGGATCTTAAATCATTCGGAGGCTTTTCTTCTTCGGTCATAAATCTATTATCTTCACTCGACTTCCGTAAAAGCATTACCTAGTTTTTCCTGGAGAGCTCTGTGCTGATGATAAATAAATAATAACTTCTGCGTAATAACAAAACTAGAATTGTAAGGTTGTTGTGCTATGTAGCGCAGATTAACAGATCAAAGAGCTGTATCTAGTGAATTTGAAAATATTGTGTTTGGTTTACCTTTCAAGCTATTGATTTGCTTTTCCTTTTGCAATGGAGCTGAGATAAATGAAGAATCAGTCCAATCTGGGAGGTGAGAAAAAAGGTGTATCAGCAAAATATTATTACGTATTTGTGAGACGTATATTAACTCACTTAAAATTATAATTTAGTTTACTTAAAAGGAAACTAATGTGCTACTATTTTCCAGTATTATGTGCATCTGAAAGCGTTCAAATTGGTGTTCTGCAAAATAAACGATTTTTATTTCTTACTGTTTTATATAAATCAGTTTATAAAAATCATATAAAGGGTAAAGTTAAATTCCACTGGGTCCTAATTTTAAATCTGTTAAACGGAATTACGTAAACAATTGTATTGTGATCTCTGAAATTTTATCTTATTTAAATAGTCTACCCCAGCGTAAAATACCCAGTTACATAGGTACCCATCATTTGCAGTCAGCTTGGAAAATTACTTATATTGCCGCATTTGATGATGCGCACTTGAAAAACACAGAACTTTAGAATTTCCTACGAACTTGGTTCTGCATAATTTACATTTCGCGTACAGGCGTTATTTAATAGTTTAAGAAAAATCCTTCTATTAGAAACGTCTTAAAATACGTTATGGATCAAGTGGCGAAATCTATACATAGAGCAGAATTACATCGCTAAATGTAAGTCAGCAGCATCTGTGTCAGGGCAGACAAACAAAAAGAAGCTTGATAGATATCTTTAGGGAGATAAATATCATTTTAGTCGCCTTCTAGGCACGCTGTGGGAATATTCAGACACCAGACATATAGAGGTCAAAGGATATCTTTCGAAATGCTCTAAGGTAATCATAAGAAGGGGGATATTTTTAGGCAGTCATGTTGTTTATAAACACACCCGATACACATACTGGAATGAAACTCCTGTCTCTGTACTGAACATTTACAGTCTATTTTGAAAAGAAAGTAAATTGTTAAGTACATTGAATGCATAATTTATCTCTTTTACTCTAACTTAAAAAAAAAGAAAAAATATCTATGAATGACACCATGCAAAAACCGTCCAGATTTTGATGAACATAAAGTCGTATTTTGTATAAAAATGGGCAAGTTGCTGCTCAGCAAGGCCTTTTACTACCGACTTAAGGGTCAATTTGGATGGCGCCAAATCTGGTGAATACGGCACCATTAATCTCCAATTGCATCTGGATAGTCCATTCCACAGAAAAAATATTTTATGATAGATCGCTGCTAATGCTTCAAAATGTAATGACTGTTGATGAAATCGAATACTGCCTGATTTATAATTAGTACTCTATATTAAGAAACTTAATTTTCTCTCTATATTTTTTTGAAAAATTTGTGTTTATATCACTAAGAAAAGGCACAAAGTTCTTGATCTATTCTGCGTAATGCAGGGAAATTTTTACATGATGATGAAAACGTGAACAATCGGTAATTTCGTGAAAGTATAGTGCAAAGCTGCAATATACTTTCTCACATCCCACTTAAAATTTAGAATTCAGTTTTCTGATAAGCTGTCATCAACTAATGAATTATTTATGCAACTATTCAGAAAATATAGAATAGCAAAAAATGTTGCATTAAAAATGAAAAAATGTAAGACAGGACGCATAAATTTATTACCAAATTGTTCTGGTGTAATATTGGATCTCCTGTTCTTTGGGGAGAAAAATAAAAGATTTGAGGACAGAAAAAAAAGAATCTCTTCGAAGTAACTCTTGAAGCGTAAGAAATTCAGGAGATAAGTGCATTTAAAGCTTGTGGCTCCATGTCAGCGTTTTTAGATGCCTCATGAATGAAATATTAGGCGTTGTGATCTTATTTTATTGAATCTTTTCAGTGCTTTCAAGAACTTTTTCACACACAACTTTTAATGCAATTTTAAAGTTTTACTTTTCTTTAGTGAAAAGGACGCGGGTGCTTTAGGGAAAAAAAGGGAGAAGATTTTTTCGCATTCAATTTCATGAAATATGCATTTTAAATATCATGGCATGAAGTTAAATATTTACTGTGTATTGGCGTATATGTATATTCTTTATTCCCGTATTTAAAGATTTATTTTTTTATTAGCACATGGGGAGAGATATTTAGATTATATATTTTCTTCGATAAATATAGAGTTTGCATAACGACGAAAGTTTTCTTAAGATTATTATATATATATTTATAATAATAATATATGTATATATATATATATATAGTGTGACATTGCATAAAATAATATCAGTAGTTTTTTTTTAAATGAAAAGCAAAATACACTTTATACTTATTTGTAAGTTTTATCATATGCATGAGAATGCACTTGAATGATCAAACTTCTGATTCTGTATTCGTCTGCAATATTTTATTTATCCGTCTATGCATGAATATTTTCAATGTGCTAGTCATAAAAAATTGGATAAAGTTTTTTTTTTTTTTTTTTTTTTTTTTTTTTTTTGTCTGTCTTCTGTCTAGTTCTCTGTAATTTGTGAAGTGCCATGCAAATACACTAAGACGTAAGAAAATAGATTTTTGAACAGAGTATTTGGGAAAAACGGTCAATAAATCAGCTGCAAGTAGTTATCGAGACTGAGAGCTTAGAAATTCATACCTATCCTGTGAATAAGTATCAACCTACAATCTAGAGAAATATTAAACGTATTTTAAGTAAACATTATTCGACTATAATGCTCCTTGCAAGGATAACTGTTGAGCATTTTTGTATTCGTCAGAAGAAAACATATATGCGCACACACAAAAAAATAATATCCACTAGGAAGTTCGATAATCTATAGGAAATTACTTATCACAATCGTTTAAAATTGTTCATTGCACAAATTCAGTTTCCATATAATTATCCGTGCAAGCGACAGTAGATCTTCAGTAAAATCATTAAATTAACGTTTTGTCAACGTATTTTTAAGGTAAGTCGGCAAAACACATAGGAACTAAAGAAATCGATTTCCTCAAGTGGTTATGCATTTATGAAAGAGATTGCAGAGCATAACATAACTTTTTAAAAGTTTATTTGATCGCATGATAAACACAGACTTTGCCTCTGAGCCGTGAGCCAGGAACATAAAAGTATCTAAGCAAAGCGTACTTTTTGCTTTAACATGTCCGACTGAGTCAATCAATCACATACGTTTTGCCTGTATTGAAATAATAAAAAACATATAAGGGTCATTCTCAGGAAATGAGCAATTTTGATTATGCAATATTTTGATTTTGAAAAAAATACGTTGTTTAGATTCCTATTTTTTTTATGTTATTGCAATTATTTATGTCTGCTATCATGGAGAAAACTGCCACAAGAAATTGTTTGCCTTAATTACATTACTGGTTTTAATTAAATATTCAATTTGTTTTCATTGAAACATGGTAATGACAGACAGGAATGTGGTAATGACATCTGTGAACATAATAATAACTTAATTATACAAGCCTAAATTAGTCCATGTAATAAAATGCTTACTATATCAACTAAGGAATATTAATGCATTTTTTAAGAAAGTCTAAAACTATCCCTAATTTTAAAACTCTGCTCTTAAAAGTCATTTTCATGTTTTCAGAAAGCCTCGGTAATGACATTGTTTAAATTTAAACCTATTTAAGACTAAATTTTAACAATTAAAGCTAATGCAATATTTGCTTTGAAAGTACTCCTAAAGCTCTTTATAAATTCTACAGCCAATTTAAATTTATTAATTATATATTTCAGAAATAATGAACTTGGTAATGAATCGCTATAAATAAAAGAAAAACAACATTATAAAATAATGTTTGTTTATTGAAACTAAAACCGGCATTGTCTGCTTGTAAGAACATTTGGTCCTGCTCTTTTCATAGTTCAATAACTATGGTAGTGCCTGTTAGTGGACTTCTATAGAAAAAAATACTACACACCTTGGTAATGACAGTTACTTCTAGGGACAAACCTTAAATAAGCAATATTAATGGGTCTCCCCCCCCCCAAACCAAATGCCCAAAGATCCTCATATATTTAAAAGAGAGAGATGAAATTACCTATATAATTGTTATTTTTCTTTTAAAGTTTTTCAATTTTTTAAAATAAAGTTTCAAACAATAAAGTCTGAAGCTGGGGACACACCTTGATAAGGACATTTTTACAACTTTAATGTTTCTTTCTTTTTTTTTTTTTTTTTTTTTTTTTCAACGGCTGGCACCTGGTAGTTAGGCATTGTCCACTACAACTGTACGAAGATATTGTGGCCTTTTTATTATGGGGCACCCACTAGGCGGCCAGCGTTTCCCCCTATGATAGGACGGACAAGTGAACATCCATGCCCAAGGCGGGATTCGAACCCGGACCCAAGGCGGGATTTCTTAAGCCACTACACCACCAGCGTTGCGTGCCTAGTGTATTGCTCGTATGGAATTGTTGAGAAAATCGTTTAAACATCTATGACTGAAAAGTTGAACTGACACTTTTCAGCCAGGTACATAAAATTTAATATTATGTGAGAATGATCCATCGCGATGTTGGTCTAAGGTTTTCTATAAAAAATTAGCCATCTATAGTAAAGGTTCTGCTTTTTTTTACCGAGAATATTTATAGAAATGAGATACTAAACCTCTAAAAATTTTGTCATCACTTGCAAGCTACAAAAAGGAATTCAAATATATTATTTTCTGAGAACTATAACACTAAGAACTTCTCACGCGTCAGAATATACTTTTAAAGCACACGAGTCTTATCCTTTCGTAAATCACCTGTCAAGTGCTTAAACTCTTCTGAGGGTGGACAACGTATATATTCGACACACTCGGAAGTGAAGCTAACTGATGATGCAACAATGACGTAATCAATCTACGCCAATGTCGCCGGCTCACTCTCACCAAATATCTGTTGTTTTTTTTTATGGTTTTTTTTTTTGTTGTTGTTTTTTCTCTTTCTCAAGCTCTTTTCACAGAACATTTTACACATCACATTTAACCGGAATAACTTGTCTTATTTCATTTTAACAATTGTTTTCAAAAGAAGACGTTGAATACATAAACTTGTTTTTTTAATGTTCTTTCTTTTCTCGCATCTGTGGATCACTAGAGCATAAAAGCTATTTTCAGCTCTGTACTCTACTCCATTGTTCCATGCAGCTAGTTAGAAATAAGTAACCGGGTTTACATAACGGATCGATGAGAATAAGGTTTTTTTAAGTGGTATTCAGACCTTCTTTTTATTCTCTTTTATTTTCTTAATTTTCATTATTGACAGAATGGGGAGAAGGGAAAAAATCTTATATGTTTATCGTTTATTTATTCAGGATTTATTTGCAATGAGCATTAAATTTAAATAGAGCGATTTAAGTCGTGTTCGGAAAATAAATGGATGAAATAATTGTTTTAATACCCATTACTCTGTTTCGGTATGAGCTAAGAATTTTCCGAAAGAAGTAAATAAATAATTGGAATTTAAATTACCCGAAAAGATTATTTCTAAAGTATGCTTTTAAAATCGTTAGCATTGATTTTTTATGAAAGATTTAAATTGATAAATTTTAGATACTGACATAGTGAGCTTGACATTTCTGTTGTTTACTTAATCGTAAAATGAAATGGATGTATTAAAAAGGCATTACCTGTACAGCTGGGGATAACTTTTTTTATGTGATTCTGCGATTTCATCGTTACTTAAGTTTGTTTTTTCATGAACTCTTAATTCCACCAACTCTTCAAATGCCGTTTCTTTTTGTATGAGGTTTGCACTCCTTTATTTTAAAGTGCTTAGGTGACACTAAGTTGACTTTTATTTTGACGTTTACTTTTAAAAAATGGTAAAAAAAGTGTATGAAAGGTTGGATTGTTCGTTCCTTCATAGAGATAACGTTGGTCGCCAATGTGCTCCCAAAGGAAAATGACCAACACTTTCGGACTTTGTACTGGCAAATACCTATGGCAAGTGCCTGCCAAAAATAAATCAATAAAAATAAAATGATAATAAGAATAATAAGAAAGAATATAACATTTTTTGATGAATGATATTTTGAATGCAATTCAATCAAAATATCCGCCATTTTTTTTTTCTTTTTGGCTTTCCCTAAGACGAAAATGTTATACACTCATTGCATAAGCAAATGTTCGATCTGAATATTAAATAAAGAAGGGACCACCTCTCTCAAATATCCCATGAGTTTGAATCACCTACTAGAATACCCTGAACCTGTCTGTTAAAAATACGACTTTATCACTTAGTTTTTTCCGAAAAACATAAAATAATTGTGAAAAATTTAATTTTTAAAAATTTATGTGCTTTGAAAATTATATATATATATATATCTTTTAATTTGATTCGAAATAATTCTTTCTGGGCTGTAAAGAACAATAACTATAAATAAATAAATAAATAATATTGCATTTTTTTTCTGATTGATGTTGAGAGTGAAATTCAATCAAAATATCCGTTGAAGATTGAGTGCAGTTATCACAGATGTACAGTATCAAATCACCGGACAGGAATTCCTACCAATAGCAAAATATTAGTGCAAACATAATTGCAATTCGCATTTTGAATTACGTTGCATCTGTCATAGTAATAATATTTACAAACATAACATATATTTAAACCATTGTCTGTGATTTATGTACCAAAGTTAATAGAGGACTTGCTTCAATTGTTTACGATAAATGTCATTGTTTACTGCCTTGAAATGGTGATAATTAAAGGTATGTGAATGGCGTGTAATATTATACAACAGTGTTATATATAGCTACATTGTTGGACTTAGAAACTTCATCTCGTTTGTTTGCGAATGCAAAATAGTGTAATTATTCAGAATACATAATATAGTTAGCATGTCAAAATTAATAAGCTACTTTAAGTCTCTGATAACTTAAGGAGTGTAATGTATTGCGTTATATATATATATATATATATATATATATATATATATAAACATGGTAATATATAATAATGCCATCATTAAATTCAGTAAAGCTCATTAAGGTTTTGTCGAAGAATGATCTACAGGTGGTCCCAAAAAATTGCACCATTACTTTGGCCTACGATAAGTGTTTATAATTGAAGCTTTTTATCAGAGTCATATGATCTATTGCGTTACGTGTACACAAGATGTACGCTATATTCTAAAATGCTTACTTTGGCAATCCATTCATATCTTTAATGGCATTTGGAGTTACTTTTAGTGACAAAAATATGTGGTGCCCATTTTTAAGCTTTTTTTGCATATTTCCGGGATAGCACTGATTATCAGCGCCATTCACTCATTTTTTTTTCCTGTAAAGGGACAAAAAATAGCAAAATGCAGCAAGAAACATTCAATATTTAATCCACATTGCCTATGGACACAAACAACCTAATAACTTTGGTTTCAATAAATTGAAAGTGCAGATACATATTTCTTGTTTCGCTCTATAAAAATGTTTAGGATGTTCAATACGAGTAAACTTTCCTAAATATATTTTGTTGTTGTCATTCGATTTTATAATTGTTCGATTTTAAGATGGGACTTCTTACATTTTCGAAATTTTGAAATTTTAAAATAGAGAGGGATTAAAATAGAAAAACTAAATGGAAAGCGATTCATACTAATACGTATATTACGAATTTAAGAATTAATGGCAAAATTCTCGTTTTATTACCAAACGATGCGTCTACTTTTACTCAATATCTGAGATTACTTAACAAAGAAATCTCCAAAAGATTTTAGAAGTCCCCTTTTAAAATCAACGCAATTCATACATGAAGAACATGCGAGTTTAACACGAACAGAGGAAACTTGTCTCTTCTCAGTGAGTGACGGACTCTATGTCGCATGGGTGTCGAAAATTTGACCGTAACTCACTAGTGACTTAACTTATTGAAACGCAAGTATTTTCCCATCAATTTAGAAGATCAACTGGATAGACTTCTCAACTCTGGAAAAGTGCAGCCGTTGTCATCAATCCATTTAGATACCAACAAGATGGCGGTCGATCGAATTGCCCATCTGGCGCCACAGAGCTGAAGAAGTTTTCTTGCGGTCATGTTGTTGATAGTTAATTGGATCGATGGCAGCTGCTGCACTTTTCAGCGTTGGGATCCTCTAACCTTATTTTTTCTCTGACTAGCAGGGAAAAGTGGTTTCACGGCGCTGCCACCGTGCGTCAAAGGGTTAAAGACGCATTTGGAACATGAAACGACAGTTTAGTAATTTTTTTCTTTCTTAAGCGCTTCTCTAGGGGAAGAATTGACAAATAATTTCAAGAATATTTTGAAATGTTCTCTCCAGCTCTTTCAAAATATTGAGGCGATAGCAACATCGATAAACCTACGCGGAATATTGTACTGTGTATTAAGGCAAAGCTACTCGAGGACTATTTGCCTTAGGAAGAATATCATGGGCAGATAACTTTTTCAGGGGGTTCTAACACATATTCACGTTGCATATGGAGAAAACTGCCCCAAACCCCAGACCATTGGATGTATGGCCGCGCGATAGGCCCGAACCAGAGACTTTGACACTTCAGCCATCTGAAATGTTCAATCTCTTTATCCACTCGGCCATGGTGATGCTCTACGCGGAATATACTCACCAACATATGCACTTGTTATATGAATTTGTTAGACATCTGCACTTACATAAATGTTTAAGCAATTCAATTATCTTATATTAAAATATAACCACGTATAGAACTTAGTCCAAGATCTCTCGAAGATTTTACTAACATTAGAACAATATATACCATTATACGTACGCTAAAAATATTCTGACTAGAACGATAAATACACTGAATTATTTTGCTGTCTTCATCTAAAAAAAAGTTCATTTATTTTTATGAATATTAATTATTAACATAAACGGGTAAATTTGTCCATTATTATTTACCATCATAAATCAATTTTAAAACAATGCCCCCTTTTTTGTTTAATTGAAAAGTGTTAAAAACTGTTCCGCAGCTTCACCCAAGCATGGCTAATCGATTAATTTATCTTTCGTTTTACTTCTGCAGTTACAGTTACACTTAGCTTGTTCCGAGAAAAGATATTTTTCGGAGAGAGGGATGGTCCGGAATATTCTCGGGAGCACACTTCCGCTTCTGATGCTTCCGGAAGTGCTGTATTGTTGATAAAGGATGTCGTGTATTTTAATTGACTTTCGTTTTTAATCTGCACGAGCGATTACGAGAATTATTCTATTGATTGCAGCTCTATACAAAAAATCTGGTCGGACAGATTTTTTTTTTCTCTGTATTAACCCTTTAGGTACTGGTAAGTGTATAAGAATTGTGAAATCATAAATAAGACGATAAAACTGTCTCCAAACATTTGCTGTATTTTTTGATTTACAAACAGGGAGGAAATCAAAATAAACAATACAAAACTGTTGTAAGGTTTTATGTTTCCTCCTCAGAGTTATTAGAAAGATAGAAACGTCGGATACCTTTAATAAATGCGGAAATATGTATAAATATAACAATAATTCATGTTTTGAAAAATAAATTCTAACAGCAACATTGAATTACTGTAAAGTTATTTTGCATCTGATTGTCGCATGTCTCAAATTATCTGAATAGATCAGAAAATAGATTATATCTCAATTGTAGTGAGACTTTTTATTAATACGTTATTCATAATGATTATATATGTAAAAAAGCTCATGGATTAACATTATGGATAAGTATCATTTGGCGGCCTAAAGCTTTAAAAACATTTCAAAATTTTCCAGCACCAGAGGACTCTTAAACGCGTGTGTCACTCTGCATGATCTGAAGGCTACAAACAGCAAGTAATAGGCTTCTTGTTGATATTATCGCAAATTCACAGAAAATAAAATGCAAAATAGATGAAAATTAATGTTCTATGTGCTTAATAAAAGTACTTTATGTATTTACATTTTCCCTGTCTAAAAACTCTATAAATGACATCGGTTTAGTTTGATGGCTGAATTTATCAACTTAAGTATTAAAAATGGAATATGTTACTACGTAATCTGTGATAGTGTTAAAAATTAAATTTGAAATTATTTATCTATTTTAAGTGAACAGAAATTAAATGTATCGAGTGTAACTTTTATTAATACTAATAAAAATATTTTTTTGTCGAAATACTGCTTTTTACCGTCAGGGATCGACAGGGATTACAAGTCAGGAATCCTGCCCTAGAAAAAAGCTAGTTCAGTGCTGAAGCATTTCTACAACACGTTATACTATTAGGGTTATTTCGGAACTTATGCCGGACATTTTTCATTTTTTTTAATCCAAGGTGCACATACCGTAAAATAAATCATGCAGTGCTATTTAATGTAGAATATAAAGCATTTACGGAAAAAAAAACCTTAAATGATTAATAATTTATCAATTTTTTTCTAAAATATTGCATTGTGGGTGAGACGCTGCTCTCGTGTGGAGTTATGCCGCGCCTATCATAAGCATAGAATGAAACAATAAATTAAGATAAAAAATATTAAAACAAATATTCATATATGGGCTATTATTACCTGTGTAATAACAAAAAGAAACTAAATGAGAACAAAGAGACTCATTGGTTGGTTTAAATCAATAGTCTGCCGACTTAGCTCACTACTAAAATTAAATTCTTATTTTTTAATTGAATTTTAATTGTTATTTCATCAAAACGTAACATCCATGTATCTGAGAGGAAAACAAATAGAAAAATAATATTTATTTTGTTTTGATATTGTTTTATTTTTTTTTCTTATATTTTTTTATTCTCTTATAAAATGTGGGCGTTTATAGTAAAATCTGTAAGCAAATTTAATGTTTATTTGGTTTTAAAAGCAATATTTCATTCAAACAAGAACGTTAAAATGCAAAACTATTAAAATTACAATTAACGACTGATAGCATGTCTAACTTGGTGAGTTCCAACACTTATTCAAATCCAGAAAATATACTCCATAATAACATAAATTCAGTAATAAAAAATAGGACACGGAGAGATAAATTAAAATTTTACTAAAAGCGGCATCTATACAGGAATAGCAGTGGAGCATGTGTCGCGTTTTGTACAGTACAGACGTAATAGATTTCAGTTGCTTGTCTTCGCAACGGAAGGGGGCGTAACCATATACACAGTACTCTAAGCAGGTGGTACACTTAGTTTTGACATCGAAATATTGTATGGATGCACTAATTAGCGTAAAAAATGCACTTAAGCGTAACATGTTTAAAAGTTTAAATAGTGAAATCATGCGCTTATCTCGAAATAAGGATTGTATAGTTACAGCTGAAGCATTGAAAAATATTTCTGCTATTTAGTAGCGAAGGAAATCTCACTGCACATCTATACTGTGCGTTGGACTGCTGTCTATCGGCAATTACAAGAAATACAAGGTCTGCGGCATTTTGTCACGTATGCGGGGACTCTTTCGGAATTACCCTATGTAAGTCGTTACCGGAATACATTTTTCCAGGGAACTTAGGGTGTTAAGGTACCCCCTCTACCCACAGGCATGGACGACCACGGAAGTCGCAGAAGTGCATATGCATTATCCACCATAACAGAGACAAAGCCCTCTGATGCATCGGTGCCCATACTTATAAGCAGGGAAGGGTCATGCTTCCCTCTAAGTCCAAATTATCGTCATAATTTACGTACTGATATAAGATAGTGGTAGTTCCACACTAAAATATAGCATCTTTCTGGTGCAGGACCCTTGACTTGCCTCATCTCTACAAACAATCGTGTGGGTGCATGCCCTGGTGTTAGATTATTTTTATTATTATTTTTTTTACTGTCAATTATCTTTGTACTTTTGATTCATGATAAAATAGTGTAAAAATTCAATCATAAAAAACAACAAAATAATCAAAGACATACTGCTTAAAAAAGTGAAGCGCCATTTTTGCTTTTATAAAATTTAGTCTGTTAACAATGCTATCCCTATCTAACTCTGCTATTTTGAACGACTCATTTTATAGTTTCTAGGGAAACATCTTGCATTCTGAATTAATTACAGATATACATTATTGTTCCGGTGACCTTCAGTTCCCGACAAAATCACCCGGGAAGAATTTCCATTCACCGCACATTTCAAAAACATGGCGCAACATTTAAAATAAAATTCTCTGTAAAAGTACAAGGAACTGACGATGACGTGGATGCAATGTGAGTCAGTGTCACGCCGGTGTTTTACGAGAAATTAAAACGTAGGTAGGTCAGTGGTTGCCTATTGAGTCAGAACGTAGGATTTTTATTTTACTACCTTTATTTTTATTTTTATTTTTATTTTTAGTTTATTTATTTATTTATATATTGTGAAATGTGCGCTTTAAAATGTTAGCGTCACCTTCTGTCTGGATCATGTTCCGGTACCTTGGAAAATGTCATCAGTGCTATATTGAAAGATTGTAAACATGTTTTTTTTAATAGAAGATGCTGTTTTAAGTACAGTCCGGAATATTGAACGCTTTTAATCCTCAAATGAAGAGTGGTTTTCAAAATTCATCATACTTAGTTCATATTTACTGTTATTCAAGACTATTTTGTATGTCACGTTTGATCGTGATGTTTTAGTGTAGGTAAATATTCTGTGAAGGTATAATAAAAATTATTCCTTATTGTCACGCATATTTTATGGGCTTTATGGCATTATATATTTTCATATTTCGAGACTAAGAACTCTAGGAATGACTTCAGTCATTCAAATGACTTCAGTCTTGGAATGTTGATTTTGGCAATTTCAATGGCAACAATAGATTATGTTACTACAGCAACTGTGATGTTAAAGAAGAATAGGAAAACGTTTTTTTTTTTTTTTTTAATTTTAAGAGCAGAAATATGAACTATATTTAGCGACGTTTTCTTAAGTATAAATAAGAATAATTTTGCTGCCAAAACAAACTTTATTTTGAATACGCACATCGTAAGTATCCCTAAAATAGAAAATGTAGTTTTATTATCAGAGATCTTTTTCCCCCCATTCCCTATTATGATGCGTATTCCTATATTTTGATTCATGGCTAGAATACCGAATAAAATTGTAAAGAAATAAAATGTTTCATTCCATCATTATCGTTAGTCTTTCTGGAGATAAAATATAAATAAATAAAATCTCATGAGAAATTAAAATACTTTTAAAAACATTAACAACTTATAATGATGCAATAAAAAAAATTAAAAATCAATTACTTAATTTAAAAGAAATCTATATCCCTGATTTTAAATTTATCATTTTTATTATAAAAGCGCTTTGGCATTAGAACTACCAGAAATTCTACAAAAACTTGCTCTCCAGATTTGGAGAGATTTGAAAACCAAGTAAGCTGTCTAGTACAGCAAGACATTTAGGGCTCAGTATACAGAAGCAATAAAAAAACCGGTAACATTTGACGATTGGCTAATAAAATGATGAAGACATTTATGTAATTGTGTATAGTTTTTATAAATGCTTTAATCGTTGTATCTTTACATTAATTGTCGCGCTGAATAACAATCAATTATAAAATTTACTTGCCCCAAAATGTATGAGTTTTGCTGAGGTTCAGAAGTGACAATCAGTTCGATATTAGCTTAAATTTAGTTCTGAACTTCACTAGAGTAAGTAAACTTATAACTTCCACGGCTTTACGCAGAAAAAAATTCTGAAGGGGTCCAAAAGGTGAAAAGGAAGAAATTTCCACATGAAAGTTTTAAATTTATCATCTCATTAACAAAATTCGAAATTTCCGGGAGGGAATTCGGTCCTCTGAACCACTCCTGTTGCACGACCTTGCTTTACGCTCTTAGTATTAATTTTTCATCGAGCACTCTCCAATGTTTTGCACTTGTTGACACATGTCATACATTTTATCACAAAATTACGGACATGAACTGACATAGCTGACATTTTAAAATTATTTGCATAACACTATAAAATAAAATCATCTCAAATGACATAAAGTTTGATCTGAAGCTTATTGATTAGGTTAATATTTAAAATATATAAAGTGTGTTTCATAAAAGATATACTTCTACTGCAAACAATAATAGCAAAATATATTAAGATTGTAAAGTATACATTTCTTATATTTCAAAACATGATTAACCAATTGTTAGCACTCCTCATATTACCAGTGTTATGCATATAAATAAACATTTCCTAACCTAACCTTTACTCTGGGAAATACGGAGCAATGCAAATGAATATTGCCCCTGGTATAGATAAACGATTCTAAAACAAATATCCCTCTATCTCGACGAAAAGCTGTAATTTTATATTATGAACCTTTTGTATACTTGAAATTACTTTATCTTCACGAAGGCAGCGAAATTAGAGAAGCGCGAACAAAGAACAGTTTTAATCTCGTTACGCGGTGATTATATATGCCGGTACCAGCATGCTACGTTCTCGGAGAAAATGCATTTTCTCTCCCCAAATTCAATAACGCATTAAGAGGCTCGTCGCTTTTGTCTCCGAAATCATTTTAATAATAATAATAATTATTATTATCATTATTACTAAGGGGTTGGTGAAAAAGTAAAATTTATTTTCGGGTAAAAGGCGATTACTGGAAAGAGTGCATAGGGAGGGGGGGGGGGGTGATTCTCGGTCACTATTGTGTTTGCTCAGAGAAGTGTGTTATATGCTAAATTTTATAGAGTGGTATATTTAACTAGTTTTTCGTGTTTGTCCAGATTCTTGTAAAGTTCATGAATATTGAAATAATGGTGTTAAACAAAACGACGTTTTCTATAGGTAAAGGATGTGGGAAGTTACAGCTTTTTGAACCTTAAAATTGCTGACTTGAATTTGGATTTTCGATTGGTTTATCCAATCAAAAAGAAAAGCCCTGGGTGTCCCATTCATAGTCAATATGTTAGTGATTGGATTTGTGTGCTATGCTGACTGTGCTAATAAAATACGGTAAAAGTTTCCATATTGAAATACCATACCAGTACCAGAACTATTAATCATTTCAAAGTATAAAATTTCAGGACAAACAATTCAAAGGATAAACGAATGCATAATACAGACGAGTGTTTAAATAAAAGAAAATCAAATTCTTAAAGATTTTGTCTGTAAATCTAGAAATTCTTTTGATAAAATGATTTAAAATCTGTAAATAATGAGAAATTTAGTCGAAATATACTATAATTATTTTTTAATAAATTTAATAGGATTTATATGAAAGATCATTTATTACGGATAAATATATAAATCCCTGACACGCTTTTAAAAGTACTTTATTAATTCTAGAATCAACAATAAAATAAGAAATAATGCCTTATCGAATTTTCTCTTGTTTTTTTACTCATCCATTAGCAAATTGCAGGGAATCCACCGGTAACTAAGAAGTAGACTTTAGCTACTAAATTCAATATATATATATATTATTTTTTTAATTTAGTATTTATAGATTTTAATTCATATATATATATATATATATATATATATATATATATATATATATATATATATATATATATATATCATTTTTGTTATTATGTGCTATCAATTAATATTTTAATTGGGATTTCATATTACGTAAGTTATGCTATTTTATATTATATATATGCTTTGGTTATACAATGCATAGTACTTTCAAATAATTAACAACTTTTAGCAATCGAAATCTGGTATAATGTAAAGAAAAGAAAAACATTGAAACATTACCTGTGAGTTAACCATAACTTAGGAAAAACAAACAAATCTGTGAACTGAACCTTTTTTTTCAAAATTATTGAACTAAAATTAATACACGTTTGAATGTTAGCCTGAACAATATTTCATTCTAAATTAATTACATTATTGCAGTTTTCGTGCAAATATTTTTTGCATTTGATGTGCTGAATTCACTTGAGACATTTTTAAATATCTTTTATATACAGCAAAAATATCTTTTATATACATTATTAAAAATATTTATATACGACATTAAAAATATCTTTTATATATAGCAAAAATTTAATTCTGACCAATAATTTAACTATTATATTGATTTAAATTTTGTTATCACCAGGAAGATCGATCTGTTTTCAATTTTTTAGTATCGAGGTATATTCTCAAAGATAATAAAATGTGAACTATATTTGTTTAAAATTCTTTATTAAAAAATAAGAATGTATGTAAAACTGTAATAAGTATATATTATAGACAATATAAAATATTATATTAAAATATTAAATATTATGTTAAATACATTAATGCAAAATGATAATTATTCTTTAATTTATAATTATCAGCAAGAAGATCGACCCGTTTTCATTTTGTATCTTCGAGGCATAGTCTGAATAATAGCAAAATGTGAATTATATTTGTAATAACTTTATTAAAAAATAAGAATATATGTAAAACTATAATACGCTTGTATTATAGACAGTATAAAGTATTATATTAAAGAATTAAATATGATGTTATTTACACCAATATAAAATAATAATTTTATAATTATAGTTATTAATTTTCCTTTTATATTTTACATTATAATATGTAGTATTTAAAATAAAACAACATAATTCAAAATTTATTAAATTTATTTTTGTATCATGTTGCGTCATTCCACACGTAGAGAGTGAAGATGCCACATGCGCTTATTTTCGTATTACTGCGAGGTTATGGCCGTTTGTGATTGTCGAACTATTATATGGGACTTTCACACCAGTGGCTACGAGACATAAAAACAACGGCTCTTAAAGTTGATAAATTAAGATAAATTCGCAATCCACGTGTAGAATGGGGCAAAAATTCCAACACAAGAGGGTCAGTACCACTACCTGTTAATATATAGAAGACCTAGAAACAAACTTGCGTCTTCCCCCGAACTACCGTATTTACCCTTGAACATAGTTTTAACACTTTGTTATCACTGAAAGCGGTGAAACTTCATTTGCGCAGATATAATTTAGTCCCATTGTATTTTGGCAAAATTTATGTTCTTTACAAATTATTTGGCTTTATGGAAATTTGACGCAGTTTTTTAAATGCAGCGTTTGCTATGCTTACATGTATTTGAATTTTATGGACAATAGAACGATACATTTTTATGTGCTTAAATATTAGAAATGAAAAACAAACACAACAGTATTAAGTCAGCAGTATGAAATTCACGTAATGATATGATGAAAATTAAAACATCCTTTTGTTTATAGCAACTACGTAATTAAAATGTTTCTGGAAAATTCCCTCTCTTTGTTTATGTTCCGCCCTAAAGTTGTTTTAAATTACTATGCTTCCCAAACTCCGAAACAGCATTGTTGAAATCACAAAATTCACATCCACTAGAATTTACTAAATCGTTAAGTTCCACGACAGCATTTATAATTAACAGATGCAGAAAACTTATCCCAGCGTGCATTTCCGTACAATAATAAACACACCAGTAACTTTTTCCTTCCCGCTATTCCTCAAAGCTGGACATTCTTTTAAAAATGCAAATGGAAATTACCTGTTTAAGAATTTAAATAAATATCCAGCTTATTTAAGATACATAATTTCATAAGCCGTTATTCATGGAAATTGCAAGAGACGGTGGAATTAAAAGGAAAAGCTAACAAAGAATTTCTTTTAATCTCGTTACCTCTGATTATGTGTTTGCATTCGCAGAGCGAAAGCAGAAATGAAGGTCTGTTGATTCTACGGCAGTCTACAGTCAAAGCATAAAGTTAACTTTATTTAACAACATATTATATTTGGAATTTTTTAAAGTAATATTTTGGACTTTGAATATTTTATTTAATGCATACTCGTTTAGAATTTTATTAACGTGCAATGACGGCTGTAGGCATATATTTCTGAAATTAAGTAAGGTTTACGGTTTATACAAATATGAACATGCCGTGTATTCACTAATATAATTACTCGGAGAAAACTAATATGCGAATAAAAAAACCGAAAACTAATGTAGACAATTGATCACAAAATCATATTTTAAAAATAATCTCTATTGGGAATTCATACGCAGCATTTTTTGCACATCTGTAAAATTTAGAAATTGCTCTATGCAAATTACCAATAGTCGATAAAAATAATTATTAAATTTTAATTTTATGGAAAGGACTGTGAACCAGTGTACATCGATACAGCTAAAGACAGTATACAGCTTAAGTACATGGGCATTAGAATTATATTTGTGCAATAAATATTATGAAAGTTGTGTAAAATCTTGGCAATAATTATGCGATTTACAGAAATACTAAAGTAACTACGGTTTTGTTTCAGGGCTGCAATTGTTATCAGGGATCGTGCTGATGCGATATAGCGCATATTTCAACCAATTTAAAAGCAATTGCAAATTACCAGTTTTTTGGAATCACCTTTTATTTGACCCTGCGGCATCTCTGAGATCCCACTTTTATGCACATGTGTTAAACTTATATGTGATTTTATATGTTGTGTAAAAGGATCCAGAAAATTCAGTAAGACTTAGAAAGGGATCCCGAATAATTAAGAATTACTGGGACCCAAAGAATTAAAAAGCCATTGTACATTGAGGCCCTATAAAAAAGAATATAAATATACATATTAATAAACACAAATATACAAAAACTAAAATATCGTTCTGCCTTTGCACTTGCAAATGGAAATAGGATAAAAGTATCTTTATCTTAAAAATAACACATTTAAATTTAACAAAGCGTTTTACTCTTATAAGTTTATAAGCCTACTACATCACTCGCATTTTACTGTAGCCCATGCAATAAAGAACATGTGCTTTTTGTTTTTGTAATTATTGCATCGAAAGTAACTTTTACTTCAATTACTAAAAATAAAAATCCGAAGGATAAATTTGGTTTATCATGTTTTTTTTAAAAGAAAATAATAAGTGTTTCTTCTGAAGAACTTATTACATTAGAGATTTCTCACAAAAACACCTGCATAAAAAAGTTGGACCAGCAATCAGGGTCTATCAAAACCATTTACGATGAAATGCATGTCAGAGTTTGAAAAAAAAGGAAGAAAAGAAAAAACAATGCAGAAGATATAATGAGAAGGATTTCTTTTTATTCTTTAGAAAAGGTAAAACCTCGAGTGTAATTGAATAAATTAGATTTCCTGTTGCTCATTTTCCATGAGTAAGTTTTGTTCCACTTTTGCTTTCAGAAAATATAAATAAACAAAACATGGGTTACATTACCCCTAGAATATATTCAAAGTAGTCCTACAGTTCTTTTTTCTTCTGTTAAAAGTTTGGTTTATTTATTAAGTAATTCACGTGATGTTGAATAAATACGTTAACGAAATTTCCTTGAATTAATTACAAAGGGATGCGTGCCAAACAAATCAGGGTATTCTTGTCTTTGAAGTTTTTATTGCTTCTCTGCACTTTTTGAAGTTTTCTACAGCAGGCTTATTTGTGGTAAACTAAGTTTGCAGGCTGAACATAAAAGCACGTTAAACGTTAACATCAGGAGATGTTTTCTGGCAAAATTATGGTTTTTGCTTGCTAATTGGAACTTGGTTGCTGTTTGTGAATTGAGAGAAAATCAATCAGTTCAAAATGAAATGTAATAAATTATAAAAGTTTTTTTATTTTGAACAATCAATTTTCTGTTAATCTAGAATAAAGTGAAACGGCCTCTAATATGAATTTTTAGTTAAAATTTTAGTTAATTTTTTTAAAACTGGTATTTTTATTTCAAATATTAAGAAGTATAATCTTTTGGGTTAAAATACTCCTTATAAATTTATAGTGTTTTATTAGAATCTAAAACATTAAATTGATACTGTTAGAAAACTGTAATGTTGTTTTCCCGCAGCGATGTATGTTGCCAGAAAGTGAGTTGTACAGGCAATATTGCAAGTGAAATGAGTATTTGATCCCTTGACCTTGGTTACCATTTTCGCGACTTGGCGACAAATCTTGAGGTTTTGGCTACAAAAAGAAAAACTCTCGAAACCAGTGGAATTTTGGCTCTATCTCAGTTAGGAAATAAGTTTCTGCAAAAGTCTGGAAGAATGATGTCACCTCATTTTTGACGTCACGCCCACCTGAAAATTTATGAAAAGGCGTGCACTCTCACTATCGAGTGAGTGTGTGATGAAAATCATATATTTAAAGCTAAGCGATATGTTTGACAGTGTAATTTAAATAGTGATATTGCTGTGTTAATTAATGATTTGCCGTTGTATGTGCTTCTAACTTCCGTATTTTTGTGACATATTAGTTCTTCGATACGTCGAATAAAGTGTTATATTGGCTTTTTTCAGGGTTGTTGGAGTACTGTCACATACAACCACTGCAAGATTTTTGCAATAATACTAATTTAAACATTTCCTGCGTTATTACAGGGTAAAACGATCTTGAGGTATGATAGGTAGAACCCCGTGGAATGTATAGTTTTGACATCTGAATGTGAATATGTATAGTTTTGATCAGGAAAATCTTTTAACTCTTTTTTCACCCCTAGGTAATGGCAGACGGTAATTTATTTGAATGATTAATTTACGTTCAGTATTGGAACATTGAAAATGTTTTACAAACCTAGAAAAACAAGGATGCACAGCTGCGGGAAAAAAAAAAGGCCACATGTACTTTTTTCGGCCGTCGTTCGTCGTACAGTAAAGTTACAGATACCAAGCGTTTGCGATTGACGTACACTGTAATTTGCTATACACATAAGTTGTATAAGGGGCCATCTACATATTAAAATGCGCACCAAATAGCGTTTTTCAATTTGCAGAAAGTTCCTTAAAATCGTGCAAAAATTAATTTGCAATATCTCCGAATATTATCGCAGAAAATTGGTAGAAATTTATATTTAGGGTAATTTGAAGGTTTTTTTTTTCATTTATTATAGTCAAAATACAGTGTTGCCATTGAGAAAAATGAAGTTGATGCAGAATTAAATATGAAGACGGCCCCTTATGCAAATTAAATTAGTAGTAAATTAAAGTATACGTTATTTGCAAACGAATGGTATATGTAACTTAGTTGTACGACGAATGGCGGCGAAATAAAGAGCAAATGGGCGGTTTTTATTTCCCGCAGCTGTACATAAAGGAACTGACAAGAGCTTCAATTTATGACTTGTTTGTGAGACAAACATGTGATTATCAACTGGCTGTTTATTTTTCATGCCTCTGTTTTATTGACTAAATCAATTAACAGTACTTTTATACCCGGTAACCGTTCCATTAGTAAACTTTATCTTGATACCATTAGTAAACTTTCAGCAACATCGCTTCTGTATGTAGAGGTAACTAAGAAAATCTTCGGATACTAAGATCAGTTGTAAACCAAGTACATAAAACGTTAAATAACATAAAACGTTAAATGGGGTCCGAAGGTCATATTTTTCATTCTTTCATAAACTGGTGAGCTTATGCACGTCATGCACGTAAATGCAATTTAAATTATGAAATACAGTTATAAATTTGCTTAAAGAAATTAAATAATTCTTAAAGCATGATTTTAATTAATCTTATTAGTGATAAATGGTATCACTGATTTGTAGAATTAAGTGCTAAAAATGACCTGCAATAACGATTTAAAGTTTGTTATGGCGGTTAATATATTCTTAAATGCAGATAATGAAAGGGCTCGTTAAAACGTATGGGTTTTAAAATACTCTTAGCTGTCCTTACCATTTTAAGGGTACCAATTTTCAAGAATATTTCTTGCATTTTATCGAATTTCCAAATTGTTAAAATATATTTTCTAGTGCTGCCAAGAAAGTCCTAATGACAAAGTTCACAGATCTAATACATCAAACTGCTAAATGTACCAACGATTAATTTTGAAATTAAGTACTATGCCAAAGTTAATCACATTAAGAAACAGTCCACACTGTTGGTTTAATATGTGTTTATTGTCGCATTCAAAGTTTGCTGAAAATACTGACTAATAAAGGTTCAATATTTTTTACTGATAATAGCTTCAAGAAAACTATAATTCTCTGGTAATTTTTATCTTAATATTTTTGGGAGCGTATTTCATAAAATATTCTTGCTTGTACTATCGATAATTGAGTAGAACTGAGTAAACTTAGGCTAAAGTTTAACTTTACGGAAGACCTAACAGAAATAAAGTCAATGCATTCTGTTTTGTTTGCTATTCCCTAGAATTGAATTTCTGTTTTTTCTTTAAGCGGATACTCGTGTTCGAAAGGGGCCTCTCGCATTTTTTTCTCCTGTTTTATTCCAGAGAAATCTGGAACGGAAAATATATTATTCATTCATCACATTAACAGCTCGGTTTTATTCAGTCACAGAACCAGCTTTTATAACATTATAGAAAATTTCATTGTTGCTGAGTAAACTTCCACTGCTTTTCTTGCACTATGAATTCTGGAAGAAAATATCACATGAAGTATATACGGAAGGAAATAAAGTAATATATAAAGGCTGTTTTTAAGGGAAATACAATGTTACTAAGCTGCCACTGGTAAATGAAATGTTCACACAGAACAGGCTCAATGGAGGCATCTGTAAAGAGAAATCATGCCAAGCATAACAAATGTGAAACACGTATTGAGAAAAATAACTATTTTCATATATTAAAGTGTAAGAATTAATATTATAAGTAGCGATATTTATTTAGTGATCTTCTTTTAAAAATTGAATTACCCAGAAAGTGAAAGCGGGAGAAAATATCAGCGAATATTAATTGCGTTAATGTTAAAAGTCAAAATCCCGAAGGAAAATGTCAGATAAAAGTTCTAGTATTGTTTCTATCTGTACAATGCAAGGAACGGACAAAAAATGTCTATTGAATATTTTATCTCAAAGACAAACATTTACCGATCATAAATTTGGAAATAATTCAGTAAATTGAGTTTTCTCCTTTTTTTTTTCATTTCGGGAATGTATTTCGTAGACGGTGTTATTGAATTAAATTCTTGTTGGCTCAGTTCGCGAACATATTTACCTTATCCATTTACAAATTTTGAAAACCTGCACATTTTATGGTTAAGAAGGAGAATTTGAATAATTAAGTTGACATAATGATCTATCGATCTTCCTTCAGGCAGATATCGGGTTCTGTATAACTAGGAATTTGAATAGTTATTCCTAATAACTTTTGGTTTTTTGGCAGCTTTGGGCAACTGATAAATGTGTCTGAAGGTAGTGAGTTTTTAAGTACAATTGTTTATTATATGTTCGATGTGGCTGAATATATTTTTTAGGGAAACTTCTGGTGCTTTCCCGATCTCAGATTGAATGAAGACTTAATTAACAATTCTGAATAAAAAGAGACATCTGAAACATATCTTTAAACAAAGAGACTCAAAAGCTATGTATGAATATGAATGAAAACGTAAAATGCTACAACGCCAAAAAAAAAAAATATATATATATATGTATATATATTTTCTTTCATTATTTCTTTAAGACCGCTGAAACGCGATAATACGACTTGATTTTTTCCCTCCAGAGACGTTAAAAGTGTTTTCAGTCATCATATGTTTATCACCGTATCTCTTTCACTCTTTGGTGAATAATTCCGAAATTTTGCACATCACCTCATTAGTCTATGGGCACATTTCAATGACTGGCAATTTCATCATTCGGAGATCCCATATAAATTTAAAGTGTTACTATTTGAAAATTAATAAGAATTTTTTTATTGACGTAGTCTACTTTCCCCACTTTATTTTCGACTTTTTTAAATGTGAAGGTGCCGTTTTGGGGCCTACAGCGCGGCTATCGATCTAACGGTCTGGAGTTTGGGTTTATTTTCTCTAGATTTTTCGCATTGAAGCCTCTGAAAAAGGCCTCCGACCAAGACACGCCACCCTCAAAGACAAATGGTAAATGTCTCTCGCGAACCAAAACACAAAACAAAAAAAAATTTATGGAAAAGGGTCAAAATGATAAACAGATTAACTTTTTACAAAAAATTGACTTCTTGTATTTTAGTGAAACAGCTAATAAAAAGGAACTGTCAAACGTAATTATGGATTTCTTTTTAACATAACATAAAAAATTTCTACTTTTTTAAATATAGTTATAGTAGAGAATAACTTTTTTTTTGTTTAAATGAAAATGAAATATCTATTTTTTCGCTTTTACATGCATAATTTTTGAGTTTTTTGGATGAAAGGAATTGAACTAGAAGCTTTTTCATAATATGAACTTGATAGCAGCTAATTTAAAAATAATTTTTATTTATTCAGATTATTAAAGCAGCCAAAGGAGCAAAGTGAGCAGTCAAAGCAGTCAAAAATGTTGTCCTAAAACTGAAATTCTGGACTAATATTTCGCATTAAATCCTCGTTTAAGCTGTTATCTTTCTACAAAATATGCACTACAATAAAAAAAGATATTTTATGTCTTTTAGAATGTTTCTCTTAAGTTTCTTTACTCATCTTGTAGCAAGCTAAAACGTTTAAAAGAAATATGTCTTTTAACTACAAAAACATGTTAGGTATGTATAAATGGTACAAAATAAACTTTATGAAAATGCTTTGACATCCTTACAAACGTTCTCTTAATTGTTCGTAATACTTTAAATCCTTCTAAACTGAAATTTATGATATATAATGCAGCCACATGTTGAATATTCAGCTGTCGCAAAAACTAAATTGCTTACTTTTTTGAAAGAACAAATAGAACAACTACCAAACGTAAAAATTATTTGTAAAACAAACTTTCGTCCACTTTTGCCATTTATCTCAATAAAAATGGCGTTTCTTTTGTGGAAAAAAAGAGTAGTTTTTATCGTTCTTCAGAATTAACTCAATTTTCTCATTGTAGTGGTAATAACGTTGCTACAGTAAAGACAATAAATCGCCATCTTTAATGACTAATCTTCTCTCGGGCCTTTAGAGAACAACCACATTATTTCGATTACCGATGAGACAAGTTAATAATTCTATATAAGAAAACATTGTACTGAACAGAACAGAAAATTGGTTCATTGGTAGTGCGCTTAAAGGAATAAATATACAATATTTAAGAACGATACTTTTTCTTTTAATTGAAATATACGTATAACTAGCTGAAGTACCCGTTCTTCGCACGGATTGGATATTGTTAAACAAACTAATACAAATAGAATGTAAGTAGGTAAATATTAAACATATTTTGGTTATCGATTTAATCGCCTACAAAAACTGTTTTACATTATTCATTAGGCATATTCTAACTGTAATTGATTTTTTTAAATACTGTTTGAATTGTGCATCATAATCCGCGAATTTGCCGTATTCTAGTTTTCTGTTCCATAAAATACTTCTTCAAAATTGAAATCTATATTATGATAGTCTACTAAAACTGTTTTAAAGTCCTTGCCAGGCATATTCTAACAATATTTCACTTCTTTACTTACACGAATACAGACAAAGATATTCCAATTAAATAGAAAGTGGGGTTATGCAATTTCTCAACAAATCTGGAATATATAAATAAGCTAGGTCCAGTTTTGGGGGCTAATATTTTATGTCAAACGTGGCGTTAAATTACCAAAAACGCGGAATCTTGGCAACTTTTCACATTTAATATAGCAACCCTTGAAAAGTGATTTGCCCTTTTACCGGGTAGACAAACATTTTTGTCCGAAATTAACAGCACTCAAGAGGAAATGGTTTTAGGTATTTTTTTTTATATGTTTTAAATCAAGAATTTTATTTTTCTCTCTTGTTTCCTTTTAGATATGAAGGAAAACGTGAAAAGAACGTTTTAGATCCTTAGGAGGATCCCTAAGGATCTAAAACGCTCCCCTCCCTTTTAGAATTCGTACCCGTTTGAGTGCGAATTCTAAAAAGCCTGAAAGCGATTTTTAGATATTGCTTTTAGATACATTTTAAAGTACAATTTTACGGCTACCTCTTTTTGCCTCTGAGATATGAAGTGAAATAATAAGAAAGAATAATAGAACGTTAAAGACCTTTATCCCCGTTCGGGTGTGAATTCTAAAAAACCCTGAAAATGACTTTTAGGTATTTGTGTTAGCCTAAAATTCTTCTTTAAAATGTAACTATCTCTTCTACCTCTGATATACGAAGGGACATGTGAAAAGAACGTTTTGGCCCCTTACACCTGTTTGGGTGAAAATTCTATAACATCCTGAAAATTATTCTTAGGCATCCGTACTCGTTACATTCTAAAGACTAAAAATGGCTATCTCTATTTCCCTTTGAGATATGATGGCAAATTCGAAAATAACATTTTGGCCCCTTATCTCCGTTTTGATGCGCGTTCCAAAGAAACCTGAAAATGGTTTTTAATCAATTGTGTTCAACGTACTTTCAAGAAAAAATTCTACGGCTATCACTTTTTTTCCTCCGATATAAGGTAAATGTGAAAAAAAAAAAAAAAAAAAAAAAAAAAAAAAAAAAAAAAAAAAACGTTTTGGACACTTACCCCCGTTTAGGTGCGAATTCTAAATAACGCTGTAAATGACTTTTAGGTATTGATGTTAAATATATTTTACAGCCAGAATTTTATGGCTGTCTCTTTTTTTCCTCTGAGATATGAAGGGAAATGTAAAAAGAACGTTAAAGAACGTGTTGGCCCTTTTCGTCCATTCAGATGCGAATTCTAAAAAACTCTGAAACTGATTTTTAGCTATTTATGTTAGTTATATTTTAGAGCAAGAATTTTACGGCTGTCTCATTTTTCTTCTGAGATGTGAAGGGAAATGGGAAAAGAACGTTAAAGAACGTTTTAGCTGCCTTCGTCCGTTTGGGTGCGAATTCTAAAAAATCCTGAAAATGACTTTTATATATTTTTATTAGTTACATTTTAAAGCAAGAATTTTACGGCTCCCCCCCCCCGAGATATGAAGGAAAACGTGAAAAGAACATCCCCCGTCTGGATAAGAATTTTTGATAATCGCTTCTTAAATGACGCCTTGGGCACCAAAGCTATACGCTCCTAAAATTTCATGTCTGTACCTCCAGTGGATTTAGCTGGGCGAGGATCGTCAGTTCAATCAAAATTTGTTTACACGTTATTTTCCATATGTTTTTTAAATGGTAGCACTGTGATTTTAAACTCTTCTAAAAATTGTAAATGAAACGTTTTAAAACATTATTTTGTATGTAGTGCAAAAGCATATATTTTGTTGCATATAAATGGCAGTTATTAATTTTTCTTCATATTAAATATTATTGAACTAGTAGAAAAATTGATAGTAGACTATGTTTCATGTAGAACAAAAGGTCTTAAACATGTCGCTTCTAAAATATTTTAATATTTTCCATCCAATAATGCTGGCATCTGTTTACTCAAATTACTACTATTATTAATCAAAGGTGCAGTTTATGATTTTATGACTTCAGATTTAACGTTTTTACTGTAAAAAAAATAACGTTTAAAAGATAATAGAATGTTTGCCACAATGGGCATAAAAGGGTTAAGACTTCTCAATATATATGATTTCTAACAAACCATCATTGTCGTGCCTGAAGACTGTCCATTGTATATAACGCTGAAATCTTTTTGCATAGCTGAGGTTGTACATTGTGTGGTTTTGGTACCGAAATGCACTTATCTTTTTCCTTAATTAACAAGGCCTAAAGTGGGCTTTTTAGTTTACAATAAAGTACTGTAATCACTTTCGAAACCGTCGTAAAATGTTCAAGCGACCTAAAAATATTTCTGGCCGCCGTGGTTGTGTAGTGGCTAAAGAGACATTCTACTAGACCACGAATCCTCGTTTGATTTTGGACATGGGTTTGGGTGCTATTTCGTCGTCCCTTCATACGAGACAAAGTTGGTCCTCCTATTATTAGCCTCCATAACAAAATGACCAGTAATTCCGGCCAGTAGCAAGTGCTTATAAACGATAAGAGCTCATACTTAAAAAAAATAATGATAATAATTATATATAATGTTAAAGTGAACTGAACTGATGGACCGTCAGTTGTAGGAACCTTTTGAAAATTCGGCCACCCTTGGCTGAAGTCGAATTCTAGAGAATCTTCAACAGAATAAAGTTTTAAATTATTATTCTACAGTTCGTATAAATACAAACATGAAAATTTCTACAATAAACATGGCGGTTTCCATCTTAATTTCATCATTCTTGTAACACAGTTACGATTTCCAAACGACACAAGTCGCAGATACTGCAACTGAACATAATCACCTGTTTGCTGGAAAAAAGAAGACATTATTAAAGAACAACTGTCAACGCGAGGAAAGCTGAACTGGGACGAATGCTCTTTAGCTTTCATAGAAACCGGTGTACTATGTTTCGCAATGGCTTTGAATCACAATGAAATTTTGAATGACTCCTTTAACCAAGTAACAAATGCAACATGACTGAATATACTGTATTAAATAACAGAAATCCGTATCAATGCCTACTTATTTTGAGGCACCATTTTCTTTTATGTGAAATCTTTTCATATTTCCTATTCAGCGAAAAAGTTTAAACTCTTGATTTTACATGTTTAATTAACGGAAAAGCCACTAAAGTCAAAATCTAAATGAAAAATTCTCTGGTGTCTTTTGATTCGTTTTAAGATTGATTTTTGTGCAATAGGTATAAAATAACCTTATCATGCTCATAAACATAAGCTAGTTTAACACCTCTAGCTTCGAAAATCAAAGCGTTCAAAATAAGGCAGCACCTACTATCTTTTATGGACAGTTTTTAGCTCAAGAATTGATGTTCGTTTTATACAAATGTCGAAAGAAAATATAAATTCTCTGGCGACGAATACTTTACCTCTTGAAATTGATGTGAGGAACTCAGAGGGTTCTCCTCACTTGGAGATGAATTGGCCCCTCGTGATTTCATAGATCAAGATACTTTTGCTACATGCATTAAGAACCTCAGAAAATAGGCATTCAGAAGGTTCAAATGTACTTTCCTATTCATAAAAGAAACAAGAATATTCATTCTAATGATGACGTAAAAGTCGTATTTTTCGTCCCATAGGACTAGTAAGGTAAATGGATGACCTCTGTTTGTGAACTGCTCTGTTGAGGATCCAAGCGATTATCTTTAATGGCTTTTGGTATTACCTAGACTAACGACTAAGTGATGGAATAATAAGTATTACCAGAGTTTTCGAAAGCTTTTCTGCTAAGGAGTTTAGTGAAATAACAAATCCAGGATTTTGGTACTAAAATCGTCGGCTGTTTTTTTTTCTTTAAATGTCACTTGTTTAAAGGGAAGAACCATTAGTCTTTGATTTAGATGTTGTAAAAAAGTAAGCTGTTTGAAGATATAAAACGTCCTAGTTTCTCTGTTAACTTTATTCAGTATTATTATTTACTACAATCATGGAATTGAGGGTTCGGATAATCATTATCTTTTTGTTACTGAAAATGTAAAAGCAGGAGAAAATAACTGCGCTTTTTTAAGAATAATTTTAAGAATAGTGTTTTTAAAAATAGTTTTCTGGTTCTTTTAATCTGGAAACAATGATAATAAGTATATGATAATGAAATCGCATAAAGAATAAACCTTTTAGAGAACTAAAAATAAGCGGTGTAATTAGACAAGTCTGAAAATAAGATCTTTTTTATGTAAGTAGGTTTTCAGAACTGCAAAGTAGGGGAACGTTTTCAAATATTAGTATATTTTTGTACTAATATTTGTAAACACTTTTGAGAAGCTTCTTTTTTTAAATCTAATTTGTATCGACTCAGGTTTAGTGTGCCTACACTCTCACTTGTAGTTTTCTTATTTTGTTTGTTTAGTTTCGGTTGAATGTATACAAATATATATTTTTACTGCTATTTCTAAAATTTTAGATTATAATTAAATAAGATTGTTTGTATATGTACAAGTTATATTGCTACTTGTATTCTGGTGCAGACATACCCTGAATGAAAATTATATTACGTTCAATTTGCCGATTCAAAATGAGTTTAACTTAATACATTTTTAAGCTTGTTAACTGACAGTTTGCGCTTTGCTATATCATCAGATTAGTTTTATTGTCTGATAATAAAATAAGCTATCCCATTCTTTCATGTTACTTCGAATACTTTTGGATCTTGTTTGGACTCATTATTTTCTTGTAAGACTAAATGTTTCTGTTACATTACTACCTTCTTTATTAGTTTCAATTATACGTTAGATTTTTTTTTTATTATTATACAGAGAATTCCTCTTAACAATTTTTCTTATACTTCTAGAATTCTGGTGAAATTTGAGTATAAGCTCTTCCGAAGCGGAACATCAAATATTAAATTATTTCAGATTGTTGTAACCAACTGCAAACATCAGTAGAGGTGTGCAGTTTTAATTTTAATATTTTATCATTCATTTTGTGGCAAATACAGAAGCATATACCAGAAAACAAAACTCTCATTTTGTTGTTATATAACTATAGTCATGAAACACGAATACAGAATGAAAATAAACCTGTATGTAATCACCGTGGAAAGTTTGCATTGTTATCATGTGTCCGTAAATAATCGCTCTAAAAATATGTAAAAGTATTACAAATATTCCCTGTCTTACTTTTTCAAAAAATTAAGAACTTTTACTCTAAAAATTTGCTATAAATAATTTTATTTCATTTTAAATGAAATATCGTAATTTACAGTCGAGACAGTGAATCCAATTTTTAGTTGTCGCAGTTTCGTGCAACTTTTTATCTTCGATAAAGCAAATATCTTGATAGAACAGGAAGATAATATTAACAATCGGATTTGTTGATTTTTTTTTCCATTCGTACCACGCCTTTGATAATTTTAATAAGATGCTGGCACAAAATAACGTAAATGCTGCAAAATGCTATTTATTAACTGGCATCTTCACCTTTGAGTTACCACACTGTTAAGTATCTGTCTGAAACTATGGCATATGCACATTGCAAATCAAGGCTTATGGTAAGAAATCCTGAGTATGCATGGCAGAGCAGACGTCGTAAATACGGTCTCATAGCAAAACAGGCTCTAGTTGGTTTCACCATTTAAAAACTACAAATGTGTAGAAGTGTCACTGAGTTTTTCAGATACTGCAGGCTCTTCTGTAAGAAGTAATTGATAAGAGATTCATACTCCTTTGAGTGGCTTAGCTTTCATTTAAAATAAATCACTTTCAAGGAAAATAGCCTCAAAATTCGATTAATACTTTTTTGGGGGGAGGAAAGGGGTAGACTTATTACTAATTAGTGTGTGATGGCAACCTTGTAGACTCTTCACTTCTGTCAAAACTTTATCTTAGAATCTTCATTGATGTATTGCTGATAAATTTTGATTCAACCTGCATACATTCTCTGAAGCACAAAGAGACGAATCTTTTACAAGAGTAACATAAATCGCTTTCTTTTGAAGTCTCTTATTTCGTCTTTTTATGCTTTCTCTGTGTTTAATTAGATTAGCTAACATCTCTCACTAAAATCGCACACACCGCTGTAGTTCTTTTTTCCCTTCTCTTAACATAATTAGGATAATCGACGTATCCAAACTTTTCTGATTTTGTTGGAAACTCCTGCTGAAACCAAAGAAAGAAATTAAGCTACTTATATTTTTGTTTATTTGTAAGCATAGAGCAATGATTAAATTTCACTGAAACGCAAGAGAAAGAATAAAAGAAAAAAATCTCTTTTGATAATATGTAAGTGCACCCTTTTAATGTACTTAGCAGGAGAAGCAAAAACAGAAACTGCACAACAATGCGCAATAGCTGTATTGGAAATTTTTACTATATCGTCAGGGGTCTCAGTCTATAATTAATTAAATTGGACCTCGTGTAGCGTTGGTGAATTATCCACTTTCTTTTTTAACTTAATGAATTTTAAAAGAACTTTCGTGTAGCAGTGCTTTTCCTATGCTACATTGTCCCTGATGAGGAAGTTGTTTAATGTGGAAATGCATTAAAAGAAGTGCGAGATAAAAACCTTTCATAGCAGCAAGAGACGTTTTTTATTGATGTATTTTCAACGCATTGAATTATTTTTCATTTTACGGTATCTAACAGCACATTTCGTCATATGAAGCTCTTAAGTTAGTGTTAGTTAAATAAACGCGGATATTAGCACCCATCTGCAATATTTTTCTCTTTTCTGAAAGTTGAGGGGTTTTATTTGAATGTTTGATCGTTTTTGACATTGGACGATCGGATTTGACATTGTTTGATCGTTAATTCCGGTAAAAATTATTACTCGTAACAAACATTTGAAAATTAAAAAATTTCAGGATTGGCTTCTTCTCTCATGAGGAACATTCATTATGAAACTTCTGTAACACTCTTATATTGAAAAAATCGTTTAAAGTATAAAAACACGGCACATAATTCCTAATTGTCAATTAAAATAAATACTTAACTAAATTTTGCTTGAAAGGAATGTGCCTTAGAAAAACACTTCAAAATTAATAACTCATGATATGGATTTTAAATTTAACTGAAATAATATTTTTATACTTTTATATTAAATGCATGCACGCACATAGCCAGATCGATTGACTAATAAAGATTGCTTAAATCATTTTAAATTTGTATGTTCAGTACGGCCCAGACTATTCACCTACAGGAACTGCAAATCTGAGAGTTAAAGTAAAAATCGTTTCGAAAAAACTGTGAGATATTTATAAAGATATCGCATTAGCTTTGATTACTACAGTCAAATCAATTACGTGTGAAGTAATTAGACAATGTAATATACCATTTATCAACAACTCACAAGGACTGTCAAATTGCTAGCGATGTTGTTAATAAGAATCCTCCAGACCTTAACAAAATCAAGTACAGCAAACGCAAACAGTGGGAACTAAATAACATGCATTCAGTAGTGCTACTGCGATAGTTTTGTCTTACTTTAGAATGAGACCAAACAACCACAACAGACGTATTTGTCCTTTTACACTCGTTATACACAACTTTTAGATTTATAATATTTAATTAAGAGGGAAATTTACAACACGATTTAGTAGAAGTATAACAATTTTGCCTGGATACAAAACACTGAAGATGACCAGGACTCAGTGAGTGAGTTACAAAGACTGACAACACTAATCACTTTCTTTGTAGGAGCAAATCTTTCTGCATGCAGCATAGACAAACTACTTAGTTTGCAAACAGTTAAGTTAATTTTGAAAGAATCAGAAAAATGTGTCCAATTAAGTTTCATTCATATATTTACTCTCTGAGGAGCTCAGACGTTATTTCATTCACTGAACTTCGATTTCACCTGTACCACAATTTTTGTAAACTAAAATTCTGCTTAGTACAATAGAATATATTTCTCGGCATCATAAATCGTTAGGTTAAGTGGTATTTAAAGCTAAATTTTCTAAATATCTGCTTTTACTTAAATTGAGTAATTTGGTATACTGTAGAAAAACTTATCCTATACACATAAATTTTCGAAGAAGATAAGTCACACATTTATTTACTTTTCTTCAATTTCTTTTCCAATTTCTTCTTTCTTTTCCAATTGTTGAAATAACTTTCTGATAAATACGCTACAGCTATGTGTTTAGTCTTGATTCCTTGAATTGGTCTTTATATGCCTTGTTGCATTTCAAAAAATCAATTTTGATAACATTTATGTTTCTGAAACAGTCGTGGCGTTTATAAAGGTTTGAGCTAATTTAGTTTTTTCTTTTTTAATTACTATTTAATATGTTTTAATATTCTATAAGCTAAATTTTTAATTAATCAATGGATTAATCGTGCCAATTAATATCATACGAGCATAATATCATTTCTAGGTAGTTTAACATAAAAAAGTGTATGCAGCAGGTTATTTTATATTATGCAGTGTCCAAAAAGTATCATTACATTTTATCAACCAAGAAAGAGATTTCCCCTGTGAATACATAATTCTATACAACTACTTTGTGAAACACATTAAAAAAACAAAACAAAACAAAAGTAAGAAACTCTAAGTATGCACCTAATGAAAATTAACGCTTTGCATGTTAGAGTCACAGGCATAATTGATGAGATTGGATACTGTCTTATGTTTTTGCTGCACACCTCTACTTACTGTTTAATAAATGAAGCAGCTGCACTTTTCAAACAACTACCCTCTGCGTTTTCCCTGTAGATAGATAATCGCATGTAACGCAGAAGTACTGGAGATTTAAAAGAAAAAAAAAAAAAAAAACGGTGGCTGAGGTTTCGAAAATAAGCCAAGAGTTTTCTCAACAGTACCTTGTGGATCTTAAATGTAAACAAACAGGATCATTAAGATTTATTTTATCACAATATAAAAATGAGTATAGCGTTGTGAGTATATATATTTAAATAATTCTTAATCATGAAGTCAAAAAAAAGTATGTGTTATATTAAACTATAATACAATGTTTATGTTTGTATACAGGGTGTCGAGTAGGTTGGATCGAAACGTATAGGAATTTTTTTTTTCGAAATCAATTTTGACCTAGGTTGGAAAAGTTGAGTACTGATTATTTTAGTTTACATGTTAAATTTTATTGACATCCGTCTACATCTTGAGGTGCCCCAAGTGTCTGAAATATAGTTTAAAATAGAAATTTTACGAAATTTAAAAGAAAAACGATAATATTCGAAATTTCTTTTGGCGCAAGGTCATAAAGTTACGACTTGATTACATTAGTTTATACATATATCTTTATTTAATTCCATTCATATCTTCCTGTACCGTTAGCCCCAACGAAAAATAGTTAAAAACTGACAATTTTACAAAAATGTGTTAAAAATTGTAAAATAAATATTTTTTCATAAATTTGGAAGAGTACTCAGGTAATAAAGTATCAACGTGGAATGTAGAAAAAGTATCCACTTGTATATGAAAACTGAAGTATTTTTTGTACAGGTGCTCCATAATAAAACTACTTTGATTTTTGCATATTTGATTAAATTTATATGCTAAAGTAAACAAATAAATTGAAATTCAATGCAAGTATTTGATAAAAATATACCATAAAGTACTAATATATAATAAATATATGATATAATTAGCGCGTGAAAAAAACTAATTCAATCAAAATTGTGATTTTTAATTAAAGGATTTCATGATGTTCCTTGATTTGTGAGCTTACATCTTATAAACCCAGCCTTTCTCTCTTCTCCACAAACAAAAGATGCAGCCTCTATTACCAGTTTAACACAGTGCTTGGTTTCTTGTGTGTGGCATGAGAAGAAAATTAGGTGATTTCGCAGAAGCAATCTCCTTTGACAGGAATGTTTTTAACTCTTCATCGGAGATCAGTGGCGCACACAAGGTGGGGGGGCCAGGGGGTCCCCCCCTTGTGTTTGGCCCCCATCGGCTTTGATTTTTTTTTGATTGATGATTATCCTATATCTATAGTAAATATAATAATTCCAAAAAAAGGTAGCAATAGTTTCAGTTCTAATAAATAAAAAAAGAAATTTTTTTCTCGTTTTCCTCAACTTTTCAAAAACGAACTGAAAGCAAACATAAAACACCATCTTGTTCTTATTAAATAAGCGAGGAGGTAAAAGAGGTATCACTTACCTCCTTCAAAGGCGTAAGTCCGTTTAACTCCTCCGTCATCCCGCTAAATTAGCTGGAACGAAAACTGGAATACACGACATTATTAATGGCATATATTTTAGTTTCGTGCTCTTGAATGAGTACAATATATTTATTTTCCGTCTAGGTTATACAATATACATTTTAAGAGGAATATCATGTTTACAAAGATTGAATTTTGGCTGGTCGGGATGTCGACCGCTTAGCAGCAGCGCATGGAAGAGAGTGACTTGAAAGTACAGCATGCATGCGTTCTTGCCCCCACGGTTGCCAGGGGCCCCATAGCACGTGTTAAGTAAGGGGCCCTCGTTTGGGTAATTATCACATGCAGATCCATACATCTACATGTGCGGACATCGACGCGTGCAGAAGAAACTGGGTCAGGGAAAGAGTTCGAAAGTTTCATAGTTTTATATTTCCCAACACTCCTGCCTAAAACTTGAAACGTTCAATAATCGTTCAAAATGACAGTTCTATGTCCTATAAAGCTCCTTCGTGGAAGAGCTTTTGTCAGGATGTCTGCAGTCATTGAGTCAGTGGGGACGTATTGAAAAGTTATCACCTTGTCTTCTACCAAATGCTTGAGAAGATGGTATCTCAGGTCTATATGTTTTGTTTTGTGATGATGTCTGTCTGATTTGGCCAATTTAATGCACGATTGGTTGTCTTCAAACACGGTCACTGGATAGTCTTGCGGCATGTCCAGTTCCTTTAGTAGATTTATTAGCCACGCAATTTCTTGTGCAGCACTGGCAGCAGAGACGTATTCAGCCTCAGCTGATGACAATGTCACGCACAGCTGTTTCTTGGAAACCCAGTAAATAGGATTATTTCCTAGCATAAATAGATTTCCAGAGATGGATTTTCGATCTGCTGGATCGTTGGCCCAATCCGCATCTGCGTAAACTTTTAGGACAGGTTCCTCAAAATTTGTAAAAGTCAGTTTAAGGTCAATTGTTGTCTTGAGGTATCTGATGGTTCTTTTGACGGCTTCCCAATCTTTCGCTCTGGGATTTTGATTTCTTCGGCTTAAGATGTTCACAGCGGCACTTATATCTGGTCTAGATATGGTGGAAATATATAGTAGTGCACCTACAGCCTGTCTGTATTTAGTGTTGTTTGGCAAGAGATTTTCGTCATCTAGTGTTTTAATGTAGCCTGGCTCCATGGGTGTTTCTGTTGGTTTTGAGTTTTCTAAACTGAATTTAGTTATTAGTTCTTGAATTTTGTTAGTTTGATCAAGTGTCATTGTGTTTTTATTTGGTCGATTAATGTTTATGCCTAAGTAGTATTTGGCTTCGCCTAAATCAGTTACAGGGTATTCGCTCTTTAATTTATTTATGAGTTTGTCAATGTTTTGATCTTCTCCTGCGATTAGTAGATCATCTACATAAACAATAACATATGTCGTTTTGTTATTTACTGTTTGTTTATACATGCATTTGTCAACCGAGCTCTGTTGAAAGCCGAATTTGGTTAGAGATTGGTGGATTTTTAAGTTCCAAGCTCTAGCAGCTTGTTTCAGCCCATATATTGCCCTTTTAAGTTTACAAACTTTGTGTTCCTTTCCGGGGATTACATGCCCTTCGGGCTGATGCATATACACTTCTTCCTCTAATTCTCCGTGTAAAAATGCAGTTTTTATATCGATATGTCTAAGACTCAAATTTTTATATACAGCCATTGCCAAAAAACTCCTTATCGTTGTATGAGACGCAACAGGTGCAAAGGTCTCGTCATAGTCTACTCCGTATTTTTGGGAGAAACCTTTGGCAACAAGCCTTGCTTTGTATTTTTCTACTGAGCCTTGACTATTATATTTTAATTTAAAAGCCCATTTGCATCCAATAACTTTCGTTCCAGGGGGGGTTACAACTAAATCCCATGTGTTATTATCATGAAGTGAATTTATTTCGTCTAGTGTTGCGTTTACCCATTTTTCCTTCTCCACGGGGTTTTCCATTTTTTGAATTTCATCCCAACTTTTAGGTTCTACTATCCTGGTATTATTTATTACATATGCAAATCTATCAGGAGGAACGCCTTTATTACTCCTCTCTGATCTGCGAGGATAATTTTGTGTACCATTTGAGTTAACAGGAATATTATTTGGATTTTGTACATTGTAGCCGGCGCTATCTAATTCAACAACGATCAATTGCTGTATAGGTTGAGGATTACCGCTGTTTGATTTTCCTTCCCCGTTATGTGATTCATCATTTTTAATTATTTCCTGATTTCTGTCTTCTAGGAATTTGACTGTTCTACTTATAATTACATTTCTACCGTTGGTACAAATTCTATATCCCTTACTCCTATTATCATAACCTACGAATATCCCTTCTGTAGCGGTGTTGTCAAGTTTTCCTCTATGTAATTTTTGAATATATGCAAATGCGCGACAACCGAACGTTTTAATATTTGATAGATCTGGTTTACGACCAGTCCATTTCTCATAGGGAGTGGAATCACAGGATTGTGTAGGGAGCCTATTTTGCAAATACGTCGCAGTGTTAATGGCTTCCCCCCAAAAGGAGTTAGGTAAATCACCCTCCTTAAGGAGACACCGACACATCTCCATCAAGGTGCGATTTTTGCGTTCCGCAACCCCGTTCTGAGGTGCAGAGTACGGAACTGTCAGTTGGTGATCTATTCCCTCTCTCTTCATATATTCATCAAATTCTTTCCCTATGTACTCCCCTCCGTTATCGGAACGGATTGCCTGCACTGTTCTTCCAAACTTATTTGCGGTCATTGCCACATACACCTTAAATTTAGAGAAAACTTCATGTTTATTTTTTAATAGATATATTACAGTAAACCGGCTAAAGTCATCTATGAAGGTAAAAAATAGTATTTCCCAGCAATTGTTGGGGTTTGCATTGGTCCACAGAGGTCAGTGTGTACCAATTCTATCGCCTTTGTGGCTCTGAAACTCGCAATTTTTGGATATGGACTATCAGAAAGTTTCGACATAATACAGGTTTCACATACATTATCATGTTTACATTCATCTATTTCAATCCCTACAGCCAAATCTTTATTCACTAATTCTTTTATATGATTGACATTTCTATGACCCAATCTTTTATGCCATTTATATATACAATTTTTATTTTCACATACGTTAACTAAGTTTGCGGTGTGGTATGCGGCATTGTTTATATTACACTCATACAAATTATTATTTACATAACCTTCAATATAAGTTTTATCCCCATGTATAATTTCACACTTGTTTTTGTCAAATACCACCTTACAACCGTTCTCAGTTGCCCTTTTTACAGACAGTAAATTTGCTTCGATTTCGGGTACAAATAGAACATTACGCAGTGTAATTTTATTAATCTCTCCTCCCGATGTTTTTGCCTTGAATTCTATGTCTCCTGACCCGTAGGAGGTCAACGATTTTCCGTTAGCAATTACAACATCGCTTATATTGGTGTCATTTATTCTAGTGAATAAATTTTTATTATTTGAAATGTGTGATGAACTGCCAGAGTCTATTATCCACTTTTTACCTGGACTTCCAGCTAATAGTGCTAAATTTTTAAATTTAGATGCGGTGTCACTAGCTCTATCTGTATAATTTCGGTTCGACTCTTCCTCAAATCTGTGTCTATCGTTTGATTCAAAGCATAGTGATGAATTAGCTTGTTTGGATGTGAAATTTTGATTTTTGTATCTTGTGTTATTGTTCTGTAATTTCTTAAGGTGCCAGCATTCTAATTTTGTGTTATTTTTCATTTTACAGTGTGAACAATATTTAGTTTCTCGTCTATAATTGTTGTTGTGTTTTTTGTTTGTTTGAAATGCTTTAGTAAAATTTTCAGACGGTCGGCTATTCTCAATACGTCTGTTGTATTCATCTATTAGCTTGCTTCTAATAAACTCCGGATTTAATTCCTCTTCAGGTCTCGCTTCTAGTGCCGTTATCAGCGTGTCATAGCTCTCCGGCAGGGAACATAAAAACAACGCCGATATGTGAGAGTCACTGATCTTTTCCCCTATGGCCTTTAACCTCTCAACCAGTTCGAGTATTTTAGTCGTATGCTCTAGCATATTTCCTCTCTCGTCAAGTTTTGTGCTATATAATTTTCTCAATAGATACAGCTTGCTAGAGAGGTTACACCTTTCGTGTATGGTCCTCAGAGCTTCCCATGTAGCCTTTGCGGTTGTGAGATTTTTCACATGTACTATTTGGGAATCTTCAATGAATAAATTGATTAAGGCTCTAGCCTTGTTATCTTTCTTTCGCCATGTATCGGTTATTGGCGTTGGCGGATCATCTGTTAAGAGATCATTAAGATCTTCTTTTATCAACAGCATCTCCAATTTGAATTTCCAGTTTGAATAATTATGTTGGTTTAATTTCTCAACCACTTGGCTTTCTTTAAATGAAGCCATATTAATTTTTTTTGTTTCACAATGTCCTCAGAAATTTTAATATTCTTTCAAGGCACTGAGACTATTCAGTCTCATAATCTATTAAATAAGCGAGGAGGTAAAAGAGGTATCACTTACCTCCTTCAAAGGCGTAAGTCCGTTTAACTCCTCCGTCATCCCGCTAAATTAGCTGGAACGAAAACTGGAATACACGACATTATTAATTGTATATATTTTAGTTTCGTGCTCTTGAATGAGTACAATATATTTATTTTCCGTCTAGGTTATACAATATACATTTTAAGAGGAATATCATGTTTACAAAGATTGAATTTTGGCTGGTCGGGATGTCGACCGCTTAGCAGCAGCGCATGGAAGAGAGTGACTTGAAAGTACAGCATGCATGCGTTCTTGCCCCCACGGTTGCCAGGGGCCCCATAGCACGTGTTAAGTAAGGGGCCCTCGTTTGGGTAATTATCACATGCAGATCCATACATCTACATGTGCGGACATCGACGCGTGCAGGAGAAACTGGGTCAGGGAAAGAGTTCGAAAGTTTCATAGTTTTATATTTCCCAACAGTTCTCAAAACTGAACAACTACTACTTTCCTTCCTATTGTACTGTGTAGTGTATTCTTAGGGAACTGGATGGGACGAGTTTTGATGAGTTCTATCTAATGAAAACGAGCTCTTTCATCACTGATTTTTGTCAATCTGGTACATCCCTAAAAGTTGGATCCCCCCCCCAAAACATAAAAGTTGGACCCCCCCAAACCAAAGTTGGACCCCCTCCCCAGCCAAAAATCCTGTGTGCGTGCGAGATGCCTTTTAAAACTTGAGGCTTGTAATTATCAATCCAAAAAATTAAAAAAGTATAATCAGTTGATTGCATGTTTATTACTGGTATACAAAAATTTCTCACAAATGAAATATTCTGATTCTCTTTTCTGGCAGAAATAACCCTACAATAAGCTAATTTTCAAATGCTATCTCTATCATCATATAACATACCTAGAAGAAAATTTCTATCTGTGAAAAAATCCATTTCTTTGGATGACAGCGTCAACAGTTTTTCTTAGATGATCCAGTATATAGCTTGAGTACATAATTAGCCTTCCCAGGTATCTAGAACATTCAGTGCTCATGGCTTTTCTTTTATGTGGAACCCCATTGAACCGTATACCTTCATAATGTATGCAACAAGTTTTCGGAGGGCTCTTCAGTTGCAACATTATGACGAAGGAAACAGTTTGAGTTTGTCAACCAATAGGAATGCACCACTGGTTCTAGTTGAATAGGAGCTAAATCTTGACTGAATTCTTCTGAAGACACCGTTTTTAACATATCTAACAAATATCGTTGATCTATTCTCAAAATATTCTTATTGGCATCTGGAAACGGATTTCCCTTGATCTTACAGAATTCAGTTACAGGAAGTATATGGTATGTTTCTAACTTGCCAACTGCAACTGCAAATTCTTTGAAGCCATGTGTCACACCATCAAGCTGAATTAAAAGATGTCGTAAAATAAGTTCATTAATATGCAGCATACAAATCAACCACTGAAGTGCACGATTTAACTCAGATTTTAGAAGACATAACTTATGCCGTGTATCAGTATTGATGATTGCCCCATCGCATTCGATTGCTATAAGTGAATAAGTTGATATACCTTTGTCGTTAAAGAAGGTTAATACTCTATTCTCAATGTTAATCGCAGATCCAGACTAAGCAGTTATATGCCCAAGGTAAATGCACCTTGGTTCTTGTTTTAAATATATATGTTCTTCTCTAACGTAGGTGGTTGTGCGGCCGCGCAGCGAGCTGTGTCGGAAAATTTATTCACCTCTGTGATGCTAGATTGGCTATTCAATCGACCGCCATGTTGTTGGTAGTTAAATGGATCGAGGGCAACGGCTGCACTTTTTCAGCCTTGGGCAGTCTATCCAGCTGGTCTACTATAGTGACGTGAAAATTATTGCCCTTCAATGGGTTAAGCGAAACGTCTCATTTTTCTGGCGGGGAGAATAGAGTGACATCAGATCAGAAACGCCGACAAAAGTTAGCTTGCTCCTGCTTCTTTCCGAAATTGGTGAGGGAAATAGCCTAATTTTGTAATTTTGTATTCGAATTTTCGAATCACCTATAGAGAATGCTTAAAAAAGCTTTTTTATAGAAAAAACGTCAGGCCATTTATCAAAATATGCCTCATATATATATGTGTGTGTGTGTGTGTGTGTGTGTATAATAAATACATATACCTATTCTTTTTAAAAAATTGATTTTTTGGGGTGAGTGGGGCACCTGAAGGGGATGTTTAAAAAATAAAAAAAAACTTCTTTTAAACATCCTCACCAGACCATTTGGCGACTTTTGCCATGTAGGCCGTCATGAAAATAATAATAAAAAAAATATCTATCCACCCTAGTGTAGAATGCTAACTGTGCCCAATGGCTATTTCCTAAACCGTTAGTCAGAGACACATAGTTCCAATTGCAAAAATGCTTTCAATTGTATAGTCTATTATATCAAAAACAATCGTAGTTAGTAAATCAATTCCTATAAAAATTACGAAATTTAAATTTTTATACGGTCCCCCGGTCCTATCAGCTTTATTTAGAAATATTTTCCTTCTACAATTTCATGCACACAAAAAAATCGTCCTTCTACGTGCAAAATTCCCTGATTTATGAAGCAGCCAACACTTTGACTTAGATCACTTTTCTATATTTAAAGCTGCAGCGTTGTGATAAACTGTTGAGGGACCATATAAATATTGAATTTTTAAATTATTAGTTTAATTTCATTTTCTGGCATAATGCGAGAAAGAAGCAAAACTAATTTTATAATACTGATCTTTAAGCAGAAGGTTATCGTCAGGCTTAATAAAAATCTAAAAGGTCAGACTTACCTTGTCTAGTCTTACCTTT